>CM053503.1:21256296-21287855 GCA_028627145.1 Eidolon dupreanum | reverse complement strand
TATGACAGTGAAGGCATGGGTAGAGTAGTCTGAAGGTAGTGGAGGGACTGCAATTTTTTAAATAAATTTATTTATTTAAATTAGTTTCAAGTATACAGTACATTGGTTAGACATCTATAATATTCATTAAACGATCCCCCCAATTGCTTCCTCCCTCCCCTGGCCCTCCACTTAGCCATCATATTAATGCTAACCTCATTCTCTCTTCCGTGCTTCCCGCACCTAACTATCAACTACCAATTTGTACTTCTTTAACCCTTCACCCCATTCTCCCAGCCTCCCAACCTCCCTCCCCTCTGTCACCAAATTGTCCACTATATTTGTGAATCTGTTTTTGATTAGTTTATTCTTTTTGTTCCTTAGATACCACATATAAGTGAAATTTTTAAGAATAGGTTGATCATCTGTCATGGTTTGGAAAAAAGGAGATGACTCATGTGGGTGTCCTCACTTTTACTTCATTATCATTTAACAAATATTTACTGAATACCTACTGAGTGCAGGTTCTGGGTCATGAGCCCTGCTGTACCAGCTACAGAGTTGGGCACATTCACAAAGGTACAACATATGGTTGAGGAGTTATTACTATTCCATTGTACAGAAGAGAAAACAGGCCGAGTCAATTGTCCAACTATTAGTGATGAAGATAGTATTCTAAGCAAGACTTTCTGAGTTTCATTCTAGTGATCTTTTCTCTCTCTCTCTCTCTCTCTCTCTCTCTCTCTCTCTCACTCTCTCTCTTTGCACTGTTTTGCTTTTATTTCAAATTCAAATTTTGTTTTATTACCAGGAATTGCTATTCTCTGCCTGTTTTCTGAACTGCCATATATTTAAGAGTCAGCCAGCCTGAGGAACCAGGGAACTCATAGAATAGATCTGGGACTCATAACCACTAACTAGCTATCTAATTCATATAAAATTATCTGCACCTCAGCTTTACCAATTGTAAAGGAGATATTAATTCCCAATTTTAAGGGTTTCTGTGATGATCGAGTGATATAATTAATATATCATCTGATATAATGCATAGCACACTTATTAGATAGGAAATGCTAGTCCTCTTCTCTTCATTCCCCCTTCTGTTGAGAAGTCACTGTTCTTATTTTCTGTGGTTGCACAAAACTTAGTTTTCTGTAGTTCTTACTCTTATGATCAAAGACTCAAGCTCTTGTATATTTAGTCACAACAGGATAGGCACAGTATACAGAGGTGATTAATAGGAAGGACATTCTCAGACATAAAATCCCAAAATTGTAGAACTAACATCATCATGTGTGGACAGGACAGAAGTAGAATGACAGGGATACCCGGCAGTTCTAAATCCCCTCTATTTTATGTTCTGAAAAATATTATATGATGTTCATTCTTAGAGACAGATTAATCCTTCAAATGGAATTGTGATAAAGGAGAATTTCTTTAATTGAAAGCATTTCTTTCTTTCTACCTTTCTTTTTTATCTTCTTCCCATACAACTGTCATTCATCCTTCTTGAAAAATTCAGCATCTATCTCTTATATGACGATGCTTCTCACTGCATTGTCTTCCCAAGCACCTCATATTTCATCTGCCATGGTCCACTGTGACAATAAAGTCTGTGGCCCATTCAGCCATGGTTGTGCTGAAAGAGTGAGATATTGAACACCAGAAAAATCTTGGGTAAGTTGCCATTGGGAGACTGCTATGAACCCTGAGAGTGAAGGGGTTTTTCAGATTAGGTGCTGAGAGTAGTACTGAATCCTAGCACAGCCATTCATTTCAGCGAGTCCCTGTCCTCCATTAAGTCCATTCTGTCTTCACCTCCCCACACTGTGCTTTCCTGTCTCTAACGTGGCACAGTATTTATTGCTCGTTGAATCACCCTAGTCCCACTTTTGCATTTAATCAATGGGTGTTTATTAAGAGGTTATTTCATTCCGAACTTTGTATTAGGTCTGCTGTAGATACAGAGGTAAATTTGATATATTTTCATCCCCCAAAATTTTTCAATCTGGTGATGGTTTAGGTCTCCAGCTGTTCATTGATACTTTAGTTATAGGTTTGCTTTTTTTTTTAATCCTATAAAAAGGATTTTGTGGTTGTTAGTTTAGTCATTTTGGACTTAGGTCATTATCGACAGTGTAATGATTTGGGAATAAATATTGTGAAGAAGTGAACAATGGAAGAAAACACACTTCTGTCACCGCTTTGCATAGGGGTTGAATTCTTCTGCTTCTACAAATATTCTTGTTAAAACTGTGGAAATTGACATGAAAAATTATAGTGGCTTAAAAAAGAATTTGCTCTTAATACATAATTAAGACCTGTTTGTATTGCTTTGTCATCAGGAGGTCATATTTTGTAATATGTTTCTGAAACTCATATAATCTTCATTGTTTGAAAGATTAGAGTTCAAGTTCTCTGAGATTATTCTTTGAGAGCATAAGCCCCAGATTTCTTAAATGCGATTATTACACGTACAATAAGTAAGTATTCTAATAATCAAAGAAATATAATTTAGGAACCATTTATTAATTTACTCAATCATGTATTTATTCATTAATTTTACAACCATACATTCATTCATTCAAAACATTTACTAGGTGTTTATTGCATGTTACTTGTCTTAGAGGGTGAGGAATGAAGACAATTCTTTAACCTTCTACCCTCCTTCTATGAAAGACTATCTGTAAAAAGTCCAATATTATTAAAAACTTTGGTAGTTCTTATTTTATTAATTCTAATAGAAAGAAAACTATTTCTCAGTCTAATGATGTAATAAGTTTAACTTGACCGCTGTTAGCTGAGCTCCTGGAGTTCACTTTTGGCCATGTTTATATTATTCTATGAGAAGTTGGTAGGACATGGAGGATGATAACTGAGGAACTTTGGAAAAGTGAGAATGAATATGTGCATAATAATTATTCTTGGATTAGTTCACCTTGTCAGGTCATTTTGTAAAAATTTGGCTTCTTCTTCTTAGTGAGCATCGTCTTATTCAGTACTATCACTATTGTAACCTCCACCACCACCTGTGTCCATCAGTACTTAGCACCACAAGAACTATAGTATAGCAGCGATACACGAGGCTCTATGAGTGGGACTAAAGTTTGGACCACTGTCTTCAGGAGCTTGGCACCTAATTTGATCTTTTTTTTAAAAAAAATTTATTTTGATCTTGGTTATAATGCATAGAAACTTATTTGTTAGAATTCTGAAATCCCTTGGCAAAACTCTTTAGTTCTCTAAAGAATTAGGTGCTTTGTGTCATAAAATATATTCTCAGAACATTTGATCTTCTCAGTCTTTCTTATCCTTTTTGGGGTAGATGGAAGGCTAGGTCCCCTCCTAGAATTTTACCTTGGGCTTGAGATTAAGAGGCAGCATCAATATTATTCATCTAAGTTCAGAACCCACAGAATGCTTAGGACCCAGCAGGGCTCTGTGGAATGGAGGCATTTTACAGAGAAGATATGACCTCTTTTTTAAAGAGCTTGGAGTCTAGGTCAGGTTTAAATCATAAGCATAGAAACATATTTCTTAGAATTACAAAATCCCTAGGGAAGCTATTTCTCCACAGTTTCTCTAAAGAAAGAACTGATCTTTGTTTAAAAATCTCTTCCATATGAAGCCTCTATCTTGGACTATTTTTTCTTACTGTATCAAAGGAAGCATCTTATTGAATAGATCTGCTTTTCTCCTGTTTGCTGTGACTTATTAAAAGAGCTGACTGTAAACAGATTTTTACTGCCTCAGTGTGGATTAAATCAGGTAGCACCCAATAAGACCTGACAAGCTGACATCTCTTACCCATCAACAGTGATGGGTGGTGAAGAATAATGGGAAGGAGAGAACCTTATTCTCACCCACATTCTGAGCCACAGACTTTGGTTGAGTGATATAAGGTCCATTTTTAGAAATCTGTTTTATTTCTGAGTTGGAGTTTTAAGGATTTAGCTTTTGGATTAGAGGGCTTGAAACAATACCTACCTTGTTAATATTAAACAGAAGCTGAAAATTAACTACCCTTTAGGTTACAAAGGAGTGAGTTCACCTAAGAATGAGGCCCTTGGGAGGAAGGGGGAAAATCTTCACAAAACACTAAGTGATGGAGCATTTCAAACACTCTGCATTGTTCTACAGCCAGGCAGCCTGTCAGCTCTATGGTGTTGGTAATGGTGGCAAAATTTTGTTCAAAAGAAGGAAAGATCCTGTAAACCCAGTTTTCCAAATATGTAAGTTTTATAGAACCAACTTTTATCCCATCCTCTCCCTATGTTTCTTTCTTAAGCATTGGTGACACTGATTAAAAAAAAAAAAAAAGGCAAAACTTCAACCAGGTTCAAGGTTGTTTACCTACAGAATTTTTGTTTATATGCAGAATGTAATAGTGTTGCATGTGATTTCTTGTTCTATTAAGAATGTGTTAGAAACACTGATGGCTCATTCCTAGGAAAGAAGTAATTTATGGTTGCTCTTTCTTTAGAAGAATACAGATACTGATATCTACCTAGATAATTTTCAAGATAATTATATTCTATGATTCCTTTGGAAAGAATTCGGTGCTCCTTGAGGAGGAAATCGTACTGGCTATCTCGTGTAATTGGGGACTTCTTGAATATGTGAAGTTTAAGCCATTAAAGTCAATGTTTTTTGAAGATCACTTGCTAAAATTATCAGGACTAATGGGAATGGAGACTTAGTAGAATGAAATCATCAATGTCTGCTAATTATGTTTGCTACGAGCATAAAAGTTGCACATCAAATGGATGGGGAGTGGGAGTAAAAGTCATGTTATTAACTGAGAATGGCTTTCAACCAAGGATGTTAAAAGACGTACCTAACATTTCTCAAATGTATTGTGAAAGTTTCATACGTTGTTGACTCCTTATTACTTGTTATACTTTTAAAAATTAGCTGTTTTCTTTCTAATGTGGTAGTTGTTTTGTATTTCATTATCTTAGTCTAGATGGTAAACATCTTGAAGGGAGGACTTTATGCTATCTATCTTGGATTTCTTATATTGCTTAGAACCTTGCTTTGCACACAAATAGGCACAGTAAATATTTATTGAGGTGAACTACACTGAAATGAAGAAATATTTATACTGTAATATATTCTGAATTTTAATTAAGCATCAGGAGAAGCTATGTCCAAGAAGTGTTTGAAGACGTGAAGGTTACTGGAACCTTAGGAGATATTGACTATATTAACTTAAGGTTTGAAATTTTAAAGTTAAATAATATATGACATACACTATGGAAAGATATTTCAAAAGCTAATAGAAAGATTGGCTTGACTTGATGGTCAGAGACTCTAAAATATCCTCTAAAGATAAAATTATAATGAAAACAAGCACACTAGGTATTTCAGTGAGTTTTGACAAATGCCTGTGTGGGTTAACCCACACCTCTGTCAAAATACAGAATATTTTTGTCACCAAATATTTCCTCTGGTCCCTTTCCTGCCCTGCTACTCCCCCTCCCCAAAGGTAACCACTGTCTGATTTCTTTCATCATGGATTATTTTGCCTGGTTTGGAACTTCATATCAATACAGTTATACAATATGTATTATTTTGTGGCAGATTTCCTTTGCTCAGCATGTTTCAAGATTCCTTCACGTTATTGCATTTATCAGTAGTTTGTTCCTTTTTTAAGTTAAGTAATAATTCCACTGTGTGAATATACTACACTTTGTTTTCTGTTGATGAAAATTTCAGTTGTTTCCAGTTTTTGGCTTTATGCATAAAAATGCTTTGAACATTTTTGTTCATGTCCTTTTGTGGACATATGTTTTCATTTCTTTTAAATACCTAAGAGTAGAATTGTTAGGTCATAGGACATGCATATGTTTAATTTTGTAAGATATGGCCAAATAATTTTAAAGTGATTATATCATTTTATATTTCTAACATATATGAATATCTCAGTCAACAGGGAATGTAATATAGGAAATTGGAGGGCTGAAAGAACAAAAAAGGGAATAGTGAGAAATAATACCTGCAGGAATAGCTATTATTCCTACAGCTAAGACTATGGTTATTAGAATTTAGAAGATTAAAAGATTAGAGGAAGGTGTATGTTCATGGCACCTCATAAATCTGGTGTGATACTTAGAGCTCCAAGGAGGAAGTACTGTCCAACCTCTTGTTACCTTTGTCACGGACTGTTTTCTATGCCATCAGTATTCTGATTGCTGAGTTCACTCGGTAGATATTTTTCATTTTGGCTATATGTTTTTCAGTTCTAAAATTTCCATTTACTTTCTATCTTAATTTTTGTTTCAAGAGTGTTAATGATTGCTTCTTTGAATATTTTTATAATAGCTGCTTTAAAATCTCTTTCAGATAATTTCAGCATGTGTGTCATTATATTATTGGTGTATGTTGATTGTCTTTCCTCATATAAGTTGAAATTTTCATGGTTTTATGTATGCTGAGTAACTTTGGATTATATACTGGATGTTTGGAATATCATGTTCTGAAATTCTGAATCTTGTTTAAAAGACTCTAGTTTGGCAGTGCTCTGAATTATGATATTCTTACAAATCTTGCTGTTGATACTGATTCAGAGACCTCAAATAGCTGTTTCATTTATTCTTTCCAGGTTATATAGTTGTGTTAAATGGGGAGTATAGGGATTGGCATGTCGTTCATTGCATTTGATCTAAAACCGGAACCAGTAAGCTTAAATTTCAAAAGATAAAAGAAAATCCATTTGTTTATTTATGTACCTAGGTTTATCATTTATTGTCTGGTTATCATCACTAGAATTAAAGCTTCACAAGGCAAAGATCTTTGTTATCTTGCCAGTGCATCCTAAGTACTTAGAACAATGTTTGAAACTAAAATATCAGAGGCATTTAATAAATAATTTTGAAATGGATGAAAAGTAAGTTAATAAACAAGGAATAATACATCAGTGTACATTGAACAGTATTGCAAGAAAACTATTAGAATGACCAATATTCGTGACCTTCTACAAGTTGATTAGCTTCTCTGCGTGTATCAGTGTCTTCCTCTATGTAAAAAAAAAAAAAAATGATACTTATTTCATAAGGTAAAATAAAACATGTAAAGTATTTAGCACAGTGGATGCTAAAAAAATTCCATAGATTCAGATTCCATATTTCTTTCCCACTCACCTTCAAATGTAGAGAAAATAACAATAGCTTTTAAATTTTGGAGCAAGAAGAATAACCAAAGTACATGGTTATTTCATGGAGCAGTTGGTTGCAAGTAAACAAAGGACCAGCGAAAAGTATTTTCTCTCTTAAAGAAAATGATCTTCTAATAGAAAAGGATAATACCATGGGCTTTGAAATTATATAGCTTTATAGATGACTTTTCCTAACTTCCCTCAGGTTAAGCCCTGTTCTCTCCATCAAATGGGAATAGCAATACTTACTCTCACATAGTTGTTTTGTGTGTAACAGGACAAAAATTATGAGGAGCTGTGGGGGTAATGGAAGGACATAGACTTGTCTCTCCAACCTGCAAAAAGAATCTTATAACTGCCAGCTCAATTCCCAAACCAATTCTGATGGTAAATTGGCAATCTTATCATTTTTGCTTTGTTGACCTTTTGGTTTAGTATAGCTGGGCTAAGTTTGACACAACTCTCTGCCTGCTGAGTCACAGCTTACTCTACCTTACTCTTACTGCCTAAAGCCTATGACTTCCTTGGTGCCTTCATACCAAAACAACACATCCATCAGGCTTCCAGCCTTGCTCAGACACTCAGCTTGGATCCACACCAGAGCAACTATCTGCCAGAGCTCTGTGGGAGACCTAGAATCCTGTTGCTCTCACCCATTATTGCCCAATGACCATGCTCAATATTTCACCTATTAACTAATTCTCAATGCATTATTTCTCAACCAAAGAGATTTATCTCTTATGTTCTTTCCCCTACCCCAGGCTTGAAGTAGAAATATCCCCAATAACATTTCCAAAACCTTTAATTAGTCCAGTTTTTTTTCACTCTACTGTCCACCAAGCATCCACATTTTATACATTTTCATATTCTCCACCTAGTCCACGCCTAGCATCAAATAGGTGCCAAGTGAAAATTTCAGACTTGGTGATTGCTATGTGCTGAAGCAAGACATCTGGTAAATTTTCAGAAAATATACCTCGACTTCCTTGATTTCATTGTTTATTGATACAACACTATGTAGGCTCCCCCAACATTCTAAAGACTTTGGAAGATGTTTTTAATGTCTTGTAAATTATATAAATGTATAACAAACAGACATCTCTACAAATATCTTCAGCTTTGTTTGTTACTCTTTTGGCATCATAGCTGTTGAATTGAGGGAGAGGATTTAGGAATTGAATATGGAGAAGGGATCAGATGCTTCTCCAGAGTCACATGCCATTGTTTAAAATACATCTTTTAGAGAGTGTGAGGAGAGCTACTTGTCCAGTATTGAGTTCTTTTGAGATGCCATCTGATTCTAGGGTTGATCTGCTTTCTTCCTTTGAATGAATCTCTCTGAAATGAAAAAGGGACTATAATGCTTTTATTAATGAGGTGAGAGGTGACAGAATTTATATTTAGTAGCTTATTCAGGAATGAAAGCAAAGTGAGACTTCCATTTACTATCTCAGAAGAGAATTAAGGCTAAGGAGCCCGACCAAAACCATAAGAACATTTTCATTTTTATTATAATCATGTGTTTTTTTAAAATTTATTCTCACTTATCTATAAGCCCATAGTGATTAAGAAAAAGATCTTTGAACAGAAAGGTGCTATATTTTGGCCTTTATGGGCACCAAGAAATGAAAGCTTGGAGAGACTTACTTCCACTCCATAGCCAGGCTTGAGTGAAGAGGTTTTACAGAGGATAATGAATGTAGTGTAAGTTCCTGAGAGGAGGGAAAAGGAGGCTGTGTCTTGGGAGCCTACATCAAAAGAAGAGAAGACAGCCATGGGAGCTGTCTGAATAGACATCAGAAGTGCCATGGAAAGATGCTCTGGGAAGAGGCAGGCCGAAATTTCTTCTCCTGTAGTTGACACCCAGTCTTTTGCCTCTGTAGCTGCATGGAACTGAGGCAACCAGGCATCCCAAAGCTCTGATGGGTGCAGTGACACAGTTAAAAATGTAGTGATGTAGTGAATTCTGGCTTGGGGGATTTGGTAAATCTTTGTAGGGAAGGTGGCGTCTGAGTCGGGATTTTAAAGGTGGTTAGGACTTTGATGGTTTGACAGGGGTGTGGGAGAGGAGTGAATTTCAAGTTCAGGTTAGAGGAAGAAATGTGTGAGACTTCTTTGAGGAATACTGCTATCCATATAGCAATACAGCTGTTTATAGGAGGCATGGTAGTGTATTGGAAAATATGGTGAAATAATGAGTCTATTTTGACCTTTTTGTTTTCTCTACTGATTGAGTTCTGTTTAAGTCACTAGAAGAAACTTTATTTCATTTCTAATCATTTAGTCTCCCCCTGGGAAAGCATGAGTTTATACATTTTCCTTTCAATCTTGACAGCATTGGAATATGATCATATTGGAGGATAGTACTTCTGATGTCTATTCAGTACTTAATTCTACTGCTAATCCCCGCTTTTCCTCAGCCTTATTGATCCTCAGCCTATTGCCAGTTCCAATATATTTATGTGATGAATGAGATACCAGTAAACACTGTGAGAGTCATCAAATCAAGTAGTTGGAAAGGACCTCTAGAGGTCATTGTGCCTATAGGTTGATGATTGCCAGAGACCGCCAAGGTGGAGTTCTTTATTGCTTCCTTGCAGCACTCTGGAGATGGAGACAGACAGTCTCCCTCAAGTAGTTCATTTCAGTAATGAATCAGCTGGAGGGTTCTTCCTTATGTCTAATTAAAATCTTCCCTGATGTAATTTAATTTACTTGCTTCTGGTTTGTCCACTGTGGGCATGGATGGCAAGTGATTATTACTACACCTTTAATAACAGCACTTCATGAACTTGAAGACAAAAATCTCATCACCTTTCTACCCCTCCTCTCTAGACTAAACAACTCCGGTTTTTTGGAATGTTCATCAAAGTGGTTTTTTTTTTTGTATCTTTCACTATCTTTATTAAAGGTCTCTGAACTCTTGAGTTTCTCTACATTGTTTTAAAATAATTACTACAATGAATAACTTCTGGAGATCTCATTGATGACTTTCAATATGCAGAATTTCATGGGCCATTTTTGGTGAAAATAAAAATGACTGGTACTAGGACAAGGCTTTAGGTAGGGCTATTAGTAACACATGCATTTTAAAAATTTTTATTAATATTTTAACAGACTTAATCATATTGTAGTATACCTACATTTCTTTAGAATACTTGTGGACATGGTCCTGTGCCTTTCTGTCATCAAATTACTTTTAAATTAAAAAATCTAGAGAAGGTAGGTCACTATGCTGTATGTTGTCCATTTCTTCTTTGATCAATTTAGGAGTGTTTCCTTTAACATATTTTAGAATACCTTATCCAAAGAATCTGAAATAATAGACATAATGATTACTACAAATGACTACAAGAGTGTATGATATTTATTTCCTCATGAAATGACTTCATGGCTTATGGAGAGATTAAGGAGATAATTGGTAATGGAGGTAAGCTAAGGTGAAGAGCAGGGGAGTAGAATTCAACATTCATTAGATACCTCTTATGTGTAAAGCACTAAGCTAGGTACAGTGGATATACAAAAATGGGTTTAGATAGCATATTACCATCAGGGGAAATGAGAAAGAATGAGTAGGATGGTCAAATTAAGGTAAGTTTGTGTGATGACACTGTAGGACACCTGGGCATTGGAGAAGGAGCAACCTAAGAGGCATCACTTGTGGAGATTGTCCATTATAATCAGTTATTTGGCATTGATTTGCCAGGTCGAAGGAAACTGGCTTCTCAAAATTTTAGCTAAGTAAGAGATAAGGAATGAAACCATCAGTGAAATGCATTTTATTTATAAATGAAGAGATGATTGTAATAATGATTTTATTAATGACTTTTACAGTAACTCAGGCAAAGTTCTAAGTTCTTTTGCATGTAGTCAGTCATTCATTTAACCCTCACAGTGGTGCTATGAGGCACAGACTGTTTTGCCTCCATTTAATGGAGACACAGATAAAGAAATGAATAAAAAGATGAAATCTCATGACAATAGGTGGAGTGAGCGGTATGAGTGGCAGGGAAGGAGTTTACTTGGAGACAGTGCCAATAGGATTTAGAACTAGATTGATTAGGTGGGTATATGGATGCTTGCTTCCCAGTGGTTGGGATGGCACTGGGGAATGGTGTGACAACCAAGAAGGACTGTGATGCTGCAGACATTATTAGAGCACATTTCTGAAAATAGATGAATGCAGAACCATAAATATCTGTTGGTTGTGTCAGGATTTGGTTTGAGTCATCGAGAGATGCTGAGTAGCTGCATGTGCAGGGACTGGCCATTTGAGCAATGTGTTTCACAGAGATCAAAGCCCTCCTCTCTTCGTCAGCCTGAGCCCTTTTCCTTCATTCATTCTCTGTTCTCATCTAGTGTTCTGTTCTCCTTTAAGATCTCTCAGAGGCCATTTTCTCCTGTCTCCACCTTGGCTCTGCAAGATTATGGGGTGGTTCCCTATCTGGCTCAAATCCTCCTGACTGCATCGTACCCTTGGAGCATAAACATAACTGCCAGCTTCCCAGTCTCAGCATCAAATCTTTCCTAGCTGATGGCTGTGCAGCCTTCTTCTTTTCCCATAGCTGCAGATGCCACCCTCATAACCACATTATTACTTCTCATGACTCTCATGATCTCAGTCTGACTTTCATTGCTCCCAAGCCTTTGGAACTCCTCTCTTAGCCCACCCCCATCCTCACTCACCCTGAGCCCCATCCCAACCTCCCCCTTTATTTGGATGACAGAGACAAGTGAATACATGACCCCGTATACTGGGTGGATTTATGTATGAATCAATGTGATTGTGAATGGAAGTGATGGTGTAAGGGACATACAGAATTAAGGGTACATTTGTGCCTATTTGTATATGTGTATATGTGTTCCCTGGGGGGAAGGAGGCAGTTGGGAGTAAATTGATTGAAGTCAAAAAGATGCTGGGTCAACCTTACTTAAAATAAAAGAAAAGGTTAATTGCACAAAGACATGATATACATAGGAGGGTGATTATCTAGTTTTCATAAATTGGAAACATCCTAAATTTCTGTTATGAGAGCATTGATTAAATTTTGGTTAATCATTTAATGAAATATGAGTTACAAAAAATATTATATTACCTATTTCTTCTGTGGATATAAAGATATGAAAATATTACATGAAAAGAGATTAGTGTAATTATGGATAATATGATATATACTTTTTTATTTCATTTACATATTTATGCTTGGAAAACGTCTGAGAAAATTGCTAAAGTAATAATGTGGTTACCTTTGGAAAGTGAAATTATTTTCTTAACTGCATTTTCTAATTTGCCACAGTGAACATGTAGTATGTGAATAATAAAAATATAAAGTTGTGAGATGACAGCAGTATTCTAGAAGTAATGCAAATACGAAGAGTGGATGCACAGGAAGAGATCCACTATGACAACCAAAGAGAGAAGGGAGTGAGGAGCCTTTCTTTCCTCCTCCTCCAGCTGGCCTTAGGTGTATGGAATCACTTCAAGAAAAGCCCACCCACCAACCAAAATCTGTTCCTAAAAGTTATGCCCAATTAGAAACTTATTTGAAATAATAAACAAATACCCCTGGGAGTGCAAAGATTTATCAGTGATTCACAGAATATTTAAGCCCACCTTTGGGCAAATTGGAAAAAAGTTATCCATTCCTCAAAACACTTTACCGCTGCATTCTAGAAAATTGTCGTAGTAAAAACAGTAATGGACAATATTGATGTTATGATGACCCTCCAAAGTTTACACAGTGACCTTCCTGCACACTCATAAGCAACATTCCTTCACCATTACGTGAATTAGTAACACATAGATTGGTTTTTCATAGTCTGGCTGAGACCTTAGCTCTAAAGAATGGGAGTTTTGACTATCTGATATGGCAGGACCAGAGGAGCAACAGCATATTTGGAACACTTTGCAAAATATATCTGAGAGCGCTCTGAACCCGGAAACTTTGGACAGCCTGAAATAACAAAGGACATCAAACTAAGGAAAAAGAAGGACCTGGGAGGACAGGGCATGAGAGTAAAAAGGAAAGAGATGGGAATTCAAAAAGCTTAGAATTCTTACTGATGATGGCCTGTGGTTTCCTGTGTTCATTAGAACATGGGAAGCTGTCTTTTAAATCTTGTGGGGCTCCTCCTCCTGGAGCCATGCAAGTGAGCTGAATCCCAGGTTTATAATAGAGCTGCCTCAAGGGATGTGTAGACTTGCACTAATGATGTGTGGACCCCTATAGAGGGCAGATTAATGGTATCTATTCCTGTGTTCAAATCACAATACTAATTTAACAGCTGTGCGTCTTGATGTAGTTTATAGCCACTTACAACAATTTCCATTCTAGATCTTTTCATCTATCACTAATGCAGAGACATTACTGATCTACTGAAGTCAAGGGCATCAGAGCAGACCAGGAAACTGATAGAACTCTGAGCAGACAGACACCATGTGCATGCTCTGGCTGTTTTGTCATATGGTGAAGCCCTTCTTGGCTCTAGGCAGTTTTGATTGCTACCAGTACATAAACTATCAAGTAAAAAGTAAAGATCTGGAGATTCTCTCTTAAAGGGAAAGATCCTGGGGAACATATTTTTGAACTAGTAAAATTATAGACATTTTAACAATTATAATTCCGTTACTCTGGATGTGTTGGTAGCAGCTGAGGAGGGATCAGGCTAAGGTCCTATGGGAAGTAGTTCCTGAAAATAATGGAAGAACTATGATACACATGAAAGAAATCCATGAATTATAAAACACTCCTTATACAAATCTTAATTAATGTGATTATTTGTTGGCAAATTGCTGAGGTTCTGTTAATGTGGAGATTACTCAAATTAAAAAAATAAAGCCTTCTTGGAGTCTGAATTGACTGGTATTGATTTATATAGCAAAAACTTGAAACTTATTTGGTAGAGAAGGTGCAAAAAATTTTTCAGGAGGCTTCAAGGACTCTTCTCATAGCTCTTGTCAACCTGTTTTTCTGTGTATTTGCCTTTCATCTAAAAGACACTGAACTGAGGTTGTATTCAGGAGGATAGGTAGAGTTCTTGCCTGGATCTTTGAATGCTAAGCTTGAGGAAAAACCACAGGAACTGGTGACAGCAGTTCAGTATGCATTTCAGCTGGGCATTTCCGGGCTTTGTGAGGTAGACCAGCCTTCACCACCAAAACAGAACCTCCACTGTGATCTGGTTAGTGCATTTGTGGTAAATTCAGTTGAAGCAGGCATTCCTGCTGCAGTTGGTGAGATAAACGTTTACTAGTTGGAGAATCTTGTGATGGCAGGAACTGTGACTATTTTGTTTGCCACTAAATCCCCAGGACCTAACGCATAATAATTGCTTGATATTAATTAACTGAATAAAGAAAATTACAGAGCAAGGCCAGTAGGGTACTTGAGAAGAACTTGAACAGAAGTTATTACTTTGGTAGGATTATGATGACCTTTGAATTTTTAGACTCTCAATCTCAATTTTATTATTTCTCTCAGAGTTGACCAGAATCAGGGCAATAACCCATCCTAACCAACCTCATAAGAGACTGAAGTGTAAACCAGATGCGAGTTATCAATTGCTCCACAACAAATCACCTCCAACCTTACTGCTTTAAAATAATAACAGTCATTTAGCTAATAGTTTTGTAGTTTAAGAAGGGCTCAGTAGGAACAGCTTATCTTAGCTCCAAGTGGCATCAGTTAGAGTATTTGATTAGAGCCAAAGGACCTAATTCTAAGATGACTCACTAATATGGCCGGTAACTGGTGCTGGCTGTCAGCCTGGTGTCACCAAGACTCAGTTCTCCTCTATATAAGCCTCTCCACTTGGGCTTCTTCAAAGCATGGTGGCTAGTTCACCTGGCACAGTGTCACTTCTGCTGTATTCTCTTGCTCAAAGCAGTTACATGCCCAGCCCAGATTTAGAGAAAGTGGGGGGTATGAGAAATAAACTACTTCTTGATGGAGGAAATGATAAAGAATTTGTAGCCATTTTTAATGAACTCCAACTATTCACTGAAAAATATCTATTAAAAAGATTTGATGCTGAAGTTGATGGTTCATTATATTCTCTTCCTTGTAGAAAAGTTCCACAGTTAGCCAAATTATATAAGACGAGAGGAGGAGGATGGTATTTGGCTTTCTTAATATTCCCATAAGCTCTCCTTCTAAACTCTGGCAAATAAATGTACAACCAAGTAAAACTAGCATACTTATAATGCAGATGATGCTTTAAGTAAAGTCCCAGTGTGCTACCCCACTGCCCCACCCTCCCTACACAGACCGTATATTGCTGCTCTTTGAAGGGCTCTTCTTTTATTGAAAAGCTGGAGCTGCCACTGCTCAATTATATTAAGATTCCTTGGCACGTTTAGAAACATAGAAAAAGGAATTAATTATGTAGTCTGAGGTGCTGGTGTCATTCAAGTTATGATGTGTCTATTTCCAATGTAGTGTTTGTCACCTGTCAAATGTATTTGGAAAAAAATTACTTTTTTAAATGTCCTGCCAGGTGAATTTATCTTCTTTACAGTCATTTGCATGTTCATATACATTGGTTCTTTTATAAGTTTCAAACAAATTTCTTTTGTCAATTGAATCTTTCTTCAGAGAGTCCTATTAAACAACTTGTATTTGTTAATTCATTTGATTATTTTGCAGGTCTTTTATACCATTAGAACTACTTTGATGAGTCTTCCAAGCTCTGCTTACTCTATTTTGACTTATAAAACTCTCCATTTTTCTACAATTACCATCACAGTGTGCGGCCAATTTTTTATTATGCTTTTTAGACAACATTTTGTTGGGTGGACATTTTCCCAAGTACCCACAAATTAAAATAATGATTTTTATTTCTAATGTAATATTCTGTGCAAATGACTAAAATAGATCTTCTTTTGGTTTTTAAAATATAATTTTTATATGTAAAAGTAATACATGTACATTGTGGAAACATTTGGAAATTTATATAAGAAAAATACAAAGATTTTTATCACATAGGGAGATAATACTGTTATATTTGGGGGTATTTTCTTCCAGGCTTTAAAAATATGTTATTTTGATTATATAAATGCACATATGCCATTTTATTGTACGTAAAAGTGGGATCATGTGTTCAAAAGAACATCTTAGACTAATATTTGTATGTCTCCCCGAAAGCAATATTTTTCCCTAATGTTTTGCTCTTTTATAGGGATTCTCCTTTTGAGGGGTTACTTTGTTTCCACAAGCAAGGAATTTGTTGAGAATTTGAGGCATTCCTAAATGTAAAATGTCTTCCTCCCACATTAGGCTGCATCAGTAGAGAACAGCATGCATGTGCATCCTTAGCAGCGTGAATTATGCATTCATTGCCTCATAAACCATGGAGCAAGGCTGATAATGATGTGGGGAGGTGACCTCCAGCTAAATGCTGAAGCTGAAAGAAATGGTGCTATTCTGTGAAACTGTGGTTATATCTAAATATCCTAACCTCTCATTTAGGAATGTTATATACCAAATGGAGAAGAGTGGGTAGGATCTATTTATCATCCTACAGGTGAGATGGAAAAGTGAATCATATATGTTACTTTGGTGAATATTTCAGAGGCACATGTTTCCAATAGCAGTAAACACTGTATAACAGCAAAATGCATTTCTTAGGATCAATATTCTCTGTGTTAACTATAAAATCATAGAGTTAGTGTATAAGTTAACTGCCTTTTTGGTTCGATACAGTGAAACATTTTTAAATTGTGAAATTCTGTCACTGTCCAGGAAAGTATAGAAAGTACCATCTTAGATAGCATGCTTCCACTGCACAGATTTAATGATTGTTAACATTGGCCATATTTGCTTTAGATCTCTTTAAAAGACAATATTTTATCAGTGGACATATCCACCCTAAATACAATCTTGGAAAAAAATTTGGGGGATGAGAAGCATGCAGACCCGTTCTTCCCACTCTAGGTTCCTGTTCTCAGCATGTCACTGTCAAATTAAATGAATCCCCCCCCCCCAGTGACTACAGCACCCACAGAAGAGAAAACATAGCATAGAACAAAAGAGGAGATAAAATTAGGTATTGCCCAAAGCTAGTAGAGTAAAAAGGGGAAAAAAGGGTAAGAATATGGGCTCAGCTAGATGTTAATTGCACCATCTGTGAGTGTGTCAGAAGCCTTGATAGACTCAATAAACTGTTTTTTCTTTTTCTTTTTTTTTTTTTCATCACATTTAGAGACAAGCTGCTTCCTGGATTGGATGAATTTTAAGGTTATGGTTGCACATTTAAAAAGTGAAAATTGAGGCTTTTCTTATTCTTTGCCTCTCTCCTGAGTCGTGGAAGTAATTCATGGCAACTCAGAATTTACATCTTGGAGCAAACTTGCTTGATGATTTGTCTTCATTGCATTTGGCGGAAAAAATAAGCCTCATCAACCAGAGCCTGATTTTCCAAGAGCCCATCATTCAGGCACTTATAATCCACTATGTGAAGTTTCTAGGTCTTCTTTTTTTCACCCTTTCCCCTCCTGCTGATATCTGGTCATTTTCCAGCTTGTTAGGACCTCTACCAGCAAGTAGGGAGGAGCAGAGACAAACTAAAGCATTGTTAAGTTTTGCTTCATCATAGTGCTCTGTAAAAAACTCGGTGGGAGAGATTTTTGAACCCTTTGCTTACAATAAGGTTTGGAGTTATCTGTTGATTTTGGTTACACATGCCCTCCCCGTCCTCTATTAGTGCTGATAATGAAGAGCTGACTTGAAGAAAAATAGGATGGAAGGAGACTGCAAATACAGCCGAGAATCGCAGTGAGCCATGACTTAAACATGGTCCTGTAATATGATGCTGTAATGAGAGGGAGCCTGAGTCCGTATGAGTTCATTGAAGTATCAAATTGGTGTGCAATCTTTCTTCTCATTCAGCATAGGTCAGGCACACATTAAAGAAGTTTTCAGTGGGGGTGGGAGAATGTGTGGTGGATAGATTCTAGAATCACTTGGTGAAACTTTTTCAAATTATATGTGCAGATATCTCTGCATGATAACATTTGAAAGGAGGTCAGAGTGTAGGCTTTGGAAAAATTACTGAAGTAATCATATAACCTTATGTCTCACCATGTAAAAGAGATGGGCCTGAGTCAGAACAATGAAAATGGTTAAAGGGACTCCAAAAGATGAAAGAAATCAGAATTCTCAAACCTGAAGAAAGGAGGACTCCCAGGTAGTTAAATAACTTTTGTCAGATATGTCAGAGGTTACTTATGGGATGCTGGCCCCCTATAGTCATTCTCCGTACTCCTGCCAGCATGATCTCTCAACATGCAGCATGGTTATGCTGCACCCCTTCTTTATTAATTCTCCAAGCTCCCTTTCCTTCTCCTTCCACATCCAATTTTAATAAGAACTGGTCAGTTCACCACTGACCTTGAAATCCTACAAAGTTTGTAGTTAAATAAGAAAGGTCATAAATGCTAGGTGTCATACAGAGCTCAGAGCTGTATTTCTTTCCTGTTCTGAGAGGGAGCAATTGATGCAGTTAAATCCACTGCATTTCACATTCCATATTCATCTACCCAGTTCATAATAGTCTCTTAGATTATTCCCCAGCATTCAATCGGTGTTTCTACTACTGTTTCAAATTCACATTGTTTCTCTTATCTAGACTATGAGCCCCTTCACTTATCTTCATGCCAAGCATCATTTTTCCTAACAAAAAAATTTTAATTAGAAAAGCAAATTGAATCAC
Organism: Eidolon dupreanum; assembly: GCA_028627145.1. Taxonomy (NCBI): domain Eukaryota; kingdom Metazoa; phylum Chordata; class Mammalia; order Chiroptera; family Pteropodidae; genus Eidolon; species Eidolon dupreanum. Next base: position 21,269,011 of record CM053503.1, on the reverse strand, counting down.
TTATCTACCCAGTTTGAAAACTTTTCTTGGATACTTATTTATAGGCATGTAGCATCGTGTTCAAGACCTTTTCAAATGGCCTCAGTCTCTCTGTCAGGTTTAAACCTTGCCACTCCAGCAGCTTTATTTTCTTTTCTTCAGCCTGTCCAGTAGCTACAGCTTCATCATTCCTGTAGACATTTACCTTTGCTCATGCTACGCTCTCTGGACTCTCCATCCCTCTCTTCTCCACCAAGTAAGCTACTTGTTCTTTAAGACCCCGTTAAACTAGTTTCCGCTTGTGAAGCCGTAAGCTCCATGCCCACCCAGCTACTTTTGTCCTCCTCTGTGTTCTCACTTTTGTTTATGGCTGTTATAGTACTTAACACATCATGTTTGTGGGGTGTTTGTCTCCCCAAAAGTACCCTTTATTGGGTCGCTTATTGCTATATTATGTTCCTGAGAGATATGACAGTGGCAGGCCAGTATTTAGAATGGCAGAGAAGAGGGAAGGGAGAGGTGAGTGGGAGTGACACTCATTTCATACAGTGGTTTCCTATCCAGACTATATGTAAGACTGTTGGGAAACATCCTCAAAATACAGATTCTTTTATTTTTTTTCTTTTATTTTCTTGATTAATACTCCCTTCCTGTCTGTTGTCTCTCTTTGGTGAGTTGAATGGGATAATGTGGAAACCTTATGGATCCCTTTGCAGCTTTTCATAAAACACCACCAAGCTCCTAGTTCCTTGCCTTTGACATCATTTTAAGCCTTCATTCTATAAAGTCATTCACCTCTCTACTAGAAGGCGTGCATGCCCTCATCTTATGAAAGGAGAAGAATGAAAGGAAAGGCAAAGATATACGTGTGTGTGTGTGTGTGTGTGTGTGTGTGTGTGTGTGTGTGTAGTAATTCTTAATTCTACTCATGGACAAGCTTTCTTCACTTTCTCCACTTCCCCACCCCTCGACAAAGGAATGGAGATGTTTCTCATCTCTTTTTAGAAGAGGACATTTTTTTTTTCATGATAATTCCATGTCCTTGATGCTTGTTTAGAGATTTAAATGGAGGGAGAGAGTGGATATGTGGTCAGCAATATTAATTTTTAATATACAATTCTATTTGAACCCCAGACTGTGGGAAGAAGTTAGTGTGGTAAGTTAAAAAAGCATAATTTGGAGATATCACAGACTTCAAATTTAAACACTGGCTATAGTACCTAACATAACAGGGCTCAATAATTATATGTTTCATAAACTTGACAATGCTCTTGTCAGATGCCTCACCTAGTAAATTTCACTTTTTTTATAGACATTATTTAGTTAGTTTGGGAAGAGATTCTTCAAATATTTGTTCTATAAATCTGAATCAGAAGAAATATGATGTTATTGAAATGTAAGAAAACTGAGTTTTAAGGTAAGTGATATCAAGTGTTCTTTTGAATCTTTCGTGATTTTTGTGGCAAGGTTGATTCAGGAAAGTACCTCTGTACATCAATAAGACAATAAAGAGTGCTTTCATACAAAATTTTGCTATTTATTTTACTTTAAAACCTAGCTTTTCTCATTACTGTCTATATCCACTGGTATAAATGATGCTCTCTTTCCTCCTAGTTCATCCCTTTCCCTTCTCCCCCAGCATCTATAGGAGAGTGTTTCCAAGAGCAATCTTTCCTATGTAGAAGTAGTTGGTGACCTGTGCTCATCTCAGACTCATTTTTCACTGCAGAATGACACATTTCTGGCCTGGTGATGTGCAAGGGGCACCTCTCTGCCAGGCTTGATGGTTCTGCCACTCCTGAGGGTGAGGAGGCCTCATTACCTCCCCCCTCTTTGGCAAGACAGAGAGTAAGAGACTCATCAGAGAGTGGAAAGATGGGAGTGTGCTTCACTGATAGTTTCCAGATCTGTCTACACAACAGAACCACCAGAGAGCTTTAAAATGCATATTCTCAGGCTGGATCCCAGACGTATTGAATTCCTGTCTCTGGGGTGTGGACCAGAAATTCATATTTTTAACAGTCTCTGCAGGTGAGTGTCAGAGACCCAGCTCGGCTTCTGGATGTGAGCTTATAGGGAAGCCCACGTAGCATTTCATGGAGCTTTCCGTGGGTGCTGTGTGAAAGTACGAAAATCCTGGTATTCTTGACGATTGTTGACCCCCTAAAGTTACAAAGGAAAGACAGTACATTATTTGATGGGTAACTAAATGTCTCAGGAATATCCTTCCAAGCATCTAATTTCTGCAGAGACATGTTGACTATATCTATGAATGGGTTTCTCCCATGTTACAGGGATAGATTTCCCCAATGGGCAGGCAGCCTAGACCACTAATGTAGAAACTTTGTATCTATCTTTACACACCTAACAATTTTCCATTATTGTTATTTCCCCCTCTTTAAGCTATCTGAAAAATGAAAACAAATCTATTTTTTTATGTGCAAATTCCTGGAAAAGGTTGGGAAATCAAGCTACTGACTACAGGGAAAGTATTTACCTCCTTCAGGATTTTTCTCTTTTAGCTTTATTTGGGGGTCTTTAGCCTTATTTCTACCATCACCAGACATTCCTGGATGAAATGTGAGTTTGGCAGTAGGCACAATTCAGTTGTGTTCTCCCTTAAACTGGAGCTTTGAGTATGGTTAGAAAAAGAAATGGGAAGAAGAGTTAAACTCCCAAAGATAATTCATCTCCTCTGGGAGGTTTTTGTCCATTGCTGAGTTCTCATCGCCTCTTTCTACCAACACCTACTTACTTGGATCCTGGATCTTGACTTATTTTGGCAGTTCTCTGTGCGTGTACTGTGGTTGCCATGGAAATGTTATCCAGCATGTTGAATGCTGTTTCATCTTCTCTCCATTTCTTTATTTCTCTCCAGTCTGTGCTTGCTGCCTCACATTCTCCATCTCCTATACACCCTTCTTTATAAACAGACATCGAACACTGCATTTTTTCATGCTATTTTGCTACTTTTCTCTTAGTCATATTGAATGTGTTTTAACTTCATATAATAAAAACAACCTGGTAATAACTAAAAGAGAGAGAAGGAAATTGACTCAAATGCTAAATTCCTCTAAGTTATGCTAAGATGCTCAAGAATTTGAGGGAATTCAAGCAAGTGTTAATCAAATTAACTTCTCTGTACTTTCACAAGGATTAAACCTTTGCTGAGGTTCAGAGAAATTTATTAATTATATGTTTCAGATTTCCACCTAGACTGTTTCTTCTGGTCCTGGTGTTCTCTACAAAGGAGAACGTGTGAACTGTCATCAACTCTTAATTTTCCATCCTTTAAATATTCACTTTATGCATTAACGTCACTGACCCATAAGCACCTCTGCAGATATTGAAATCCTGGGTTACCAAGATTTGGGTCAAATGTAGGCAAAATCTTAGTGTGAATACTTGAATATTCACCCTTACTTTCTCTTCTGCTCTTGCCGTTGTGGGGGTGGGGGCATTGGGTACCGGTAAGGGATGAGGAAGGAGTTATGGAGGGATTTGGTGTGTGTCTAACCATGTGAACACTGAGAAAAACTTATCTTCCTCCCCTACTGAGCATATTTTAATTTTTCTCAAAAATTGAAAGATACCGGAAAACAAATAAATAAATGAGCAGGGCCTTGACTTGCTAATTTCAATGTTATAAGCAAAACGAGTTCTATTTTTCTCTGTTCTTAAACTAACAAAGTGAATTTACATTGGTAAAGAACATCCATATATTATTTTTTACATAGAGTTTAGAATTCTCTCCAATGTTGTTATTGTTCAAGCTAAAAAAAAAATCATTGTCAGTATCCCCAATATCAAGAAGTTTTATATCTCTGTCTTTCACATGAAATGAGATTTGAGTAACTTACATGATTCTCACAGACAGATATGTTTTTACGAACAATATAATGGGAAGAAATTTAAAGGAGAGTAATTTTAAAAGGGCTAGTGCAATAACGAAGTCAGTCCAACTTTTTGTTGCATAGTTTTTAGAAAAGAGAAAGATTGTAGGAATATATTCTTTAGAAGTTATTTTTTAAAATCGATTATTGGAAGAGTCATTTTCTTTCACAGGGAGCTAATACTCGATGTTGGTATCAATATACAATGTCAATTGTATGTGTGTATGTGTGTCAGAGACTGAAAGGGGAGAGAGGGAGAATGTGTTATATATATGACGTTAAAGGGGTGGGTGTGGGGTGGGAAGTGAGAAAGCAAAGGAGAGTCTTTCAAGACTAGTCTTCTGGAAGTTCAAAAGAAATCAGTATTTATTGAATACTTACCACAAGCCAGGCATTAATTTGCATTCTGCAAAGGATAACAGAAGGAAAAGATTTGATTCTTACCTTCTAACCGTGTATTGTCTAGAATGGAAGACAAGACACAGACACATAAGCTAAGTTACAAAAAGGAACAAAAAAGCAGTTCAACAATAAATGAAATGCTGAAATACAGACTCTAGGTTAGAAAGAACAAGAGGAAAGAGGGGCCTTGAATGGTCATTAATGTATAAAGAAAGGCTAAAATTTGATCTAAGTCCATCGCATGAGCAAGATTTGTATTATACTCAACTGAGAGAAAATGGACGAGAAGCAGGAAAGTGCAAGTAATGTTCAGGGGACAGTGAGGAAACCACTTGTCTTCAGCAAGGGTTCATATAGAGGACTACTAGAGAATGCCAAACAGAAATGGGGGCAGGATGTAGAAGGCCTTGACTGAGGGCAGATTTTTACTCTAGGTAAATCTTGGAGAATTTTGAGCAATACTTACATGGTACTAAAAAGTCTTATAGTCAGATTAAGTGCAAGTGGTATTTGGAAGGTGGAGGGCTATTGATATAAGGCAGATGGCCCAGGAGAGGACTGTTGCAGGCGTCTGAGTATGCAGGAATAAAGGCCTGGTCTAAGATGAAAATTGCGGAAAGGAAGAAGCAAATACAAAAATTATCTTGCAGAAACAGGAATGTTTTATGGGACTGGTTAGTCATGAGAGACTAAGAGAGACACCTGGGAGATTTCAAGATCAAAGGAATAAGGCTAGTTAATATTTACTGACTGCCTACTGTGTGCCAGGCACCACTCCAAGTGCTTAGTAAATATTAACTCAATGATAGAGGGGATTAGAAAGTCATCTATGTTTAGGAGAAAGATAATGCAAACCCATTTCCAGCACTAAGAGTTTGTAACAGAGGAAAATGCAAGTAGAAATCACCAGCGCAGGAAGGAAATGGGGAATAAGAAAGAGGTCCAGGACTGCAGGCATAGAATTGGAACTCATTCACTTAGAGGAAGTGTTGGTGCCCTGAAAATGGCTGAAATGAACAGAGACCCTGTACTGAATTTCCTTAAAAAATCAAATAAAGGAAAAAATAAATAAAAGCATCCAGCAAAGAAGGTAAAGAAGAAGGCAAATCACAGATGAAGGAGAAGAACCAAGATAATGTAGCATGATGGGACCTAGAATGAGCAAATGGGTGTTCTACAGTATAAATCTGTCAAGAGATCAGCAGGATAAGTACCAAGAATAATCTATGTATTTGATTGTCCAGATCATAAGTATGGATATGGAGGATAATTGAGAAGCGACTATAAATACTTTAATGCTGTATTTTAAGTCCAGAGAGAGCTTGGATATTCTGTGTCAAACCAGGATAAACTTTTTTTTTTCCAATCTTAACTGAGCCAAATAAATATTCTATCTCCTGCTTTCTGCCTCTAACAAGAACTCCGAGAATATAGTCCTAGACTTGTATAACTGACTTCCTTCCAGAGCGTGATCTGAAAATTAATTCCTCTATAAGTCTCACTGCTTTGTGGTTTGTCTCCTGTTTTCTTTTAAGGCAAAGTAATTCCACTTCTTCACTTTTTGAGTTAGTGCTTCTGAAATATGACAAATCAACATCCCACAGAGACTGGAGTTCTCTTGTTTTTCTATGAATGTATCTCCTGACCACCAGTGTGCCTCCAGTCTTTCTTAGGGACAGAGAGAGCCTGTGTGTTTTGCCCTCTTCCCCGTAGATCTCCCTTGTGCCACTGGCATGAGGGATAATTAAAAGCAAATGATGGACTGCTAGTTGGTGGTATAAGTAATGACTAGAGCCCAGCCTTAGTAGCCATTCAAATCTGGGTTGAGATTTTAGTTCTACCATGTTAAAAGTTTGAGACTTCTTTTCTCTCTTTTTCCTCTCTGCTTCTCTTGACAACATTATTCTTAGTGTAAGACAGTAGAAGGAACATGGGTTTTAGAATCACTCAGCATCAAACAGGATCAATTCCCAGTACCACCAATCTTGGGCTTTCACTATAATATGATCTATTATTTTATGGAAGTGTCATGAGAATTTAAAATAATGCAAAACATCTAGAACAGAGCTTGGCATGTGCTCAATAAATGGTAGCATTGTTAGAAGTGTTTTTTTTTTTTTTTTCGTGACCCAGAGCAGAAATCTGACTTCCATGCAACTTCACTTACAGGCTAGAAAGCCATGAGATTCATTTCCCTCAGGGAGACAAAACTCTGAAAAGGGAAAAAAAAATTTTAGTCAGCTTATTTTGTATATAATGCTAAACTACAGCTGACATTTTAACTAATTTGACTGATTCTGAGAATGCAGCTCATAAGAGCAGCCAGCTTATTCTCCTCTTCATTCATGTCATAAAGATGAGATTATAACTGAGAGGGATAAGTCAAAGCTGTGCCAGAATTTTAAAGTTCTAAGAGTGGTGGTCTCATTGCCAAAAGACAGAGGAACCTGGCTTGGTGTAGCCATGTCAAGTTTGATCTGATATCAGAACATTGAGGTAGAACGGTCCAATTTTGAAATATCAAGCTGAAGGTCAGGAGATTTCAGAGGCCTTGGTGCAGAGGTAATTGTTGATGCTATGGCTGTGAGTGAGTTTTAGCGGGAGAGAGCAGGGTGGAAAACTGAGTTTTGGAGTGACTTTGAAATTGGGAGTATCAAGTGAAAATTGACAGAAAAGGAGACATAACTGCCTTAAGAAGTAAGGAGAACCAAGAAAGTGTCCTACTTTAAACAATGAATATACAAGGGACAGTAGGGTTGCTGAAAACTTGAGAGTGTCAGCTGTTAGAAGCTGTATAATGGATAATGATGATGAAGCAAGGCTACTGATTCTATTTTTGTTGACCTTGCCTTGATTCTTGATGACCTTGTAAGAACAGTCTTGGTTGAATGATAGAGGCAAAAAGGAATGAGTTCTGGTGAGGAAATAGTGGCATCAGGTGTCAAAATTACTTTTTAGAAAATGTTTGCAGTAAAAAGAGGTAGAACATGGAATTTACTTTTCAGAGGTTGGCAAGTAAATCTCTTTGTGACCTGCTCTGGTCAACAAAGAGTTAATGGTATGAATGCACAGTAATTTCAGAAGCATTAAAGAGCATGTTTCCATGGGAACATCAACCTACAGAGGGAGAGAAAGAGCTAGGATTCCCTGACAAAGAAGGAATGGCAGAGTTCTAGCCCCCACACAGTACAGCAGGGAGAGATGATTACATGTTTCTTTCAGCTTCCCTGTGAAGATGCAGTTAGGGTTCATGGTGCTGTCCTCTTAAGTATGAAGAAAGAAGGAAATGAGTTTTGTTTAAAACACCCTTGCTCTCACCTTGCTTTAAAATCTGACTCAAGGGTCAAGCTATTTTAGAATACTGGAAAAGACCAATGGGTGTCTTTAAGTAACTAACTAAAATTAATTAAGTAAACAAACATATTTGCTCTTCCTCTAACCTCTCTATTCTAACCTGGTCTACAAACAGTGCCATAATGTTCTGTGATTTAGAGCAACACTTGGACAGAAACTCTAGAAATACTGGATGGGTGTTTGACCAGCACGTTTGCATTGTAGTTTATAGTTTCCATCTTGGTGTATACTCCTTAATTAGATGTGCATTTCATCTCACTGTTTTTAGGTCTATGATATCCCTTTCACTACTGGCTAGTACACATTTCCTTTAAACCCAACCATGCTTTTAGGGATGGGTCTTCTCACTGAACTGTAGCCACAGAAAGCTATTCTCCAGACTGTGCTGAAGGAGCCCCATTAACAAATGCCTTGTTGTTAACCAACTTTCCTAACAGTTCACTTTCTCTACTCCCATATATTGCATTTTGCATCTGGAAAGCATCTGTGTTTTGTTCTGCCTATCTTTCCTTTAATGCTAGACTCAAAAAATCATTTTATTTCCTATGTGAAAGGGCTTTATCTTTGTGGCAGATGTTCATGACTGGGTTTTCTGAAGACAGAGATGTATTCTTGAATGAGTCAACAGCCTCCACCACTCTTTCTGTCTCACATCTGTAGCATGATGTATTTGTGGGGTGCCCATCCCCTGAAGGACATAATCTTCCCCCAGGCATCTTGAGTTTTCTGTCTTTTGGAAACCATCCCCTGTCTATGGAATAGCCTTCCTCATTTGACCCTCTTCCCCTTACATTCAATATAATTGCTTCCAGAAATCCCCACTTGAATATCTCAACCAACCAATACTGGAAGACTAAATTATAACTCCCTTTTATCCATGGATGATAATTCTTCATAACCTCTAGTTCCAGCCCATGTAAGTGAAGCAATTTATTTGTTCACCTCTTTTGCTGCCCTGCAGTAGAGTTGTTGGAGGGAGTTGTGAAATCAAGTAAACGGTATCTACAGAGTGGGTAGGAGCTGCGGGTATGGACATATTGCCAGTGTGTTGATTTTATTAATTGCCTGTAAGGGAGAGTAGAGAGAGGCTCCAGTACAGAAAATAACAAATTAAGGAAACTGGAGAAGTCAGAAAGGAAAGTCTTATTCTTTCCTCTTGATATCATACCCAAGTCACTTTGGATTCTAGACCAAGAGTTTCTTAGGTATGTATGCCCAGGGTTTCTTTTCATAAATCTAAAAGCTCACAGGAAGGAACGCCTTCTGGTCAAAGTTGCACATCCCAGAGAAATCTTTGCCAGTCGTTATTTGGCTGGTTTTGCCTAAGCCCCTGAGTAGTGTTGCCAGCTCATGAGCTAAAATGAATGTCAGAAAGGCAAGTGTTCACCTTAAAATCATTAGTAGACATGAAAAAGAAATATCAGTGTATTCAGTGATCAGCTATCCTTTGAGCTGTTATGGCATTTTCTCTGGGAAGGTCCCACTGCTGAGTTTGGAGAACCTAAACTGGGCTATATATTGCAGCATATTGAGCACCTAATCTATGGAAAGAAAATGAATTTTATCCAGTGCTTTTTAAAAAGAGAGTGATTTTAACTTATGCATAGCATGGAAATGTGAACGTAAAAGGAAAAAAAAAAAAAGCCAGTGACAATAACATTATCCATACGAGTTGCTGGGTTCCTTCCCCCTGAGGAGTTTCCCTTAGCACCTTAGCAGGTCTCACCCACAGCAGAGGTGACTAAGGGTCATGGGCATGGGGACCAGGAGGATTCCTTTTTCATTACTGAGTTCTGTGCATCGTTCCCTAAATGAGAACACAGCTTTGGTGTTCAGCACCCTTGATTAATTGGCATCAAAAAGCAGCTTCACTAGCTCCCTAAGGAACACACACGATGAGTGTACCCCCTCCAAAGGAATTTTAAAGAGAATTACATGATGTTTAATGCAGGATCCTAGGAGGTCATGTGGGGGCCATTTTGAGGAGTGATTTATTCTAGATTAAAATAATAGGGTTATGAGCTCATCTTTCACCTTTCTTAGGAATCGAATTTTATATTGAAGTAGTACAACTGAGTGATTCCTCACTGCAAAATATCTCACAGAGGTCACTATTCATAGTAGAAAAAAAACAAATTTTCCCAAGCCTTAATAGTTTGGAATTTTGTGGCACTGAGCAGATATGTGAGGATTGGTAGTTCAGTAGTCCTCCATCGAGAATATGTTCTAAGACCCCCAGTATTTGCCTGAAACCGTCGGTAGCACTGAACTCTATATATACTAATATATACTGTTTTTTTTCTATGCATATATATCTATGAGAAAATTTAATTTATAAATTAAGCAAAGTAAGAGGTTAACAATAATAATTAATAATAAAATAGAACAATTATAACAATATACTATAATAAAAGTTATGTGAATGGCTTTGGGGCCATTATTAAGTAGAATTAAGGTACTTGAACACAAGCCTCATGATACCTTGACAGTAGATCTGAGGGGGCTACTCTGACTACCATGCAGGGAGCGTGGACAGGATGGACACTTTGGACAAAGGGATGAAACACATTCCGGGCGGGATGGAGCAGGACAGTGTGAGTTTCATCATGTTACTCAGAACCACGCTCAATTCAAAATGTATGAATGGTTTATTTCTGGAATTTTCCATTTAATGTTTTAGACTATGATTGACCACAGGTTACAAAACTGCAGAAAGCAAAACCATAGATAAGGGGGGACTACTGCATTCTGGAAAAGTGGAGATTCAGGAACTGGGAGACCTGGACTCCGAATTTAATGTGCTAAAAAGTTGGCAGAATTTCCCCAGGCCTTAGTTTGTTCAGCTCAAAATGTAAAAAAGTAGACTGTGATCCAAAAGTCCCTGCAAACAATAACATGCTCTGATATTCAGGCAGTATAAGAAAAGGTAATCATAACAACAACAACAACAACAATAATAATAACAACAATAACAGCAGCTAAATCATAAGACTCATTACATATAGGTGCAGTCAGTTGCAGTCCTAAGTCCTTTATGTAAATAGAAACAGCTAGTCCTCACGACAATCCTCTGACATAAGCACTATGATTATTCACATTTTTTTATGGAGAAGAAACTAAGGCAAAGCAAAGTTAAATAACTTGTAAGATAACATAACTTCAGAATTGGTGAATCAAGAATTTGAGTAAAGGTCATCTGAGTGCAGAGTCCTGGCTCATACACACCACACTACCCTGCTCGTTGTCGTTATTGTTGGTGTGTGTGTGTGTCTAATACACATTACATTCCTTTCCTCTTTGCTTAACTTATTTTACGTCTCCCTTTTATTTTCTTTCTATTCACTTTTCACCACTAAGTATTTTGAGGCATTGTCCAGGCCTTTTTATTCATTTGGGTGTAGTATATCTTACTAATGAGAGCAAGCTTATGGGTTTGATCCCAGATAAACCCAGTGGCAAACCCAGGGGAGAATTGTTCCCTGGTGATGGCCTACCATATTGACCCCATTCGGTGAAAGGGTACAGTTGGGTAAATATGAGGCCATCACAGAGCCCTCAAATGAATGTGGTTAAGCCCAGACTGCTGAGAGGCCAACACACAATCCTCACCATCAGCAGGAGACAGGAAGTATATTAAATAATTTATATCAGTCAGTCTTAAAGATACTTTAATATCTCATTAATTTAACATGGATTTATAATTTAAATAACAAAGGTATGGACTAGCTCAAACTTGAACCTTTTATAGTTTGTGAAGAATTTTTTTATACCAAAATAAATTATTGGTATAAATATGATTTCAGAGAAAAATTGTAATCTACTGGAAGACAAACTATTTTTAACCTGCCTCAAGTAATTACAAATTAATACTATAATCTGCTCTTTAAATTAGTTTTTCCTGAGGTTCTCTACTAGGCATCATTTTGCAAAAATAAGAGAAAAAGACTGCGTTTGACAGCTTAGAAAACTGGTATTTTGAATTCTTTTCTTCAACAGCATAATTTAATATTTTTATATGACATTATATGTCAAAGGAAACCTTTAAAACTTCTTCAAATCCTTTTTCCTTAAAAAGAAAACTATTGTTGGCAAGAATAAAATAATTCATCTGCCTTGAAAACATTGTCACATACCTTAGGAACTGGTGAATCTGGGATTTGAACAATGGTGATCTGACTGCAGCATCCTTATTTTTAAATACCATACCACACTAACTGCCACTGCTTCTGTTGGTGATGGTTGTGGTGGCGGCGATGATGATGATGCTGGTGATGATGATGATGATGATGATAATGATGATGGAGTGTGTGTGTATAGTACATATTGCATTCCTTTGCTCTTCAATTAACTTGTTTTTTCTGTTTCTCCTTATTTTCTTTCTAGCCCCAGCATTTTGGGGAATTGCCTATGTCAGTCATTTAAGTGTAGGGTATCTTACTAATGAGATATTTCTTCTGGGTTTGATCCCAGAAGAACTCACTGGTTAAGTCCAGAGGAGAATTATTCCCTGGCTGTGGCCTGCCACATTGACCACATTACACTGGATTGGTCATTTTGGATTCATTTTAATAATTATGAATTTCTAAGTCAGGGAAAAGTTAGAAATTTGTATTTAGTTTACCAAACCAGAACGTCGAACATCTAATTTTCCCCAATACTGGCCTCTAATTAGGAAGTTTTTAAATGTTTTAAAGTCTCCTGTTTCTAATCCTGTAGGAAATTATTTCTGCTCTCTTAAGAGGAAACATGTATACAAAATAGTAATTTCTAAAAGGAGACCAGAGAAAATCTTTTCGAAAGGTTTGGGGGTTTTCCATTCAGGCGATGGAGTTTAATAATGTAATGGTCACAGTATTAATCAGGTGACATGTAGAGACAGAGAGCATGTCAAAGGAGCATCTCTGCACTTCCCTCATCAGGCAAGTAAGATGGTATTTTATAGATGAGGGAGCTGAAGGCTTTAAAAGGCAAGTGACACTCCAAAGGCACAGTAACAGAGTTAGAGATTTTCAGCACTAGAAAATTGTAAACAAGGGGTCAAGAATTCTAGTCTCCTTCCTGGAACTGTGTGTGTGTGTGTGTGTGTG
>CM053503.1:21107231-21255796 GCA_028627145.1 Eidolon dupreanum | reverse complement strand
GTCACATGTCTAGAAGTGACCGCACTCCGGATTATTTTTTCACACTTTTCATTACCAATGACTAGATGGCTTGTTCTGCTATTTAAAGAGCATTATTGCTCAGGGTGGGTGTATATTTGTAAGCTCCTCACTAATAGCTAAATGTTGGCACGTCAGAAGGAATTACTCAGAAAAACACAATGTGAATGATTAATCTAAATATTGTTAAAGGATAGAAAGGATTAAAGGATACTTTGGAGAAAAATATTTTGTATGTTGTCATAAAATTTTATTAATAGTTTCGATAAGTATAAAATATGTGAGAAGTATCTAGGTAGAGCTAGAAGAGGTGAACATCCTGGAAAGAGAAAAATTTGTAAGGAAAATCAAAAGGACCTGGAGCAGAAATAACTAGAAAAATTTGACTACAGAGCAATTGCATTACCCGTGTAGTCATGTGGTCTCAACTTACACACCGAATTCAATGCTGTCCCCTTCAATGCTGTCCTCTCACGATGTTATATACTCATTCCATTCATGCTGCTTACTACTTAAATTATTTTTTGAATTTCCCTTTTATACTTGCCTTCTGAAATGGACACTTTCTTTTGAATATTCTTTATGGTGTTTTAGATAAAGTCAAAATTGGTCCAAGCCATGTCTAGTTAAAAGGAGAGTACTTCAGCCAGGTAATTTATTTACCTCCCTCCCTCCTTCCTTGCCTCTTTCTCTCTCTCTCCCTCCCATCTTCCCTTCTCTCTCTTTCCCCTCCCTCTTTTCCTCCTTTTCCTCCTTTCCCTCTCCCCTACCTTTCTTTCTTGCTTCTAAAAAAGAGATGAGACTAAATTTTTTGCATCTCATAGACTTTCTCTAAAGACTTCTAGAAATTATTCTGAATAACACAGTATTATTGTAGTAAAAGCATATTTTCCAAGTTAATTATGTTGAATACTTAAATTCTAGTTATTTGTCTAAAATATTTTGTTTTATACTCTTGTAATTATATTCCCTGAAATGAATTATGTAGGACTTTGGCTGGAGTGTTGAAGTTGTTGTAAACTGTAGGAGAAGTGACTATTATTATTATTATTATCTTCTAACTAGTCATGGGCTTGAGCAAGCATCACTAAGCTGAGAGATGAGGAGCAGTGCAGGGAATGGAGAAGATACTGTGTGGAGCTTTGGGTTGAATTAGGGACACTACACTTTTACCAGTTGGAAATGTTCAGAGAGAGCAGCCAAGGGAATAAGAGGAGGGAACTTGAAGCCATAGCATATGGTAACTACGTGAAGGAACACCAGTTATGAAACCTGATGTAACATATGAGAATAAGGATGGCATGATAAATAGGACATGGGACCGAGGCTGTGGCTTAAAATGTTATTTCTGCTCCCAATTAGCTGTGGAACATTGAGCAAATAATTCACCCTCTCTGTGCTTCAGTTTCCTTATCTATCAAGTTAAAATTGTACAACTAAATGAGCTTAAAATTTCTTCAAAGATTAAAATTGATTTTACATAAGGGATACATGATAAATATCTTCAAATATTTGAAGAACTCTCATGTGAAAGGAGGATTAGACCAAGATAGTATACTACATTAGGAGGAGACCAGGATCAAGGGGTGTGCAGGGCAGCAGTAAAATTGCTACGTGGAGGCTGGAGGGTGGAGGGTGGAGTGATAAGCTCCCCCGTCAGTGGGAGTATTCAAGAAAAGCCGAGAGAGCCAATTTTATGATGCTGTAGAGGGAAAGCATCAACTGCAAGAAGTGGTGAGCTAGTTGAATGTGAAAGTTTCTTTCAAGTCTGAGATTCCAGGAATCTCTACTCTTTGGTCTTCAGGACTCTTGGTTGCACTGATGAAGCTACAGAACACCAGAGAGTGACAAGCTTAAAAACCCCAGGCAGCTCTAGAAGTGAGAAGTGGTCCATGAGTTTGGCTCGTGATGCCTAGTCACCTTTATCATTGCCTAAAGGATGTGCATCCTAGCAACCTCTTTGCTTAACTGGAAGTATCAAATATTACCTGGAAGAATCAAAGAGTCTGAATCAGATGACTTGAAAGAGGAACCGTTAAGCTGCCTCCTGATGCTTTCTTCTTCTCTCCTTCAATGTAGTACTAGGAAATCATTGCTGGTCACATCTCTGACACTCTTTAGAACCCTCACAGCGATGACAACATACCCATTTTGCTTCTCAGCAGAGACACATCTCGCAGCAGCATCAGGCCAAAGGCTCCAGAGTAGTATGTCACGTGGACACAGAGCTAATCATTATCGATTCCTTGGGCCATCATGGTAAAGGGACATAAATTATCATTAACACAGTTGTGCAAATGTGATTGTAATGGGCACACCTGTGGGAATTCCCAATGAGGGAACTCTTCATCAGATCAATGAAGCCAGCAGGAGAATGAGGTGAGGTAGGGGGTCCAGGTTTTGGGGAGGAAGACAATTTCATTGGTCTGACTCTAGTAATTTCCAGAGATTCTGCAAATTTATGTGCCTGTAGCTAGAGCTCCCTGTGAAAGGCGTCTTGCTCATTTCCCCTCTGTGCCATATATTTTCTGTTCACCATACATAGTACGATAGCGCTGGATCCCAGATGCGGTTGTGGAACCAGATCTATGAGTGCTGGACTCATCTCACAGCTCTTAGAACTAGGGGCTGGGCAGGACCTTGAGAGTTCAAAAGCATGTGCATATCTCTGGGAGGTAGAACCTAAGTTCCAGCATGCCACCTTTCTCAGCAGAAAGTTGTCTTGCTGTGCTCTCACTTTCTTTTTTTTTTTTTTTTTTAATAATAATTGTTAATGCTTAATGAAGGTTTGCTATGCACCAGACCCCATGGCAAGTTACCTCATTTGAGTCTTACAGACCTAATGAAGTAGGTTTCTTTATTATCCCATTTTTTGTAGATACAGAAAAAAGTGATGATGTTCAAAAGTCTAAGTAATTTGCTCAAAGTTATAGCTATAGATTAAATTCAAATTTAGTGCCTTTATTTTAAATTTATATTATTTTTCATATTATTCCTATTGTGTGGAAACTTGGTGACTCTATTGAATAATTAAGCGGGAGGTCGAGACTACCAAGTTTCACGTGGTATTTGTTTATCTATGTACCTGTCTATCTCCATCCACCTTTCCGTCTTCCAAGCTATCTCATTCTTAGCATACTTTCTTCATACTTTTAACCTTCCTTTAATTTTATCTTTACAGGTATTTGATCAATGTCACTTTTGAGGGGAGAAATCTGTCCTTCAGTGAAGATGGCTACCAGATGCACCCGAAGCTGGTGATAATCCTTCTGAACAAGGAGAGGAAGTGGGAGAGGGTAGGACATGTCTTTGGCAATTCTCGGGCAAATTAGTGGGGTAGGGATATGAAATTTTGCAGTGCATTAAATGAAAACAATCTCTTGGTTTTGATCTCTGAGCTGAGGAGCAAGAGATCAGTACTTTGAGAGCACATGAGAAGCCATTTCTCAAACTTGTATCTTCATTTTCTTGCTATGTTGTTTAATCAAGCAAATATTTTCTTTATGTAGTGCCATTTTTATTGGTTATAGTGCTGTCTGAATCATGATTTTGTTTTAATGGAACAATATGCATGTACAATATAACGTAATTTGGTGACAAAACTGAATCAGTGGTACAATTTTGAAGTTGTTTCCTACACAGTATACTGGGGAAGCTAATTAATGAGCAGGTAGGTATGGTTTTACTGTGATTAGAGGCTTGCTACACACAGCGCTTCTCAGGACCTCTCTCACTGCCAGTTAATCACAGGGTCTGAACTTCTGCTATTAGAAATTAATTTCTGTAGGTGGCCAACCACCGAGGTTTAATTCCCAGCTCCTCTGCTCATTGACTTGTCAGTTTAGGACCTTGGACAGATCCCTTAACTACTTGTGCCTCCACTTCCTCATCTGTGAAATGGGAATAATAATAATACTATCAATATCATAGAGTTATTATGAAGATTAAATATATTAGTATATATAAAGGACTTACAGAGGTACCTGGCACACAGTAAGCACTTGGTTGGTACTAGCTTTTATTATTAATCCCAATTTTTAGTTAAATACAAATGTTCCCGAGAATAATATCATCACTGGTATTTCTCAGAGTATGTTCTGCAGGGCACTTGTCCTCTGAGATGCTTTGCTGAAAATGTTCGTGCAGATAAATAAGCTTGGGAGATGATACCTACTGTTTCTCATTCTTGGAGAGTCTCAGAATATATCAGTATTTGGAAATTTGGAGGTGTCTTAGAGCAAAGAAACATCTTTCATTTTAACTTGTCATTTCCCCAAATTATTTTATCACAACTCAACCATTTGATCATGAATTTAATATTCTGTGGAACCCTTTGGAAAACACTGATATAAGGCAATTTCTACAAACTCCATGGACAAATTGGCTGAAAACAACCCATAAGATGTCAGCATGGCTCTAGAAACCATGCTATATATTTCTAGAGGATGTAGCCAGGAAAAGCTGCCCAGAGATAAACTTGAAATTCACAGTCTTGTCACAGAAAGCCCTGGACAAGTAATTATATGGCTGCTCACCTGAGAAACTGGGTGTGTGTGGCTCAGGTAGTGGAACCTAGGACCTTGTTCTTCAGATTGAAAGATTTCAGTCTCTCGTGTTTTTCCTCATATCAGGGCACAGCTGTAAGGCTTACATTATGCCCGGTGTTCTTGATTAAAGTTGCCCTCCCTCCACTGAGTTATCATTTGTTCAGAAATGGTTGTTCCCTGGGCTCCTGCTCTTCTCCCCAATCAAGATGTTTTTCACTGCTGCTGCAGAGACAAAATAATTTAAGAAGTGCACTGGGACCCTCATGTATAACAAGCACTTGTGTATATCTCCAGAAGAGGAGTTATTAATAACTGAGACTTTATGCAGGGATCAGAGGATGTCCAGCTGGGGTAGCTTTTGTGCAGCAGACTCATGATTACTGTCTCAAGTATGGGGCATCTCAAATCATCCTTTCTTAAAGAGATACCACACACTGTCACTTGTGCTGACTTCTTTACCTTAGGCTGAATTTCTGAGGTCTGAGGTGCCCACTCCTTTCCAAAACTAGACTCTCCTCCCTGGCATTTCGATCCCTTCCATCCTTATCAATTCTACCTTTACTCTAGCTCTTGGATTTATTCCTTACTTTTTATATGATCCAGGATCAATATGATGTGCCTCCCTATCATCGATGCCCATCCTTTGTCCATTCAGATCAGTCTTGAACATGGCTGTAGGATGAGTTTCCTATGGCACAATTCTATGTTCTTTCTCTGCCCAAAACCTGCTCAAAGCTTCTGTGGTTTATGGGTTGAGTTTATGAATTAATCTATTCGTGCATCCAAGGCTCTGGTCTACCTTCCAACACCTGTCTTCTCTTCCTTATAGTTTCCCATCTTACCAGCAAGCTACATTAAACTCTTCTCCATCCTGAGAATGCCCCTGTACATGTTGATCCCCATACAGCATGTCACGATGTTTCCTTTTCCTGGAATTATTTGTACAATTATACAAATTGGAACCATCCTTTGAAACCCAGTTAAAATGTCGCTGTCTCCCTCCCTGATTTTTGACTGAGATTTAACCTCTCACTCTCTTGTGCCCTGAAGCTTTTGTCCTTACCTCTGTCGTAGCACTCATCTTGTCTGTCTGTGTTAGAGCTGTGTTGTGCACGCTTCTGGAAGGCAGAGGCTGTGTCTTTTATCGCTGTGTCCTCACAGCAACCTGGAAGAGTGTGTTGCATAGAACAGTTCAATAAATATGTGTCGAATGAATGAGAACCATTACATAATACAAGAGTCCAAAATGTATCATTAAGAATCCTAGTTTATGCTATTGCCCTTGATACAGTAGCTGGTTTTTGCTTTTTTTTGGTGGGGGGGGTGGGTAGGTGGGGGTTGAAAAGATAAAATCTTTATGTAGGTTGAGTTTTCATAGATCAGACTTTAAATGTACTAAGAGAACTTGTTATTTAAAGAAATTCTGTGGTTAATCTTTCTGTAAAGCATTTGAGGAGGGGTTGGAATCATGGCATAGAACATTTTAAATCAACTTTGTTAAATCAGGGAACACTGCTGAAGAAAGATCTTTAGTATTCACTGAGTTCACAAATTTGGAAATCCTTATCAGGGCTCACTTGTGGGCAGGGGAGAATGTCAGGGGACAGGCATGGCTCCAGGGCCTGTCTGAGATGTACCTTTTCTTCAGCTGTTACTCTGCTCCCTACTCCAGGACCTTTGTGCATTTTGGGGATTCCTGTCATCACTCCAGAGGTCTCCTGTAGTCCGAGGAAGATTTAGTGTTTGTGGCCTCCAGAGGGGCAGGCACCAGGGTGAGGATTCCGCTGTGAGGAGATGGACACTGGAAAGATGAGCAGGGAAGGAATCTGGATCTGTGGAAGAAACATGGGCTAAGAGACAGGACTCTTAGCTTCTTAGTCATGCCCCTAAGCAGCTGTGTGACCGGCTCTTTTCACTTTACTGGATCTTTCTTTCCTCATGTCCAAAATCATGGCACGAGGTTAAGAAGAATTCTAGGGTCCCTTCAAGCTCTAACTTGTGGGATTACAAACTCATATTGTAAATAAAGAGGAGCTTGGAATGAAAATTGGGTGAGAGCTGGAGCACACACAAAAAACTGGAGTTCATTTTCGAGGATAGTAGCTTCCTGGGCGTATTTGTCATTCTTGTCATTTACATAAATAGCATCTCAGAAGGTCTTCCCTGATGACCCGAGCTAAAGTAGCCACCCAGTCACTCTATCACAACAGTTTAATTTAATTTTTTTCACTATATTTACCATCTGATGTTTCACTTATTTGCCTGCTGGTTTGTTTATCGCTTGTCTCTTCACACCAGGACGGATGCTTCCTGGGAGCAAGGACTGCGTTCACCGCTATAATCCTTACACTTAAGAAAAGTGACACTCAAAAGATAATTGTTAAATAAATGGAGAATCTGTATGCTTAGTAGAGTTAGAATACTGACTAGCCATTTCACTTCTCCCTGAAAATTCTCCAGTTTAGACAGAGTGGTTTGCTGAAGGGTGTGTGAGGGCAGGTACATTTCTCACCTTAGGGTGAATGCTGTGAATGCCAGCAAAGGCTTCAGGGGCAGTCTTCAGTGGGGCTCAATTTCCAGGGGAGGCATGCCTAAACAGTTTCAACAAGAAGATCCAGAAGACTCATTAAGTTGTTGATATGGATCTTATGATGGGATTTCACAACATTCTTTCAGGATTTTAAAAAGTCCTCTCAAAGCTACTGCCTTATAAATGTGGTTCCTTTCAAAAGACTTAAAGTCAAAGTAGCATATTCTATGGGCCTGAGCCTAGTTCTGGAAATGAGAAAAAGCTGAGTTCAGTTCCCCATATTGCCATTTATCAGCCATGCAAACCGAATGACTGCTATTACCTGAGTCTGCTTCCATTTTGTAAAATAGGGTCTTACATAAGGCTGTTATAAAGATTAAAGGAGATTTCATAGTAGACACTAGTTAACAGCAACTGAAACATAGCCAGTATTCAGCAAATGTCAATTAGTAGTCCTTACCCTCCTTGTGTAGTGTTTTAAGGTAATATTTGTACCTGATAAAAAGTCAAAATGGTACCAAAGAAAAAAGGTCAGATGGTAAAAAGAGTGTTCTCTTCTCATCTATGACCCTTGGTTTCTCCTGGCCCCTCCTCAGAGCGATTATTATTCTCAGTGTTTTATGTGTTTTCTTTGGAACTATTCCAAGCATATATACATTTTATATATTTACTCAACCTTCTTTTTTTTTTAAAACAAGTGGTACCTGCTTTTGTGAACCTTTAATGGGATCTTCTATAAGGAGGCATGGTGAGGCGGCTAGAGTAGCAGAGAGATCTCTGGGTCAGAATTATATTCACAGAAATTCAGGTACATCTGTCTGGTATGTAGAGAAGAACATTTAAAAAGAAATGCGTACAAGTGCACATACACATACACATGCATACAGGCATAGCATAGTGAGTTGGAAAGGGTGAGGAATGGTGAAAAATAATTGTGTGCAGAGTGGGTTCTTTTGTAAGTAGGGGACAGCTGTATAAACTTGCATTAAAAATAGTCTGGTGTAGAGAAGCAGTTCCAACGAGCATTCAGATTTCTGTCTCTATCAGAACCTCTCATGATTTGCTTCATTGCTACTGCTCTCTGCTCCTATTTAATCGTTCCTAAAATGGGGATAATAAAAACGAAATGCAGTGGGGGTATGTTCTGAGCAGTCACTTCAGGAAATGATGACAGCACATTTTCAGGCTGTAAGATGTAAGCAGGCCTTAAAGGGACTGTCTGGGTCAGAATTACAGAAGGATATGTAGTCTTTTCCCTAAAGAGGCGAGAGGTGTATTTTATAAGCCCACTCTCTCTTCCCTGCCTCCACCTACCAGAAGATGTCTTTCCTTATGTAGATTAAAACATTCTCATTTTGTTTAGGTCATTCTTTGCCCTCCTCAAACCCCAGTATAATTTTAGGCTCGCAATATCCAGGAGATGACACTAACTCCAGGTATGAATGCTCTGTGATACTAGCACCTCACGACTAGAATAATCATGTTCCATAATGATCTATTTGGTGCTAATACAATACAGGTTGATCACTGCTATGGCATAGCCTACTTAAAAGCTGTTGACTAAGAAAATAAAATAGCCTCTCCATTCCTTCACATGCAAACACACAAACACACACACACGCACACGCACACTCGCTCAACTGACAGACTTCTCATGAACACAGAAACTATGTATGTTTGGTTTATACTATATATCTCTGGCCAGCAGATTGTGAGACATTACTAAATATGACAGTAAATATTTGGCAGTGGCCCAAACTCACCTGTACAAAGTGCATTCCACCTGCCAGGCTCAGAGGAGAGGCCAGGGAATACCCACACCCTCTCCAGGCTCCACACAGTGTGCCTAAGCAGGATATACAGAAGCGCCTCCTGTCAGGCGACTCGTTCTGGATCCTCTGACACCACCATTTGACAACACACTATTTTTGCTGACTTTGAACTGATTACGAATATGCATCATTGGATTAAGGGTTTAGAAAACAGGATCCATAGAGAAAGGCCATGGGAATTGGGGTCGTGAAGGGGAAGAAGAAAAGGCAATGAGGTGATGACTTACTCTCTTTAAATGTATGAAGAATTATCCTTGCAAGTGTTGAGATCAGCTGTTCACTTTCTCCTCTGAGACCGAACCAGAGTAAGTGGGCTTAAGATCAAGCAGAGAAGATTTATATTAGCTATAGGGAGAATTTCTTAATAGAGAGAGAAGCGTTGAGGACCAGAGCTGTTAACAAAACCAAGGGTTGACTTTGGAAGTCCTAAAAATCGGCTTTGTCTTCATGTCGCTCTGTAACATACAACCCTACCCAAACAACACTGTGTGAGCTACGTGACATTGAGACAGTTTTCCTTTCTCCTTTTTCTTCCTCCTTTCTTTCCCCTCTTTTCCCTTCCCTGCTTTCCCACACACAATTATTGAGCACCTACCACGAACCAAGCATTGTCCCCACCAGATCAGTATTGTAGTTTTCCTAGTGTATGGGATGGGCAGAAGTACATTGCAAGGAAAAAGGTGCTTATTGTGACACTTTTCTGTAACCTAACCTGTATTATATGACATGGAATAATAATTGGGAGATCTTTCACGTTGCATGGTTAGTGAAGACTCTGCTAATATATGTTTTGTTTGTGGCGATGGCTTGCAGACAGGGCCACTGGATTTCATGTTTCTGGCTGTTTTTTGAGCTGTGGTTATCATAGACTCTCACATCCAGTGTTTCTTCATTCTTGTTCCCTGGGCTCCAAGAGCTATGGCCTACCCTCTTTGCCTACACCTGTTTCTGTGGTCCCAGAAAGAGACCACTGGGGGCCAACTTCTGGGAGTAGGAAGTGTGCTCTTAACCCCCAAATTCTCAACACTGCTGTAAGACTTAATCCACAAAGTGAAGTTGCTACCCTCCTGTATATTTGTAAAATAATTTGAAGAGAAGAGCAAGATGTATTGGGGGAATAGACTTCAGAAATGTCATTTCAAAAAGGCTGGTTGTCTCCATGTGCTTGTCATCAGCCACTGAATGAAAAGGATAAAGCAAGAAGATAATTTTGTTCGCTTTACTTTTACCAATGATGGGGAGAAAAAGCAGAATTGAACTCAGAGACAGAAGCTAGCTTAACCTTGGCTTAAGGAAACACAGTAAAGAGGAAAAGTGTCCCTAAAGCCATGAAATGGCTTTCATCCATCTTGTTTAATTTTATTGAGATTTTTATTTCATGAAAGTTTTCTGTGGTTGGCTCCTGAGTCCTCTGAACTATCTTTCTAATTCTTAGGCTATAATGTTATTCCAGTAGTGGTATTAAAAGAAATAGGTTAGAGGCCTCTTGTCTCTATATTCAGGTTAAAACAGCATTTGTGATTTTCTTCTTATAAAGGTAGTTGATACTTATTAAAGACATTATGAGAGATAAAATAAATTTACCTATATATACTCATACAAAGAATTAGCGTTTATATTTATTCTATTTCTTACTGATGCTTTTTTTTTCTGTGTATGTTGTATTTATGTATAAATGTTATAACATAATACAATAGAATTGGGAACATAATATATGAACAGTTTGCAGTCTACTTTTTTCTCTTACTGTGATATTGTAGACATTTTCCAATTTTATTAATACTATCCAAAAGCATGAAACTTAATGCCTGCCTAATAGTCCATTCAAGGTTACATCATGCTTCTTTAAACTGACCCCTCATGATTAGACACTTATATGTATGTTAACTAGAGACTCCAGTTCTCATGTGAAAATAATTTCACATGAGGTTTTGATAGTCCAACTTTGATGCTGTAAGACTGCTTTTCAAGGTATCATGGCTTGGCCACATTTTTTGTTATCTAATGTCACTAAATATTAAAAATGACAGCCCTTAATTTGAGAATTGCTTGGGTTATATTAATTCACTGACAGCCAGTGGACACACATGTGGTTGCTGTGGAAGGCTCTTTTGTGATTCCTGGTCTGATTTTCTCTTTTTGATCTTCTGGTGGAGTGTGTGCTGTCTTCTGACTTTGCTGATAACAATAATTTTTACCTTTGGTAGTTATATCACGCAGAGAATGGGGCTGGCCATGCATCTTGTCTCTGCAGTTTTCTTCATACTGAGACCATTTTTATGAGGGATTGAGGCTGGTAAAATTCAGGTCCATGTTCCCAGGGAACTAGTTTGGCTCACACTTGGTGTGACATCCTTTCTAGTGCTATTTCTATACTCTCGGCCACAAATAACCCAGGAAGAAGGGAGAGCAACCCCCTTGCCAATGGGAACAGCACCTGGCTAATTCACATACCC
This sequence comes from Eidolon dupreanum, assembly GCA_028627145.1. Taxonomy (NCBI): domain Eukaryota; kingdom Metazoa; phylum Chordata; class Mammalia; order Chiroptera; family Pteropodidae; genus Eidolon; species Eidolon dupreanum. The sequence continues at coordinate 21,244,413 of CM053503.1, read as the reverse complement.
AGAGGCTGAGGTGCTTCAAGACTGACAGGGTGATGGGGACTTTATGGCAGGGTACTACTCTTTTCATATCTCTATGAGTTTCCCACTAAACAAGCTACGTTTTGCGTATATTAATGGCATATTGACTTTATCTGAGGTCTAAAGTTTTACATTAAAGCTATAATATCTGCATGTCCTTCATATACAATCGAGCCTCTATAGACCTAGCACCAGGAGCTCTTCTGCTGTGAGTTTTTCCTACAGTGATGATGGATTTGTACTAGTCCACGCACAATCTCTTTCTCCATAATACCTATTTGTGAGAGCTGGTCGGGTTCAGGGTAAAAGTAATTCGTGTACACAGGAAGAGAGGCCTTGACCTTGGCATGTTAACTCTGCTACTCAACCTGCAGTACAAAGATTTGAAAAGAAGTGTTGGCCAGTTAAGGAAATAAATCGTCTTTAAGAATTAAAGCTATTAATAAGAAAACATGGATACAAATCTCCCACAATAGCCATAGAACTCAGATTCTTTAGAGTGATTTTATTATTTTCTCTACTAGAATTTATTGTATTCATAATTTAGCTCTCACCTTATGTGATCCACGTATTCTCTGCTGCCCATAAAGGTGTTCCACTGTTGGTTCTATAGGTATTTCAGGTCTGAGCTCTGTCAGCTAAATGTTCTGAAGGTTTTAAACTTAAAGCAAATCTGTGCTAGGGGAATTATGAGAGGGAAAGTGTGGTCCTGGGGAGGCACATAAAGGGAAGAAGGGCACATGTAAGGGGCAGTGGTCAGGGAGCGTGATAGACCTCTAGGGGGCAGAAGACCATTCTTCAGTGCTCTGCTCCCCAGGCGCACAGCATTCCCTGGTTACACCAGATTCCTCTAGACAGCCTTTCACCTTTTTCCTCTTGAAGGGTTTGGTGTAGGCTATCTTGTAAGATCATCATCTTTGGCTATTTCTGTAAGAATATGTACCATTTTTTCTTTGTTCATCCCATAGGGAAAGGAGCTTGTTGGCAAAGGAACAGAAATCTACTTCTCATAGAATTTCTGGTAGATATTTAAGCCACCGCAGCATTCTCTTTATAGAATAGTGAAAAAAAATCTGTTTTCCTGATAGGAGCTGGGAAGGATGTACAACTTCTAGAACAGTCTAGCCTGGGATTAAGAGATTTTAGGAAGATTTGGCCACTGGCGCATCTGACATTTATATAACACTTTATTAACAATGCAATTTATGAATAACTTTAGCATATGTGATCTCATTTTGATTCCTATAAAGTAAACTGAGGCTTAGAGAGTTCCCATGATATGCTGAATGTCACACAGCTAAGGAGTGGCAGAACTGGATATAGTCATTTATAGCTAGCTGCATGTAGATCCAGGATGCTTTGCGCCTTAACACATATGGGAGACTACAAATAGACTAATAGGGCCAAAGTGCAGCAATATCAGTGGGAATAATTTGGTTAGACCAGAGGACAGATCACACCAGGGAAACATATGGGCCCTATTACTTACAAGTTTTTAGACTAAGTAATAAGAAATGGTCCTGCATAAGGAAAGGGGAATAGTTAGCACAGACTGGCTATTTAACCTTTTCCTGAGATCAACAAAAATGAAAAAGGAAAGGAAAAAAGGAGGAAAGGAGGGAGGGAGAGAGGCAAGAAAGGCACAACAAAAAAGCTTTTCTGCATCCCTATATCCCTATCCCTCCTCATTATTATTAAACACACACACACACACACACACACACTCTCTCTCTTTCTCTCTCTCTCTCTCTCTCTCTCTCTCTCTCTCTCTCTCTCTCTCTCTCTTTTCAGTTGAGAGCAAGAACCTAGCTCCTCAAACTGTGAGAACAGAATATCTTTCTTTCAATAACAAAGGCCAAAGCTACCTACAGAAACAGCTGTCAAGGTCCTAATTCTATAGAGGGGATTTTCTAGGAAAGAGTTATCTTCTGCCTTTTAAAGGCTCTTCTAAAACGCAGCCGCCATGGTGGTGGCACCGTGGCCACACAACCCCATTGATCAGACATCTGCTGGTGGTGCAGAGACATGTGGAAACACCAGCGGGAATTTAAAATAACTGACCTACAAAATAATCCTTAAATCTTAGTAGGAGAGTGACATTAAATTTTAACTTTGTTTTTCAGAGAACATAATCAACCAAATATTTTATGAATTTAAATAGCTAAGAGAGAGAGTTTTGGGATCTCTTATAAAACTAGATGAGGGTTTATTAAGATAAATATATATATATATGTATGTATATATATGAAAATACGAGCAAACCTCAGCAAATAAGAAAACTGATCTTCTGTTGATTCTTGGGGAAGTATAATTGTGGGGTTCACTGTTGAACCTGAGTTGATTTAAGAGGGATGAATATTTTTTATTTAAATAACCACCTATTTATTTTTATAGTTATCTTTTGTCTTTGGCTAATGATGCTTGTCTCTTCTAAAGTAATGATATGAAATTTTTAAATAAAGATATGTTTAAACGGAAGGTTATTTCCTATATTAAGTTAAAAACAGTGTAGGTGTCACACAGATGTGTTACAGTGGTACTTGAATGCATGAAATTTGAGAACCGCTTCCACAGAGCACAGTGGTCTCCTAACCCTGGCCCTGGAATCACAGCTTTCAAGGCTGACCTGCTGTCCCATCTTCCTCCCCCTTTATCTCTGCGTTTAGCCTACATGCCAGTGGAATTGCAACTAACCCTTCTCTAACTCGTCTTGTGCTTTTATGCCTACATGCCTTGGCTTATGCTTTCCCATTAACCTTGGATTATTGAACTTGTTCTTTGAGGCATAGTTTAAAAGCCAAGCGACTTCATATCTTACCTCTGTTTAACACAGTGCTTTATCTGAAGAAGTGTAAATAGATGTTGTTCTGCCTTTCTGTGCCTCAGTTTCCTCTCTTATAAAATAGGAAGAATAATAGTGCCTACTGCAAATTGCTGCTAGAAGGATCATATAAGTTTTAATTCATGGAAAGTTCTTAGTACATCAGGCATGTAGCAAGTGCTATGCAAATGTTCGGTTAGTTTACTTGAACATATTTTAAACCAATAATACAATTGAAATTGTATTCTAGAAATAAGAAAGTGGAGAAAAATAACCATGGGGTGTGGTGGGGGGGCGGTGGGAAGAACAATGTTGGATTTTGGCCTCAGTTACTAAACGGAAGGACATAGGAAGGAGATAGGAAACAACAAATAGAATTCTTGACGTGCTTGGTGATAAATTAGCAGTGAGCAAGCACTCTTCCTTTATTCTTAAACAACTTTGTGCATAGGGATTTTAAAAAATTAAGTCTTATAATAAGAAAATAATGGCAAAGTCTATGACACAGCACAGCACTCTGTGCTTGAGCCCATCATCCAGAAATCAGGGAATTAAAACCCCCCTCAGCTTAGATTTAGCACATTGTGGGTTCTCAGTAACCATTAAATAACAACCAGACACATATTAAACAATAATGACAGTTTATGAAACCTTATAATGTGTCCTTATGCCATTTGATCTCCTTGGGTTTTGTTTCATTGTAATGAACCACAACTTTGTGGTTGATAATAAAGAACCACCGAACTCCCCTTTATGGCTTCCTTATTGTGCAGAGGGTAGATTGACCCAAAACCACTAAAGGAATTCTTTCCACAAAGGAAAGTAGTTTATGTCAAAAGACATGTCACGTTCAGGGTTGAATATAAAGGGGGTGATGGTAAAATGGAGAGTGAATGATAGTAACAACTGACACCTGAATATTGTTTTACAGTTTGCATCAATGGTTCTCAAAGTGTGTTTCCCAGACCAAAAGCATCAGCATCATCTGGGAATTTACTTGAAACCAAATTCTCAAGTTTCTCCCCAGAAGCTCTAGGGATCAGTTTTAACCTATAAAACGCAGGGTTGTTTATCACAGACATTTCTTTTTCATGAAGAGAAGTATCTGTTTAATGGATATTTAAAACTGCCGCCCTGTCATTGTTCTTTGTTCTCATTTTATATTCCAGCCATTAACTTTAAAATAAAACTGAATCTGTATCTCTCCATAAAGTGGAGGACAGAGCCAGAAGCTCAGCAAAAAAGAGTTAGGGCCTGTACCACTTATTCCAGGAGATTCCAAATTACCTATGGTCTTTAAAAGGCAACTGCTATAGAAACTCCCAGATATTAAGGTGACTGGGTTTATTCATCCAGCTAATATCTCCTTAACCCCTACTAAGTGCCAGGTACTCTTTTGGGTTGTTGGGGGAACGGTATTGAATAAGCCCAACAAATACTCCACCTTCATGGAGTTTATATCTTATTAAGGAGGGTCAGACAACAAACACATCAACAAATCAATAAATATGATCATTTCAAATGACACCAAATACTAGTAGGGTGGTAAGATAGGGGACAGTGGCTCTCAACCACGGCATGCCAGCCCCCACGAAAGCTTTTGGAAATGGCTTTATTATTTTAAATAAGTTGTCAGTTAAATTTCTAAGGAGTTTATCCAATGGCTGCTGTTAGAAATTTAACTGCCAACTTATCTATAGTAAAAACTTTTCAAATTATGCCCGTAGATCCTCTGCTTAAACTTTATATAATGTAAAGTTTTTACTTTTTCTCTATATAAACTTCACATAGAGACTACAGATCCACTTCTGAGCCACAGGAGAAATGTAGGTATATTTGATGTTCCATTTTTTTTTTCACTTCTACTTGGTTTCAGATAATGGGATATGAATTTTATAATTTGACACATCAGGCTATAAATATTCCAATACTTATTTAATTTTTTCAAAAAATCAAAAATCATTAACTTTCATTGTTTGATAAGAACTGCATTTAGTAAGTTCTCTACCCTAACCTGCTGTTTTAAGTGAGCATGACATTCTCTTGCAGCTATTGTGGCAATGATTTCGCTTCATCCATTGTCTTCATCTGACCTATAGTCAAGATGTGATACTACCTGAGGACCTTTTGAGGATGTTTAGAAAAGGTCATCAACTAGCAGTCCACAGACTGCTTTTGGATCAGAGACATGTTCTATGTGGCCTAAGAGAGATGTATTTAAGATGAAATTGTTTTTTAGCACTTAAAAATTTAGAGATTCCATTAGAACTCCACATTTCTGGATTTCCTGAAAATCAGGAGCAAGGCGACAACACTGGGCCCACACTGCAGCCTCCTTTGGATGGACTACATGCTCCAGTTGGACACAGCCCCCCAGGTTCCAGTCCCTTTATTAATGATTTACCTGGTTCCTACAGACATTGGAGTTTGCAGCTCCCAGAATAGGGATGAGTTCACAAAGAGTCAGTCTCTGCTTAAAATTTAAAATGTATGCTCTAGAAATGGATACCTTCAGGTATAGAGAATTGGGTTTTTGTGGAGCAGACACAGCCTTTTGATTGCTTGCTGCAGTTCACCTTGGAGCATGTAGGGGACGGTGGAGAATTCTGAGTGCTTTCAATGCATTAGTACACAAGGCAATCAGTTCTACATAATACTGAAACCCCAAATTCACCTTAGAATGGTAGAAAGCAAAAGACACTCCCTGTCAAAAGGCTTTCTATTTGTCAATGAAGTACAGAAATACAAACTTTTAATGCCTTGGAAGGTCTTAGGCATACAGAGAGTGTGAATTTATTTTTTTTCTTGGCAAAGTAACAAATTATTCTGTAGTGGAGGAATATCCTGGAAGGCGTGAGCTTCCAGGGGAATTCGAGTAATTCAAGGGCATTTACCTGGCAAAGAAAGGAAGGCTTCAGTAGAGATAAAGCTCAGCCAGGAGACCAGAAAATGAAGGAAAGGTGGTGGGCAAATGAAAGGAAAGAACCGTGGAATAGGAAACACTGAGATTAGAAATGAAGGCAAAGCAAATGCCACACCTTAAGAACAGAAAATTGATAGCTGATAGCAATTAAAGAGAGAGTGATAGGAGAGAGAGAGAGAGCAAGATTATCTCAGTTGTGCTAATTTGATTAAACTAGAGCAGAGAGAAAGAAAGGGAAAAAGCAGAGTCAAAAAGAGAGGGGAGGTTGATGTTGTCCAGGCAGAAGAGCCACCCTCAGATGAGATTTCAAGCATTTGGAATAGATGGGAAGGGAGTTAATGAAAGTAATGGCACATGTACCTTTATTTTTGTGCAAGTGCTAACTAAGGATGTAAGGGAAGTGCCTGGTCTCTTTCTATCCTGAAGACATGGTATTTTAGATCCCCCCACCCTACTCCAGAAGTTGGAAGTACTTGATCTCAGAATGAACCTTCCCATATCCAGAGGACCACTATGAGTGTATAGCATTTTCTTCTCCTCTTCAAGGCTCAGATAAAAACCTTTCTTCTCTGATCCCCAGTGGCATGTCTCCTTCCCACATGAAGGCAGAATTTCAGAGTCCACCAGCAGAAGACATCGTTTTCGTTTTCTATGTCTAGATTTATCATATCTTTTATCAAGCAGCTTCAGCTCAATTCAACAAACATACTGAAGGGCTTCTTAGTGCTTAGTTCTTTTTCAGAACAGGAGGAATCCCATTCATCTTGAGTGATAAACCTCTCTTTTATGCAATAATATTTGTTATTTATGTCCAATTCCAAAAATATAGCAAATGTTCATTAAGGAAAAATTAATAAAATAGAAAATAGCCTAAGGTAGAAAATAAAATTTACCTTGAGTTCTACCACCCAGAGATAATTTCTGTTTACATTTTTGTCCCTGTTGTTCCATTCTTTTTTTCCTCTTTGTTCTTATCTATCATAAATGTGCCTTATAAATATAAAGGCCTATTTTATAAAATTGAGATGGTATTGTATATTTTGTTTTATAATCTGCATTTTCCTTTAACAACATATTATGTGTGGTGTATTATAAGTATATATCATTCAAAATATAAAAAAATAGATCTGATATAAAATATATCATTAAATATTTATCCACTTATCTATTATCTATATATCACAATTTTTAGTGTTATATATTATTCCTTTATATAAAAACTGTGTGTACATGTTGTATATATTATAAAACTCCTCCTCCCTATACACCCCCCCAACACACAGGGTACAAAATCTTGACCGTAGTTCATTGGTCTGAGTGCGTTGACAGTGCGTTGACAGAGGTCTGTCGTTGTTGGAATTTGCCCTAGGTATCATTCACTTACCAGTCAACTGCTGGACGGCAAAACGAATGCCAACAGGTGTTTCAGAGAATGCCAGGGCACCTGCCTGCGCTGGCTCTTCCCATCTCGCTGAACATGAACTGTGCTCCTTTTCTGAGCAAGCACAGCTCTCCTGGGACTGACGCTGCAATTGCAAATCTGTCTCTTGGTGCTCTTTCCTAAATACCTTTTTAAATGTGCTCAATAATGGATGAGCACCTGGGCCCTTCTTCATGAAGGCGAGCTCAAGCAGTTTTTGGAACATGAAAAAGCTCTTTAGCCCTTTGGAGATGATTCTTGGAACATCCCCAATTCCCCAGGACACCATTTAATAACCATTCACTCCAGGAGAGCAAGCGGTTTGCCTAGTGGGTCTTGTTGCTCCATTTCCTCTTCAGGTTGCTTTTACAATCCTGGACTCAACTCGCACTGACTCTTTGTAACCAGTCTACTGGCATGGAAGTTCCCAGTCCCCTTCCCTGCTTCTGTTTTCTGCTCCGGCTCTCCTCAGTGTTGCATGGCTCAAGCAGGATTCTATACTCAGTTTGGTCCCAGTGTCTGAGCACTAGGCCGGTCCATTTTCCTTGGCCCATCAAGTCTTGGCTCTGCCATCAATGTATGGGGTGACATTGGGCAAGTCACTTAACATCCCTGGGCTTTAGTTTCCATATCAATAAAACATTAAGTCTCTAAAGTTCCTATTAGTTCAGACAACCTGCGATTTCAAGTACACATTTGGATTTTCCACAGTGTTCTGACTGTAGCATATTTTTCAGTGGCAACTATTTATTCATTAATTAGTTATAAGAATTGCTTATTTTTAGAACTTTATTTCCTAGATGGGGTAGCTCAGTCATTTGGCTCCATGGGCTTTTTTAATGGCTACCTTCCAGGAAGGGGGCTGGGAAAGAAGGTTGAATTGGTCCACTGTCCTGCTTCTCTTGCTGTTTCAGTAATTTGGTGTAATAACAACCTAGAGCAGCCTTGGAACCTTGCTCCTGAGCAATCAGGGAAAAACTTGACTCTCTTTGCCTTATACAGTTGGACCGTTTGTGTCTCCATGAAAGGGAGGGATATTGGTGATTGGAGTCAGGCAGTGTGTCACAGTTGCATGAACACAGACCACGAAATTCCCTACCACACTGTGAAGTGATCTCTCTTTTTTTTTTTTAATTCTGTGTTTCCAGATATTGCTTTCACAAGTGACCACTTATCTCTTTTTCTGTGATCCTTTTTCCACCCCCCCCCCCCCAAATTAGAAATAATTTACAGGGCTTTTTTTTTTCTTTTCATATTTTGAAGTCATTATCATATTCTGGGACTAAATTGTACATTCGTGCTCCAGTTCACCATTTGTTCGACAAATTCTTAATTAGGGCCTACAACATGCTAGATTCTGTTCTCCAGAAAAGGATGATGAGGGAAAATGGACAGATAAGTGGGGAAAGCAAGAGAGAAATGAGGAAAAGGGAAGATACTCCAAGGGAAGCTAAAAAAGGGGGGCATTTCTCAAAAGGAATGAGAAACAGTATAGACTGCACCCAGGGCAGAAACCAGGGAAAATGAAAGGAAATACATCGGAACATTCAAGGAGTCAAAACTCTAGTTTGTGCCAATTCTTCTTTTATAGAAGATTCTCTAAAGTGATAGGCACCCTGGCTGGCAGATAATAAAGTGTTATTAATAGCTAACACCTCTATAATATATTGGCATTTATAGGCCAGTTAATGTTCTAAGCAGATTACTTATATTAACTCTTCATAAGATCTCTATGGTGTCGATATTTAAGATGAAAAAACAAACCAAAAAAAAATGATGAGACCCAGAGAGGTTTAGTGGCTTCCTGAAGGACATGCAGCCTAGGAGGTGGAGGAGCCAGAATTTAGACCCCGCTGTCAACTCCAGAGATTGTACTGACCACTGCATGCCATTAAATGTAGCTTAGGAAAAGATCTGCCGGATTCAGTGAAGATTCATGCGCACTCGTTCCTAAGTGTCCTGATGCCTGCCTCCCTTCACCATCAAGTCTTGCTGTTATAAAATTCAAGCCTCCTGCTCAGTGTCTGCCAAATGTGTCCAGCATTTCTGTTTTAGCCTCAGACACTGAGTGTAATCATCGCTGGTCGGGATTTGTGGTTCTATTCTGGGCCAAGGTAGGTTAGGAGAACAAGCCTGAGCAAAGACGTGGCATTTGGCCTGCAGATTTGCTAGTACATAGACAGAGATAAGAGTATTATGTAGCTTTTGAATACCTTGGATATCTTGTACCTGGAGATGTTTCTTGTTTGGATGGTGATTCCTTTAAAATGATATGCAGCTAACACCCCATGAACTTCTAGCCTCTTTGGATTTCTCAAAAGTATAGTTCAATTAAACAAGTAAAACAACTAGCCTGACTTAAGTAATTACTAATTTATTTCTTTTACTCAAGGAAGAAAGCTGTGGAAGCCTGACATTTTTAATTTCATTTCTTCCATGGAAATATTGTTTTTCGTTGTTCCTACCCTCTCTTTGACAGCTGGGAGCCTCTGTTTCTTTAATTTATATGCCTTCAGGGAAATAGCCAAAACTTGGGGCAAAATGTCATCCTCAACCTGAGAGCTATTCTTAAGCCTCCAACTGGGCTTTGCAGAACTGGAGGCAAATCTAGCTTTACTTCACTGTAATTGCCATTATAACAGGTGGACAGAGATGCCTGGACCTTTATTTATCTGGACAAAACTAGATCAGAAGTGCAACATATACCAACAGAATAAAACTGGACTCCAGAGCTTTTAGCAGTTTCAGCTACGAAAGAGAACAGAGTCAGCACTTGTTGTATACAGAAACTCGGCAAAAAACGAAAATAAACTGTCAGAAACAGAACCAGTTGACTCATTGGCAGCAGGCAGTTTGGCAGAGCCAGTGCTAAGAACACCGTGTACGTCCTCGCATTGGCATTATTCTGCAAGGCTATTATCAGGAAATTTAAGTAGAGACCATCGGATAGAAAGCATCAGCAACAGATTTCTTAAAAGATGTGCTTTATATCAAGAGGCTTGGGTCTTTCATATACAAACAAGCACATGGGATTGGTTAACCCAAGGCCTTTCATTCTTCAGTTTCTGACTTCTCAACACTCACACATTTTCAAATATTTTCCTACAGCTTCTTTGCAAAGAAACCAGGGAAGCTTTTCTTTTCCTTGCCACCAACTTGTTCTTTCTTATCTAGCCCTGCGGTGAGCTTCTCATTACATCTTTATCATGGTAATTCCAGAAATAACCGTCTCCCTTTTGTGTCATGCATTTTGTTTGAGGACGCCCACTGAGCCCCTCCAGCAGGGGGCGCTGTTCTGCAGCCCTACATCTGAATTCCTCTGCTTTTGGTTCACAAAGGGGAGGTACTGGAAACACAAGTTCAGCCTTTGTTGAAGAAGGAGGTAGGAGAGTTGTGCAATTTGACAAAATCAGATACTTAGCTCTGTGTCTGGCTCAACAAATAGAAATTCTAGTGTGATGTAACCATAGGCTTATACTGCAGAAAAGGGGAGAGGTAAACAATTGATGTAACCAATTAATGTTTGGAGGCACAACTTGCCTACTCCTACTGTAAGTGGATGGAGAAATACTTATTTGAAACAATGGATTACTATTCAACCTTAAAAAAGAAGGAAATTCTGCAGTATTCAGCAATATGGATGGTCCTGGGGGACACATGCTAAGTGAAATAAGCCAGTCACAGAAAGACAAACATTGCATGACTCCACTTATATGAGACATTTAAAATAGTCAAATTCAGAGACTCAATGAGTAGAATGGTGGTTAGAGGCTAGGGGATAATAGGAGGTGAGGAGTTGCTAAGCAATGGGCATAAAGTTTCTATTATTTGAGATGAATAAACTCTAGAGATCTGTTGTACAACATTGTACCTAGGGTCAACAATACTGTGTTGTGCACTTAAAAATTGGTTAAAAGGCTTGATGTCATATTAAATATTCTTACTACAATATAAAAATTTTTTAAATTTAAAATTTAGATTAAAAAACTTCAGGAGACAAACTCATTTCAAATGGTTAAAATAAAGTCACAATGTTACCTGAGTTCCTGCTGTATATACTTGATAAGCAGGATGGAAGTTGTCTATTGAGTTGACACTGTATGATGTGCTTCCATTATAACTGCCCTTCCTAATGTCACCATGATGTCCTAGCTCTCGATCCAGTAAATTGACTTATTATCTCTCTGACCTCTCTTTGGTAGTTGACACTGGTGACCCTTCTTTTCTTGCAACTTCTCTGTTTTGTTTGTTTCTCCTTCCTCTGTTAGATTACCTTTCATTCTTACTCTCGTCTTGCCTTCTTTTATTTACTGGTGTACCCCAGGGTTCCATTCTTGATCCTCTTATCTTCTCACAGACTGATCTACATAGACTTTATGGACAACCCGTACCTTAAAGTAATGATTTTCAAACCTACATACCCAGATTTTTCTCCTGAGCCCTGGACTTATGTACTCAACCACCTTCTTAAAACCTCTACTTTTTTTCCCCATAGAGACCCCAAGTTCACCAAACTCAAAACAAAGCTCCCCATCTTCCCTTGTCTTTTTCCAGTGTGCTTCTCTTCTTGAATCAACCTTGATACCACCATCTACACAATCATCCAAGGTAGAAACCTGGTTGTCATTCTAGGTGATTCTTCTTTCTCAACTATCTATCTGTTATATCTCCTTGTTTCTCTTTATTTCCTCTCTTATTGCCTTAGTCATTTATTGCATGAATTACTTCAGTTGCCTCCTTTCCCTGTCTCTGATCTAGCCCTAGTCTAATCTGTCCTTCACACAGTATCAGAGGGATCCTTCCAAAACATAAAATTATTCATGTCAGTTCCCTGACTGAAACTCTGCAATAGTTCTCTGGTGACATCAAGATAAAAACTCAAAAGCCTTACCAAGAAGCTTTAATTTTCATTTTCTGGCTCTAGATTCATACCTGCCTCTTCAATCTCATTTTCTATCATTCTTCAACTTAAACCCAAAGTTCTATCCATGAGAAACTGATTATAGTTCTCTGAATCTACCATACTCTCACCTACCCGCACTTACATATACTTTTCCCTTTATCTAGAAGGGTCAACTTTTCCTCTTTCCACTGCAGACTTTTGCTAATTGGCTACTTTTAATGACTCTTCACAGCTCAATTCTGATGTTGCCTCCTTCTGTGAGCTTTTCCCAACCTCCCTGTAGGGTAGACTAGAAACTGAGTATGTAGGTTCCTAAACCAAGTGACAAATACCTTCATCCATAAGCTATCACATTGTATTATACTTGATTGTTTTTACGTCTCTTTTTTCCTGACTCTAAGTTCTTGAAGAATAGGAAGTAAGTCTTAAATCTCTATATCCTTAGTACATAATGCAGCCCAGAACATGGTAAAGGCTCAATAAATATTAAATCAATGAATAAATGAAATCCTAAAGTATCTCATTTAATCTGCACAACTTCCTACTGGGTAAATATCATTCCAGTTTTTTAGATGAGACAGCGGAGATCTATAGATCTTAAATACCTTGTTCGGGACCACACAAATGTCAAGTCACAGAGCAATGTGAGTCTGAACCTCATGAAGATTTTGCATGGGACAGCAGACTAATTTCTGTCTATTGGAACTTCAAAACAACTTCTGATGTTAAACAGTTTTAGCATGGTTAGGAGAGGGGTAGGGAAGAGTTCATATTAAGGAGCTTAGGGGCAGTATTAGGCTAACAGGAAAATCATCAGTAGATTCTGAATCCCAGAAACAGATGGACCTCACGCCGGCCTCTATTTTAGTCCCACAATTTCTACTAATGCCTATAAAATCAACTCCAGTCAGCCAATCAGCCAAATTCATTGAACTGCTATTATATGCTTGGCTTACTGAAGAATATAAAACTAATATTGCCATTTCTTGTAGTCTATGCTATCTTTCTTCCTCCTCTCCTCTTATTTCTGTCTCTTCCTCAAAAGAAATTAAACTTCTTCCTAGGTTCCTTTCCCCATTCAGTTTGGGGACATATGTTAAAGGTCCATTTGTCCACACATGATTGATTACTAATTTTATTGATCATATGCCTCATTTTAATGGAGGAGAGCCACTGTCAAAGACAGTGCTTCTGCCTAAGTATTCTGTGATTCCTTTTGCTCATTTCTGGGTCTAAATTTCCCTTTCTTCTCATATAAGGAAATCAGGTCTTGCCACCTTTTCTCTTTTCTACCACATGCCATCCTGGCCTGGGGTACTGTCCCTACCTCAGGTTAGGAAGTCTAGGCCAGCTTAGGTCTAGGCTCTTGAATCAAATGGTATGTTCTTGTTGTCTCTCTCATTCTCTTCTTTCTGGTGCTGGTGGATATGCTTCAAACTGGATTTTCCTCCCACTTAGTGGAAAGACCCCATCTTTACTGGCAAGACCCCATCTTTAGTGGAAAGATTTGGGGTATAAAAGAGCAGAGAGTAAGAGGCCATAGGTTAAATAACATTCTCTGCATTAATTTAGTCATTCAAAAAATATTTATCGTGCACATAGTATGCATCAGGCTCTTATCTAGTATTCTAGCACTAAGATTTAGTAACAGACAAAAAAGACAAAAATATCTGCTCTTATGGAGTATCCATTCTAGCTGGGGGCAGAAAACATTTGAACTAAGTAAATTATGTGGCACGTTAGATAGAGATAAATGTTAAAGAGATAAAATAAAGCAAGGAAAGATGAAATATTACAAGGAGGGTTTTAAAATTTTAGATAATTAGCCTAAGTAGACTAACTTGAAAAGGAGACTGAGATATACCTAAGGAGTCAAAGGGGGTAGATTGGGAGTTAATGAACTCAATGCAGTGGCATTATTTCCCCACTTGCCAATTGATGATTATGAAATACACTTCCTTATTCAGAACTCTAGAAGAATAAAGGGGTAGCTGGTAGACCTAAATCTCTAGCCCTTAAGATTTCATTGGAAAGATAAGTTAACATTCATGTAAAGAGAATTTTCAGTCATCCTAGTGAAAGTGCACACAGTAGGATCTGTTGAATTTTAAGTGAGAGAGAAAGGGCCCCTTCTATGGGGTCAGGGAAGACCTCTTGTGATCTGACTGGTGGCCTGAAGGAAAAATGGAATTTATGTTGACAAAGGAAGGGGAAGAGGATTGCAGGCAGGATAATGCTGTGAAAGAAGGAAGAAAGCATAAGGATGGGGCATAATAGGAAGACAAGTAGAATAATTGAACAGGAGGAGAACTTTAATAGGAAGAGTGGAAGGAGTGAGTACCCAAAGTTGGCATAGAATTATTGGGAGATGAGGAATATAAAATGGCTAGGCTCTGGGAGATCTTGACTGACAGGTCAAAGTGTTTTCTTTCCATTTCTATTTTGTTCATAAGGAGAGTCTTTGCATTAATGATCAATCGAAAGAACCTGAAGAATGTGGAGTGTCTATCACAGAGCACAGCTTGTGATGGATGCTCACTGAACATCATGAAGTCTTCCTCAAAGTGAATTGCTGTTATCTAAAGAAAAACACAGTAATGTGTACAGTTTTTGAATCCTGCATCATGTAGTTCAGGTCCACATGGGAATGTTAAACTGTTAGAGCTAGAAGGGTACTTAGAATACGGATCTTCAATCACTTATTTTACAAATTGAAAAACAAAACAAAACAGAGGACAAGAGGTTTTAATGATTAGTACAGGTTAGTGAATGGTAAACATAGGGTTCTTCTTCCAGATTATTTTCCCAGAAGCCTCTTCTGGGGACTTTTCTCCCCAAAAAGACATTTTGATGCCCATGCTATCTGGATATAAATCAGTGTTCTTCATGTAGGTATGCCGTGGAACTCTAGGCTCACATGATCCACTATGAAAAACTGGTTCCTGTCAAGTTAACTTGGGAGAGGCTATGTAGTGTATCATTATCTGGACAAGTTAAAATGCACATTAGAAAAATATAGTCAAAAATTCTTATAGTAAAGAAAATATAATTTTTCTATAGCATTTCTCCAAACATATTTTACTATGTTTTGGGGTGTTTGTTTGTTTGTTTGTGTTTTTGTTTTTATTTATTTATTTTCCCACTAAGCACCTATAATCCTATGGAACTGCTCCTAAAAACCATGAGCAATCCATCCTCAGCATCAGTTGATCTCTTACTAAAAGAGCCTTTATGGAGAAAGAGGAAGGTAGATAAATCAGAGAGGTTTCTGAGGAAAACTTTAAAATAATCAAGAAAAATAAGAGAGTTGAGGAAGAGCCAGTGCTCCTCCTCCTATTTTCTCTCTTCTGCCTGCCTTCCTGCCTTCATTTCTTCAAAAAATAACTTCGACTTTTTCTGTTTGACCAATTTCACTTAGCATGATATTCTCAAGATCTGTTCATATTGTCACAAATAGCAGTATTTCATCTTTTCTTATGGCTGAGTAGTATTCCATTGTATATGATTTCACTCATATGTGGGATATAAAACTGAAAGCAACAAATGAACAAACAAAACAAGCACAAACTCATAGACACAGACAGCAAGATTACCTGAAGGAAAGGGGGAGGGGAAGTAGACAAGGGTAAAGGAGGTCATATATGTGGTGATGGAGGAGATTTGATTTTGAGTGGTGAACACACAATGCAATATACACATGTGGTATTATTAAATTATACACTTGAAACCTATATAATTTTATTAAGCAATATCACTCTGATAAATTTAATTAAAAAAATAACCTTTGAATATTCACTATCTGCAAAGCATATATATGGATATACAAAGCATATATCTTGCTTGTTCTTAACAACCCTCTGGCAAGGTCAGTAATAGCTTTTCCAAAGAGAAAACTGAGCACAGAGGTAGTAGGCAACTTGCCCAAGGTCACACAATTAAATTTGTGGCAGAGCCCAGATTCAAACCAATATTTAGTTAAAGCTAGTATTTTTGTCTATTGTGCTGTTCTTTCCAGGTTATTTGCTCTTAATCCATCTCCCCATTCCTTCCCTCCCTTGTGATGTTAACTGCACAAGATATAAATGTTGAAACCAATATGCTGATAAGTTAAAGGAGACATTGGACTCTCAAGAAGATGCAACAATAAGGCTTCTACATCTCCTGTGCCTCTTAGGTATTTAATTTAGCACATAATTCAGTTTTTTCTAACTAGATCACAAGATCCTCCAGGGCAGGATTTATCATCTCAATTCTAAAGTCTTCATTCCACTGTCAATGTGTGCCTTTTACTTGGAAGGTGAAGATGCTAAAGTTGGGAAATGTTCACTGATCTCATACCCCTTTTCAACTGGACCCTGCCTGTAATCAGCAGGTAACCACAGTAAGGTGTTTCATCAAAGGAGATGCTGTTTTCTTTATGGCAGTGGGAAGGGAATTGAAATTCTAGGAATTATTATGGCAGATTACAGTCTTTCTCTGAAGTCTTTCACACCTTCCACCTGGTCTTCTGAGTTACTTAGTATTATCTAATTGACTTTATTAAAGCTGAGGCTGGCTGTGCCCTTCACTGTTCCTGCTCCAAAGATGGCAAATTCCAAATGTCTAGAAAGTTGTTTAGTTATTGAGGTACATGCTTCTCTGTCTTCCTGGATTATAGATTCTGGGAGGCCGAGACCTATGTCTCACTTACTCATTTTCCTCATAGCATGCAGCCCTGGGCCTGGCATGGAATAGGTTTTCAACTGATCATTGGGTTCTTTCTGAAGCTGTGCTTTAGAAATTGAGCATTATGATGGACTCGATAGAGCTATGGTTTATACTACTTCCTACATGCTCCCATGTAATTTGGCATGTCAAAATTTTGATACACCTAGTTTATTACTGTTCCAGCAATTTAACTGAGGCGCATGTAAAGTACAGTCCAACCCTGCCCAACGGCAGACAGGCTTAGCCAAGCCTAACCAATGAAATTTCAGTCTTTATAATCCACATCAGACAAACAGCCCCTAAGATATCTGAACCAATGCTCCTTGACTTGTCAAGCTCAAAGTCAGCCTGCTGCCAGCATTCTTTCATCCAACCCAAACCGAATGTATTGAAGCGAAGCTGCAGGATTGATTGTTGGTCCGTCATTAACCCAATGTATGGAACCTTATTCATCAGTTCCAGGCTTGTGCCTCTGGGTATTCCTAGTGGGAGGCTTGTTATTGTATCCTCAGAAATTTTTCTTAGGTGATACAGTTCTTTTATGGAGGACATCCATTTAATTCCCTTGAGTGGATGAGAACCTCTCTCTAATGCTAGTCAGGCAGCCCCCTTCATTCTACTCTGAACCTGTGGTCTCCTCCTCCTCTCTTTCAGGGGTAAAAGGTGGTCAGCATTCCTCAACACGATGGACAGGTTGCAAGGGAATTGGGTGAGGAACAAACTACTTTAGTTCTTTAATTTTTAACTTCAATACCATATACATTACAGGCTCATAACGGCAAGAAATCATATTAAAACTCATAGATGGTAATATCTCATCAATAAGGCCAGTTAATGAGAAGGAAGTTTGGAAGGGCAACAAGGTATATTGAAGAGCATTTGACATTTGAGCTTTAAAGAGATCTAAGTTTAAATATGGATTCTGTTCCTTACTGGTTATGGAATCTTGAACAAAGTCACTTAAGTCTTCGAAAGCTCACACACTAAAGTTCTCCAAAGCTTGCTTTCCTCCTCTATGAAATAGAAATAACAATTCATTATTTTTCTATTACTGTGTAACAAATTCCCAGAAATCTGGTGGCTTTAACAGTGCATACTTATTATCACACGGCTTCTGGGGGTCAGGAGTTCAGGCATGTCTTTAGCTGGGTCTTCTACTCATGGTCTTACAAGGCTGCAGTCAAAGAGTTGGCTATGCTGTGTACTTATCCAGAGGCGTGGGTGAGGAAGACTTTGCTCCCAAACTTATTCTGCTTTGTTGAAAGAATTCACTTGCTTGTGGCCACTTGAAGTTCTTAATCGGTATTAGTTAGAGGCTACTCTCAGATTTTAGAGGCCACACTGAACTCCCAGCCTTGTGGCCCTTGCCATATGCAGTTGGCTGTTTGCTTCTTCAAGGCTAGTAGGAGAATCTCTCCTTCCAGTCCCTTAAGAAGAAATATTATAGAACATAACATAATCACAGCATTGACAATAAGCTTTGCCATTAACATAACCTAATCGAGGAAGTGGCATCCTATCATCTTTGCCATATTCTATTGGTTAGAAACAAGTCACGAGGGAGGAGATTATTCAGTGGGGGTCACCTTAGTGCACTCCACCTTAATAATATCTACCATATTCAGTCACAGTGAGGGTTCCATGAGATAATCTAGGTGAAACATATGAAAAGCACATCAGTTCCTTTCTTCCTGTCTGGAAAACACACTGAGGCAGGTGTTCTGAGAATGTTAAAGAAAAAGAAGCAAAGACAATGCATGCAGTTGGAGGAGGGAAAAAGCATAATAAAGGAAGAACTCAGCAAGAAGAGGGGAGATGATTCTGTTCATAAGCATGTCATTAGAAACATCACATATATCTCTTTGGATCCTTTTTTTTTTATAATCTCAGGGAAAGGAACTTCTGATCATTAACCTCCTATGATTTGCTACTCTGTCAGGTTCTTGTTTTTTGTTTTGTGTAGCAGCTATGGCAGACTACTCCTTTGTTTATTAATGAACACAGTCTGAGGTGTTGAAAATGGGGAAAGGAGCTTTCAGTATTTTAATTTGTTAAACAAATTTCTGAGGTGAAATGATGCTTTTGAGTTTCTTCTAATCATTTATTTCAAACGGATGTCTTTCTTTTTACTCTTCCCTAAATGCTGCAGCTAGATATTTAGAGTCTCCCCCTTTTTTCCTGCTGTTTAAACATTTATTGTGCAGAACTTGCCTTGCAGGAAAATTCAAGTGAATCAGAGAAATCAATGAATGGGAGGGTAGAAATATTGAGGAAGGCCAGGGAATGGGCCTGTTGACATCATTCCTCCTACTTGGAGGCCTAATCCAGTATCAAGTGGGAAAGAAAATGAAAAATTAAGGCTTGGGCAAAAAAAGAAGAAGGAGGAGGAGCAGGAGGAACAAGAGGAGGAGGAAGAAATTATTTATTTCTGTGAAGAAATTAGTACCAGGAATATTACTTTGAAAAAATTATGATTATTTTCCAGACTTAGAGCCAAATGTATTTTGAAAATTGCTTTTATATATTTCTTAAAGAAAAGTATTTACATATTCCCAGTGTAAGGAAATTTAGAATTACTTTTGTCTCCAGGGCCTGAGTTGAAGGTCATTCATTATTGAAAAAAGAGATGGTCTTCCATTGTGTGTTAATACATTTTAGCTGATTATTGATATGATTATTTTCTTTTATAGCATATACTATACTAAGTTTAAACAATAAGTTATTTGGCCAGAGGAATATGTCATATGGAAAGAGCTTAGAACTCTGTGCTCAGAAACCCAAGTTCAAGCCCTAACTCTCCCACAAGCAAGCTCTATGATTCTGGGCAGTTACTAAGCCAGTGTGAGCCTCAGTTTCCTCATTTTTCAATTGAAAATTCTGAACTAGAATATTGACTGTTAGTGATATCACAAGGAAATGGTGTACATAAGAGCACCTCACACATAGCTAACATTCAAGTGTGAGAATGCATGGAGAAGGAATACATAAGCAAATAAACATGCATTTTTGGCAAATAAAGTCTAGACAATGAACAGAGCTAGTCTAACCCTTCTTAAATGTGTTTGAAGTTATAATATTATATATAAGTTTCACGGGGGAAGCTTGTAATCAAAGAATGCATGTAGTAATCTGCCACTGAGAATAATTAGGTTCTTAATCAAGAGAGAATCACAGCCTCTAAGATCTTGGAGGCACATCTGTGGTCATGTGACTGGAGCCCCTCATTTACTGACGATGATAAGATCTCAGCTAACAGAGATTAGGTGACTCACCCAAGGTCATACACTGAAAAGCAGAAATGGAACTAAAAGGCATGGCCTTGCCCTCCCCACCCAGCACCCCCTTAGTGGGGCAGAGTGTGCATATGAGTGATGATTCCCAGGGAAGAAAGGTAAACATAAGTACTGACTTTTATATTCAAAATAGCGAATCTCTTTTTAAAGAAAGAATGCTACATTTTGAGCACCGACTTTGGTTATTTAATTTAATTTGTTTGTAACTACAACCTCAAATTGCCAAAAATGTCACAAATTCTACCTGAATGATCCCAAAGTCTGAAGAGAGAGGCTTATATTTTCTAAACTGAACTTTCTTACACCTGTATAAACATTTCTTTTGACAGGTAAACACATAAAAATGACGTTACACAGTGCTCAGTCTTGGATCCACTTCTAGTTAAGATTGTCATCGGTGACTAGGATGCTGCGGCAGCACACTCATTAAGTTCATAGACGAGACTGAATTTAAAGTGGAGGCTAAAGCCTTGGGGGATGCAATTAGAATTGGAAATGACCTCAACAAATTGGACAAGTAATCAGAAACTAACAGGATGAAGTTCAGTAAAGACAAGGGCAAAAGGAAGTCGAGAACTCAGAGAAAATAAAGATAAGAAAAGTCTGAGACATGGAAATGGCAGTTCAGGCTAAGAACAGCAAAAAGATATGTGGGTTACAGCGGACTTCAAAGTAAACATGAGGCAATTACACAGCAGAGGACCCCATTGGCAACAATACAAGTCAATGTGTATTATTTGGGGTCCTACATTTTATGGAAAGGAGAACTATGATTCTGAAGTTTTTATGGAAGGTTTACCTTCTAAATCGTTCTCCTTACAATAGAATTATATCCACCAAAAAGTAATCTGGTATAAGAGCTAGTGGTTAATACTGCTCACAAATTTTAAAAACTTCCAATTAAAACAAGCTTCATTATCTTCTCTCTGTCTCTGTAGGTAACAAGTAGGGTCCTTACCTACTAGGTAGGCTCCTTCTCAGTCCACATTTGGTTCTTGGAGATATAGGGCAATGTGGCCATTTCTTGGCCCTAAGCTCCTCATCCTTGATAGATAGTTCAGAATGGCCCCGAAGTATTTATTATTGTTGTTATTACTGTTCTTTAAAATCAGCATGTCACTGAGATGCTTGAAAATTTTGTCTACATGCAAACTTCTGTAATGTCTAATTATTTCCACATAAAGATAGATTCAGAATAGGGTAGCGCAGACCATGAGGAGAATTTAGCCAAAGAGAAACCATAACATAATGAGGGGACATGAGCTGGATGCCAAGCCAGGACCAGAGAGAGCAGCTATGGGGAGTGACAGAGAGTAGGTAAGATTAATGTGTGAGAGAAGGTGATATTAACAATAGCAGGATAAGAGACAGGATAGACATAGGGGTTTTGCCTATGATTTCGTTTTCGATGTCTTAATTCCATACAAAGTCTTGAACTAAATATACACAGGTTAACTCATTTAATAGTCAGACCTAAACACAAATCAGTTGATATCTACATTTTATGGATAGGAAGACTGAGGGAAGGGGCAGGATAGTTATTCGTCTAAGGGTACACTAAGTGGAGAACTAGTATTTGAACGAGGTCTGTGTGACTTCAGCTCAACTACTTTGCCTTTAAAAATACAAAAGAGGGGAAAAAGTGAAGAATAAAAGGTAGAGAGTGTGAAGAAAAAACTAGGGAAATTTAAGAAGTAAAAGAGAGAGAAAAATATTAAAAGAGAAAATGAGTAGAAGAAATAAAGATAAAATGAAAGAAAAGAAGGAACAATGACAGGGAGCAATAGGTAAGAAACAGAGGAAATAAATGGCCACAATGAAATGGAGGGAAGAAAGTGTGAAACCCCAGCAGAGGACACAGTATGCTTCTGACAAGGGTGTTCGGGGCGTTGATCAAGACATCTTTCCTCTAAGACATACTGTACTTTTCCAATCTTCCTGGAGTGCTGGGTCTCCTTGAGAATTGCAGAATTCGCAGAAGTTAAAGAGAACCTGTTGAGTGTCTATTGGAAAACAAGAAAATGATTAAAAGGGCAGTAAATGGAGCACATGTGGGAACTTTAAAGGAAATGGGAGATCGAACATTGAGAAGTGACCTATTAATGTTCTTCATGTTTGAAAAAAGCTATTAACACTGAGACTGCTGAAAACTGCAAGATTTATCTGGTATTAGAGCAGACCTTCTTGATGTCTGAACCCTGACAGCTTTTACCGAGTCTACCACTGCAGAATCTTTTTATTTTTTTGATCTGTCCAAGGGATTATCTGCCACTAGGGTCTGCTGCTAATTGGTTGCCACAGCTTATGAATCAAGAAGCATCGTTCCTGAAATTTCGCTGTGGCCTTTACTAGGATAGGCATGATTGGAACCAGACTGTCTTCCCTGGAAAACATATGGCTTTGGGGGGACAACTGGGTTTGAATCTTGACACTGCAACTTATTGGCTTGATGACCATGGGCAGGTTACTCAACTTTCCTGAACATCAGTTCCCTCCTCAGTAAAGCGGAGAAAATATAATTCATCTCATAAGATATGTAGACTTTCCTCAGGGCTTGGGAGATGGGAGATATTCCATAAATGTTATCTTTCATTTCCTTGTTCCTTCCCATGGGTACCACAAGGTGAAGAGAAACCCTCATCTTCACCATGGGCCATCATAGTATGGGAGCCAAGAGACAAGTAATAGTGGTAAGAAGAGGGGTAATGTCCTATATCTAGAAAATTCAGACCCATTCCATTTCATAGATGGGGGTAACATAGGGCTTGTCAAACTGAGGTTACCAGGAGTACACAGTTCTCTGAGTGAAATGACTTGCTAGAAGCTCCCTCCACTTCCATTTGCCAAGGGGTTCTTCAGTGTTAAAGGCTGACATCTGTACTCTGATTGTTGCCTTATTAAGACAGACTATTTTGAGTGCCCTTCCATAAACAGAGATGGACTGCTAGACTCTGGAGATGTGTTTAACTTTCAAATTAAAAAGACCCTTTCTTGTGCTTTTGGTCAATGACCAAATTGAAAACTACAAACTGCAATTCTGACTCTCTTTAGGAGGCATGGCTTTTCCCCAGACATTACTTTCCGTGATCAGTGGTTGGTGTCTAGTGATCGCCTCTGCCTATGTGTACATGTCCTTCCACATCATTCAGCATGTATTTATGCTTGCATATGAACATATCTTAGCCGTGGCTTACTCCTGGAAAAAAGAAATTCTTTTAAGTCGATTATTGTCATGCTCAGATATTGCAGGATACCTTGGACTAGTTTGTAAACCATAGTGTAGAAAACAGAGTCAGGGGAAGCGTCCTTGTCTGAGAAATTGGATATTGTGTACTTAAAGCCATTGAAGATGGGCTTTTGCTCCGTTTCTTTGAGCAGATCTTGTTTGTCTCTGTTTTCTCTCACATTTTCTTTGGCTCAGGTCAAGGAGTGCATAACATTCACCATATGGGACAGTGGAAAGATGACAGAGGTCTTTCTGAAAAGCAGAAACCTTCCTTTCCACTTCAGTGGAAAATCTAATCTGTGTCTTTCAAATCCCCTTTGCCAGTCAGACCTGCATACTTATTTACAGGTCAGTAACATCATGTTGGCCTAGACTGTTAACCAAGCTCTGTGTGAGTTAGTGAAACAATTTACTGATGTAGCATAGACTTTACTTATTTGGTACACAAATTAAAAGGTAACAGGAGAAGAATGTCAAAATATTTGGTAGACTGTGTGAATAGGCATCTTAATATATACAGCTTCTATGTTCTGAGCAAGGAAGAAAACTAGTAAATCTTTTCATTGGGGTCCTATTTACACTTATGTTGTGAAGGAAAATGATTTGTTAGCCTAGGTAATGTCCTGTGTCGTGATAACTGTTAGCATTTTGAGAAAATGCTGAACGATTTCTTTCTGCAAATGCAAAATGTATAGAAATTCTAACATTTCCTTTCACTGGTAGATACCAAACTTTGCTGAAGACAGAATATCTCATTTAAGAAGACCAGTTGATGTTTTTCTTAAGGAAGTATACACAGTAGACTCTTAATTTTCCCATTGTCTTTTTGTATACTCACGTGTTTTAACCTGCTCAATATGGGCCATGAGTGTTCTGATTAAACACAGTCACTCCGGGAAGCCTCCCCTATCCCTGAGTCTAAGTTAGCTCCTCTTCTTGTACCTTACTCTGCCCCCTTGCCTTTTCTCATTGCTTTGAGAACACTTTAATTTTTTGCCCATTGTATGTATTTGCTTGACAAGGGTAAGATTACACTGTTCAATCCTTTGACTTGCAAAACCTTCAATGAGCAGATATCTCCCTAGTTTATATCTGCAGTCTGAAACTCTCACCTGAATTTCGACTCATGGCTATTCTGCTTATTGGCATTTCTGTAAGATGTGTCTGGTAGGCGATTCAGACTGACCCTGTTCCAGATCAAGCTCTCGATTTTTCTCTGCAAGTCTGCTTCCCACCCTCTATGTTCCTCATTTCAGCCAATATTTGTTGAGTACTTCCTATATTCCACACCCTGCTCTAAGTGCTTTACAGGTATTAACTTATTTCATCTTAATAACAATCTAGTGAGATAAGTAATATTAATATCTCCATTTCACAAAGGGTGAGACTGAGGTACAGAGAGAACTTGCCTGAGGTCACAGGGCTCTTAGGTAGCAGATCAGTCTTAGGCCACCTGGATCCTTGTCCACATTGACCACAGTCTCGTCACTGCTCTGTACAGGGTCTCAGTAGATGGCACTAGCCCAGTTACTCGGGCTCAAAACCTCAGAGTCATCTTTAATTCCTCTCTTTCTCCCCACTCAGTGTCAAATTCATCAGCAATTCTTGTCTTCTCTACCTTCCAAACATATCCTAAAATACCCTTTATTGCCTAAAATACTCTTTATTGCCACCACCATGGACAAAGTCACTACCATCTCCTCACTTACCTTCTGCATCTACTCTCACTTCCCATAGTCAATTCTCCATGTAGCAGCCAAAGTGGTACTTTCAAAATATAACAGTTCATGTCAGTTATTTGCTCAAAACCTTTTGATGGCTTTCCAGCAAACACAAATGATCCGAAGCCTTACTAAATGGTGTGTATCCTCTCTCCCTCTCCAGAATCATATCCTGCCATTTTCCCCTCGGATTCCCAGCTCCAGCCACACTGGCTGACTTGCTATTCCTTATATACTCTGAAGAAGGTCCCATTGCAAGATCTTTGCCTTTGCAGACTCATCTGCCTGAAATTCTCCTTCTTCAGATATTACTGTCTCTTCATCCAAGTCTCTGCTCAAATGCCACCTCTTTAGAGAGGACTTCTCTGACCACCCAGTCTAAATCCCATCACAGACTGTCCTTTTCCTCACTGTTAATTTTATTAATAACAGCTCTCTCTAGCTGATTACACACACACACACACACACACACACACACACACACACACACTGCTTATTGCTTATTGCTTTTCCCCCTCACTAGAACATAAATTTCTGGAGGGCAGGGACTGAATTGTTCACCTCTATCTTCAGCACCTGTCTCCTGATAAATGTATAATAATATCTGTTGAGTGAATGAATGAGTGAAGAACAAAACTCACATTCTAATTACATGTATCAGTACATGAAAGTTCTTCCTGAGCTTATGCCTCCATCATAAATAGCCAGAGGTATAAAATACCTTTTCCAGCATAATGTGCAGGAACTCAAATACATACTCATTTTCTCACCACTGCTAATTACCTAAATGAAGCCGAATGTCTTGCTTAAAGCAAGCAAATGGCTACATTCAGGCACCAAGTTATGGATCCCAGGGTCACATGCTTGCTAATCCTTCTGTGCTCACACTCAACCTTTTGATTACTATTTACATCTGCTGTTTCCAACAGACACTGAGTGTCTGTTGATTCCAATTAGAAAGTTATCTTTGCAGAAAAGCAGCAGGGGGGTTGTAAGTCCAGATGTGTGCCGCTTTTCCATCTTCGTCTGCTCCTCCTGGTACCCCGAACTAATAAAATGGCCGGGGAAGTGCTGGCAAGGGTAGCGCAGGGGACAAATGAGATAGGTATTTATTCTTCACCCATAAGGAGCTCTTAAAGAGGGTCTGCTGACCTCCCTTCTTTGTAGAAAACAGGAAAAAATGCAGATGGCCTGCTCGCCATTTCCAATCCCTCTTGAGTACTCCTGATTTTGTTTCACCATATCCTCCTCTTCTCAGGGTGAAGAGGTTTTCCCCCCCTGTATTCCTCTACATTCTACAATTCTTGTAAACCTCCTTTTAGTATTAACATCGTGTCAGATCCCAGAACAAATATTTGTGCTGAATAAAACAGCAGATGACCTGCCTTACTAGACCCTCCTTTGGTCCAGGCAGCAGAATGAAATCTACCACCTCCTGATAAGGGCCAATATCACAGTGGCTTTCACGCATTGGCATTAAGCAGTGAGTTATTGGCTAAATGGAGAGACAGAAAAAGGTCAAAGTAGCATGATTTGAAGGTTTTTTTTCCCTCTCACTGAATTTTTCTATAACCTCTCCAGTCAGTCTGGAGTAGACCATACTGGAACAATCAAGGAGTATATGAGTACAGATAATCAGATCTTCAGAAATTACAGGAGTCATATGTGATAATGGGAAACAATGAAACAAGACAAATATATATAAAGAAAACTATTACAGACTTGCCCCTGAGCTTCACATACCCTTCCCAACCATGCCTCGTATGGATGGCAGAAACTGTGGCTATTTACCAAAATGCATTTGCTCTTCTTCCTGGGTATACCGCTGGACTCTATTTCCCAGGTCCTTTTACAATTAGACATGGCCACGTGCCTGACACCTGGCCAATGCAATGTGAGCAGAAGCGATGAGTATCACTTCCAGGCCTGGCCCATAAAATCCTCCCACACAAGCTCAACTACGCTCCTTTGTCTCTGGCTAGCTGAAATGGAGACACCTCCATGGGGACCTCAAAAGCCTTGTGTTGAAGAGAGCAGATTCACCATGGGCTTCGGTCCCCAAATAACTGCCCTGCCAACCTCAGTATAGTTACATGAACTAGAAATAAAAGTCTATTGTGTTGGAATTACAATACATTTTACAGACTGTTACAGCAAGTAGTCTACCATAGTTAATACACCAGATGTTATACATTGTTTTTCAGTATGTGTATTTCTTTTTTCTCCATTTGATGATAAGCACCTTGAAAGCAGGATCTGTGTCGGTGCCTTCTGTACCCTGCAGGCCTCACACAGAGCCTGGCACAGGACATAGGATAAGCAACTAGTTATTGGTCAGATAATTTGTTTCTACCTTTTATTCTAGGGTGAGTTGGGAATGTGGCCAAATCATATGGGTTTTTCATTTTACTTTGAAATTCATCTTGGATATGAAGAATCTCTTATGTATGTATAGCAGCTGACATGGTCAGCGAAGTGTGACATACATTTTTTGTTATCCATAAATGGATTATCTGCTGTGACCCATTCTTCCATCATTTCGGCACATTCCTCTTGTCAACAGCTGTGTGGTAGGCGCTGAGAAAGGCCCTGAGCCAAGAGAGAATGAGAAACAGGTGGGGGTGGATTTGGGGGTGGGTGCTTGTGTCACTGATTGGGTATGAGTTGTGAATACATTTTGCAAGCAAACAAAATGTTGATTATCTTTTCACTATTATATGCATCTTTCTTATTATCTATTATGAGACATAATCAAGAGTTAATGATAGGAATATTTAAGTTAAGACCAAATAGGGTACTGAATAAACCCCTATCGTAGGGAAAAAAAATCGAACTTTTTCAAAGCAGGAATTTATCAGTTTGGCATCAGATCTCTTTGAGGGAATAAAAGGCATTTTGTTTCCACCAGCTGGCTATAGGTCAGGCAGGTGATGCGTGGTAAATATTAAAATTCTCAATGTAGACAGGTTTTACCCTGTGGTCCTTGATGACTCCAAAGAAAACCCTGGCAGCCTTCATCCTCCGTTGCAGGGGCCAGGGTCCTCATGAACCTTCTAATATCATAACCTCCCTCTCTGCTCCCTGCCTCTAAAGACCCATTGCTGAAAAATGATGATCTAAACCAGTGCTTCTCAATTTCAGCATATATCAGGCTTGTTAAAACCCAGATTTCTGGGTTCTACCCCCACAGTTGCTGATTCACTAGATCTGGAGTGAAGCCTGAGAATTTGCATTTCTAACAAGTTCCAGAGTGGTGCTGATGCTGCTGGTCTGAGGACCACACTGTAAGAAAACTGGTCTAAACCCCTCGGCCTCACTCCACATTAATGAAGGAATCTACAAACGACAGCCCGACAAGGCAAAGGATCCCCGGCCATAAGATCTCCCTTTCCCATAAAGCCAGATTGAAGCTGCGAAGAAAGAGTGGACTTGCTCAGGGCAACTCAGTGAAGTGTCCCCTGACACCACTGACCCACAGTCTCTCTTTTCCAGATTTTTTCCCCCATTTCTGCATTAGTAAATGAAGAGGTTGCCATAGGTGGATGGTACCTCAGTCCATTAGAATCACCTGGGGAGACTTTAAATAATTCTGTTTAGACTACATTCTACTTGAGATTCCAATATAACAGGGCCTAGGAATCAGAATTTTAAAGGTTTACAGGTAATTCTAATATAGAGCCTGGTTGAAAAACCACTGATGTTCTCTATATCACTGCCAAAGCTGAGGGTACATCTGTGGCCTTGCCTTCTGTGGAACCGCACTGTGTCTGCTGTCCTTCCACCCTGCCCCCAACCCTCAAATGTCACTTGATTCTCTGTCCTGACCCCTCACTTCTTTCTATGCATATTGTATTTTATTTACTGTGTGGCACAAAGTCACTTTCTACCTCATCAACTTCCTCTGCTTAATTAGGCAGAGGACAAGTCCCAAACAACTGCAGAATACATGGAAATTCACTGATAAAAACAAACAACAAATCAGGAGTGTTTTTAGAACCTCTAGAAAATGTTAACTGTGGAAGCAGAGAAGGTACTCATTCCTGGAAAGTGACTTTGATTCACAAAGCCACACAAGAGTGCAAACAATATACAATTCATTTAATATTGGCTCCAAGTTATTTGTTCTCTTAGGCTTGCCCAACCCCGTTTTGTTGCAGTGCCTACAGATTTTACACATACTTTATATTTATAATAACTAACTCTGGTGAAAGGCCTTCTCTCTTTCCTAAATAATCCTTTATCCTTTAAAAAAGCAGACTGAACTAGAGGACTGAGGCAGTGGTGTGGATGCTTTGGCTTTCCCAAACACTTTGCAGCTGTGAAGACAAGTTGTGAAGAGAAGGTGTTGGCTTTGCTTGGTAGACATTCAAGTTTGATTTAGTTTTCTATTGTACTTACCTTAGGAGGTACACATTTGGAATTTCTAAGTGTGAGTAGTTTAAAGGACTGTAACCTAATTTCACTTAGATTTTATCCTGACTCTTTGTAACTTGAACTAGAAGCACTGGAAACTTCTTTACCTTCTTTTCTGAGCTGTACTTGGAGCTTTAGTTGGTGGAACCTTTCAGTTTGGTTGTCGTTCTCGATAAGGGTTTCATTTATTTATTTATGTATTTTCAGTCTCATGGCTTCAGTTAAGTTGAGGGGCAATTTAGTTAAAGTGAGGGGTACTGAAGCAATTTAATATTTTATTCTACCATGTATCTGGACAGGAACCCAAGGCCGGGGACCAGTGCCTCTCTGCTAATTAATTCTCCAAATCAGGCATCTGGAAACCCGCCTCTTCGGTCTCATCTGAGTTGACTAATTAATTAAGCTGTGTTTGTAAACAGACATTTTCTCCCCCAGCACTTTTTTCATCATCTGTTTCTTCAGCCACAAGCTGGTGACCCCATTTAATGGTAAACTACCTGGCCAATAATTTTGCTCTCTTACAGCCTGAGAAGGTTCCATTTGGAAGCTGCCCAGCACCATACAAGAAGCCCAGGCTTTGGAGGGAGGCAGATAAGGATTCGAATCTAACTTAGCAATTTATTAATTGTGTGACCATAGGCAAATTACCTCACATCTCAAAATGTCAGTTTCTCCATTTTTACCCCGCAAAATTTACCACTTAGCCCAGTGTCTGGCACGTCATCAGTATAAATACCTCTAAATAAACACTGGGTATTTTTTCTGAATGGGAGCACTCATACCACTCTGCCTTTATGTGGGAATGAGCCAATTTCAAAACATTTCCACATACATTATCACATTTGTCACTCATGAATCCCTATGCACAGTTTTGGTAAATATTGATACCCCTACAATTTACAGATAGAGAATCAGGCTCGTTGAGGTTAAGAGACATGGCTCCATGGCTGGTTAGAGGCAGAGCCTGACCTAGTCTTCACACTCCTGGCTTAGTGCTCTTGTTTTGAGACCAGGAATTCCCCTGATCTTTAGTGGACAATGTGAAAATAGATTATAAACACTAAAAAAAAAAAAGTTACACAAGATATCTCAAGAGCATCTTATAAAAGAAAATGATAAGATACCACTGATGCTAAAGGTTGAAGTACCTATTAGAGAAACATTTTTTGATATGTGGAAACATGTTGACAGTTTAACTTCTGGATTTCCCATTCTATGGCATCCTCCCTCACTGTCCCAACATCTTTCATTGGTTCATGGGTAAATTGTTAGAAATTGTTGTAACCCAAACCTATTAACTAACATCAGTAACATTAATACTTACAGTTGGACAGTTTGATGTGTATTTGACTCTCATACAGCCCGAGAGACTAGTAGAAGTAAAATATGCACACATATCTCCATACTTCGTTGATGAAGAAACTCAGATTCCAAGAGGTAGGTGATTTGTCACATTCACAGGGCTTGTCAGGGCCGGGCCTGAAATCCAGAACTTCCCATTCTATGTTTAGCACTATTTCAACAGTACTACAATTAAGAAGGACTTACGTCAGCACTGTACTTATTTATATTAAAGAGCTCTAAAGAACTTTGGCTATTTTGTCTCTTAATTCTATCTCTGTTTGTCTTTCTTTTTGCTTCTTATTTTCTTCCTTGGTTTGGCCCAATATATGTAGCCTTTTCCCGAGGTGGATATATTTTAGTTAACCTCTACTGTGTAACAACCACCCCAAAACGTAGTGGATTGAAACCACTATCATACTGTTACTCATCATTGTTTGGGGCAGCAGTTTGAGTTGGGGTAGGTTGGGTGGTTCTTGGGTTGGTCTCACATGGGGTCACTCATCTGCTGCAGTCATCTGGTGGCTCAGCTGAGGGGAGGTAACCCAAAATGGCATCAGTTGGGTATCTAGCTGTTGGTATTGGTATCAGCTGGGCCTCATTATGCATGTTTGCTCATCCTCAAGGAAGCTGGCCCAAATTTTTCCAGAGTTTTTAACAACATTCCAAGAAAGCAAGGCTCATTGCACTGTCTCTATATGTGTCACATTTTTTGCTATCCTATTGGTCAGAGCAAGTCACAAGTGCAAATCCAGAGTCAGTGAGAAGAGCGGACTACAGAAGAGCATGGATACCGGGATATATGATTGATTAGGTACCACTAATATAATAACTCACTGTAAATGAGTATAAAAATAATATCTAACTCATAAGACTAATCTGAGAATTAAATTTAATAATGCATATGTATCGCTTAGCATGGTCTTTAACAGACACATAGTAAATGCTCAGTAGATATCTGCTAGTATTATTAGTGCCCACTGTAGTACTATTTCCTATGCTAAGCATTAAGGATACAAAAAATAAAAATAATAAATCAATCCTGGCCATTGAAGAACTCATAGTCTCTTGGAGGAGACCAGACACATAAGCAATTAAATATAGTATACTGTGCAATTAAATGTAGTATACTATGGCAAGTTTGGTGATTGAGATATGCACAAGGTATTTGGAGGGTACAAAAGAAAGGTACCTAACACCTTAACCCAGTCTAAGGGTGTGGCAAGGGAAGACTTTTTGATAGAGATTCTCCATGAGTTGAATCTTAAAGGTTGAGGAGATTTCATCCAGAAGAGTGGTTTAAATTAGGGAGTTCCAGCAGGACTAAAGGCATTCAAGCAAGAAACAGTAGAGTGTTATTAACAGTTAAAGGCTAGAATCCTAAAAAGGTAAGACAAAAAGAAAGCAGAAAAGCATGGGGGAGGGAGGAAGAGAGAGATGGGGTAGGGGAACAGAGAGAGAGAGAGGGAGAAGGAGAAGAGAGAAGGAAAAAGATAAAAGGAAAGTGTAACAAATATATACTCTTCCAGGAGATTAGATACTATTCTCTAAGGAGACACTCATTGATGGGCTTTGAGAAGTGGATGGATGGGGTCGGATCTGTATTTTAAGATATCAGTCTTGGGGCCAAGTGGAGAATGAACTGGAGGTGAGGAAACCAGTTAGTAGTAATCCAGAAATTCAGACGAGAGATAGAATATCTGAGAATAGAAGCCATTGAGATCCTTTCCTGTACTTTCTACCTTCCAAAGCTGGGGGAAGGCATTTCAGTAAGAAAAGGAATGACTTTGGATATCTTGGTTTGAGATAGCATAGTCCAGAATATTCCAGAAAAACTATTTTCTACATACTTAACAGGTATGCTTGTCCACAAAATTGATCTTTTCTAGCTAAGGAGAGGTGATAGATCCCGGACAATCTTAGAAAGAGTATCATTAGAGATTTAGTCCTTTGTTTCATAGTCTTAGTGAGGTGTGAGGAGATTGTTCTCTGAATTCTATGAGGTACCTTCTTAAACGCACATCACATCTTTTATGCTTTTTTTTCTTTGTGGTCTAGTCTTTTTAAATTATGGCATGTCTTCAATAACTTTGACCTCTTCTCTTTGTGCTCTTTTGTCGCCTCAGCAATTTTTGTGTCTTTTCAATGTTTATGCCTTGTTTCTTTTTATATATATTCACAGCCTTATGCTTTGGATTTCCTGGATGACCACATTCTCAGCTATGCTGCTTTGTTGTCCCTGAAAACACATTCATAATCATCAGAGTTTACATTCTGATTTGTGGTCTGGAAAGCACTTTCATTATACTTATGCAAAATGTTCCTTTCCCAGAATGGCTCCCATTACTTTCTTTTTGGTCCTTGGGCATGAGCACCCCTCAGTGCTAAAAACAGCTCTCCACAGTCTTACCTGATGACGTCTTACTCCAGTCCTGACCATTTTTAGTTTCTCCTGAAAATTTGCATGAGAACCTGATCTTGCTTGTTTGGTTGTTTTATTGAATGTGCAACAATTGGCATAACTTTTCTTAGAGTCTTGAGATGTATTTGAGAGACATGCTAGCTTAGTGTGTCTAAGATTTATAGATAGGTTCCTGTAAATTCGCAAACAACCTTTTCTTTAAATATATTACATATGTTTATAATAAGAGGATGTGATGAGACTCATCAAGAGGCGAAGGGCCAAGTGAGCTGGGATCAGTCTGGTAGGGATTGTTTGAAGAACAATGTGATTATCTCTGCTCCCAGGGGTCTTCCGTGATAACTTGGTGCCTTCTAGATGGTGGCACTGCATTACTGCATGCCTTTCATCTTTCTGCTGCTCTGAACCCCTACGACCCAACAAGCCTTGGGCATGTTGCACACACGTCTACGGCCCTATGATATAGGAGGAAGTTGATTCAGAGGAATAGGAACTAGCCTTAAATTTAAATTTAAGAGGTCTCTGCCTGGGTCACACATGTCCCAGAGGGTGGTTCAGGACTCAGTTTTGGTATTCAACAGGAGGGGTATTTTTTGGAAGAAGGTAGGTAAGAAAAGAAAGTAGAATTCAGTACTTGAAAGTAGACTCTCAGTACTTGAGCAACTCTAGGTCCCACAATGGGACTCAGAGGATTCATGTCCAAGGATGGAGATATGGGCTTGGAAGGTTTTGACCCCTTGTGGAAGGCATCAGATGCTTTAAGAAAACGAGTTGACTCTTTTAGCCTTTCTGAGCCTGTTTAGCAAACTATTTACAAAATGCTGTGTCCTGCAAGATTTACTGCCCTTTCTAAAACATCCATCCTGCCCCCAGGGAGAGGTTTATGAAGAGAGAGCACCTGGCTCAATGAGACTCTGGGTTCAGGACCTTTGTTAATCTAGAAGGGTCATAGCATTTTTATTCTTGTGATTTCCTTTTTTGTTTGTACCTGAATGAAAATATCGCCCCAAACTGAAAGAATTGCATGGAGTTTACCCTGACATTTTGAAACAAATTGAGTTAAAAATGTGAGGCGTTGGAGTTTGTTCAGTATTTCCCCGTTGCCACTTTCAAGCAAAAACTGTTTCTGGGAGAGAGTTAGGCACACAGCAATGGCACTGATGTTTTCAATAGCAGGAATAATAGGAATAAACAGGAGAGGGAGAAGGAGGAAAAATAGCACATAGCACTTACTTGCATGAAACTAACATGTGCCAGTCACAGAGAGAGGAAATAACTCACCAAAGATCACACAGCTTGTCAGCACCCTGCCTTCTGCTGCTGCCTGCTACCATCCTGTCTGTCTGGCTTCCACATGGACTTTGTTGCCACTCGCCACGAAGCCTTTGGACACAGTCATCGATCGCAGCTTCTGGGAGGCTGAATTGAGGGTGGGAGGCCACAGAGCCGAAACAGACTCTCGTCTTTCAGATCATAGTAAGATAAGGAATAAAGAGGTTGGAAATAGTCTCTTGGCAACGTGGCATGGTGAAAGAAACATGGGCTTTTAGAGGCAAATATATCAGGGATGAAATTCTGGCTCAATTAGCCTCAGTTTTTTTCATCTGTATTGTAGGCATAACAATATCTACCTATTTGGAAGTTAGTGGCAATGAAATACCGTAATTCTAAGTCACGTGCCTTGCCCAGGGCCTGGCCCATAATAGCTACATCTAATATCATCGCACCTCTGTTTGTGGTGTTATCTGAAGTGACATTAACTGTTTTCTGGTACCGAGGGAATCAACAACTTCCATTCCCAGCACCAGATCCTACTCCAGCTTGCCACTTTCCCATTATTTCGCTCTGCGGCAGAGCAGATGTATAGGGAGAAGCAAGTGGAGAACAGGGATCACTCAGAGGGTGATGGCCGAAGCAGGAGTGGGATATGCACAGCCCCTAGGGAACCCCAGGTTTTCTTGGAGAGGCAGGGGTCAGCCACAGATAGAAGCTGAGGCCTGAGATGACAGCCAATGTCTCAGTGTCCCTGGGAGAGTCACACAGGTACCAGGCAAAAACAGCTGGATGGGCCTCCCTTCGGTGTGTGTGCCCAGAGCCACCAGTCTCCAGCTTATTAAGTGCCGAAGCAGTAATAAGCCAAGGCAGTCATGGATCAAATTTGAATATGGAAGTTATTTTCAACCCATTTTTCAAACGTCACTGAGTATGCAAATGATTAGGAGAAGGAGCATCAAGCTGTGCCAGTGGCCTCGTTATATATTCAGTGCAGCAGATTGCGCCATTATCCTTACAGCAGTCCACATGGAACTGAGTCCATCCAGGGCCACTTCATCATCCGGACGGCTGAAGAGACAGAACGAAAAGAGGCAGTATGTGGGACAGCCTTTACGTCTGGTGGCCTTTTCTTGAAAGAACACTTGAGTGATATCTAGTGGAGGCTTTGTGGAGGATATTGATGTATTTTCCCCTCCAGTGACATCAGTCAATAATTACTGAGAACACACTTGTTCCAGCCAGTATAAGGAACAAAAAGAGGTAAAATAATGTAGTCCCTGCCCTTGAGTGCTTAAAGACATCCAGAGACAGGATTTGTATATCAAACTATAACATTTTAGTATGATAGCCAAAGGGAGCAGTTGACCCACAAAATTATTACAGAAGATCAAATAGAGATTTTTCTCAGTGACCAGGGACAGAATCGTGGAAACGATGAGGCTTAAGAAGGGCTAAGAAGGATGCAGAACATTTGAGAAACACGGAAGAGGCTGACGGAGGGGAGAGTGTACGACACAGAAAGCAAAGCTGCATGTTTGTCACATGCAGTGTAGGAACAGCTCCTTGCAAAAGTAAGAACAAAGAAGAACACTTCAAGAGTGAGGTAGATTTATTTTTTAAGTAGGAAGCCAAACATTCTATAAAAAAAAGACATACTCTACTTCAAAAGAAAGAAAGGTAAAAGTAAGATTTTGTGCATTAAAAAAATACTCAAAATAGTCAGAAGGCAAATTTCAGAGGGAGAACATGTTTCAATCAGGTCTGACAGATAAAATGTTCCTATCATGCTACACCAGGAGGTCCCTGCCAATAGATAAGGAAGACAAACAACTCGATAGCAAATGGGTGAGGGATGTGACTAGAGGGTAAAGAGGAAGTCTAAATGGCTAACAGATGTGCAAAGGTGCTCTAGCTCACTGCGAGTCAAGGAGATGAAAATGAGAGCCATTTGATACCATTTTTTATTCCTCAGATTGGCAAACGTATAATAGTGATAAAAGTCTACTGCCGGTAAGAATATGAGCAAGGAGCCCTCTCGTGCTTCACTGGTAGGAATTCCAATTGCTGTAAATCTTCAGTAAAGTATTCTGGCAACATCAAGAACATTTAAAAACATGAATATCTTTTTATTCTGCTTTTTTATTACTGGGAATTGATGCTTTGGAAATACCAAGATATGTATTATGTATTTTGGTTAAGTTTTGGGTGCACTGTCCTAATTTTTTATGAATAGAGATATGACTAAATAAATGGAGGCACATTCATTATTATGGACTACTATGCAACTATTAAAAGGAGTTAAATCTGCCATCTGTTGAATTGGAAGATGTATAATTAAGTGGGAAAAGCAAGTTGCAGAGATGTGGATATATTAGGATCCAATTTTGGAAAAACATGTATATGTACACATTTAAACATATCCCCTTCATATATATGCATATATATTTTATATGAATGTAGAGAATGGATGGCTATACACCAGAATGTTCACCTGTACAAGGGATGGGGCAGGGTGTATGGATACAGAAAAATAAAGATTGAGCAAAAATGAGTACTATCTCACACTCAACTTTTAAAAATCCTCAGAGCTCAGTTATGTAGATTGGGGGAAGAAGAAAAGGGAGTGCCCTTCAGTCCTCAGATTTCTGCTCTGTTAGGAGTCTCAGGTCACCCCACAGGCAGCACCAATGCACAGTCAGCCAGGGTCAGCTGCCTGATGTGACACCGCTTTGGGACAGAATGAGATGCATATTCGAGCTGCCTTGTAGAGACTCTGCCTGTCCCTTCAGTTTGCCTGGGGAAATTACACGTAGTTTTAAACTTTGCATTTTAAAAGTCAGATAAAGTCTTAATATAAGCAGCAAGAGTTTAATGTTAGACCCAGATGTCATCTCAAGCAAGAAACAAAAATGCTTTGAATTTTGAAAAAAATAACCTTTGACGCCTAAAGAGGCTCTAATGAGTGCTTTTGTTCCAGGATCTTAAAAAATTACTTTCTGTGCAAATGAGAGAGGCAGCTCAGGAAGACTGATGTCCTTTGCTATCTGTGCAAGGACTGCAGCAGCATTGACAGCAGCCATGCCATGCAGGTCCCCTCTCCCTTCTCCACGACGATACAGTCACAGAAGGGACAAACTCGAGGATTTTCAGAAGGAACACTCCCTGTGGTCTTTCCTTATGGGTAGCCTTTTCTAGGTGCTAATTGGTGCCAGTTTCGCTGCTAATAATGGAGGAAATCTGTTAGCAGAAGGAAGATTTTGAAGTCTCAAATCACCACAGATTGATTCTCTAGAACTTTCATAAGGGGAGGCTTATGGAATAATAAATTGTGGGTCTGTGAGATTGACTTCCTTCTGAGGAGAAATTCCCGGCTGAACAGGTGTTCAGCTTGTACTGAGAGAACCAAACCAGAAACCCTAAAATGACTCTGTGTTTTTCTGAGAAAACTAATCAGAGATTTTTTTTTCTCTTGAGAAAGATGATTTCAGTCCTCAAGAGATCTCTTTAAATGTTCGTATGGCGAAGAACTGCATTTTTTATAGACAGATGTTGTTAAATGTGCCCGTGGTAATGATGTTTGTTTAGTGTGTATCTCTAAGGAATTCAGAGCACTTTACAGGCATTTTCTTCATTATTTCTTAAGGTTTTTCTTTTTTCTGATCATATTTTAATCATGACTATAAATTCTTCATTCAGTTTTTCATTGAATTTTCTCTGAAATAGCTCCCGTTAACCTCATTTCCTACTACTCTCTGCATTTCCAATATTATATACTCAATACCAGTTCAGACACCCTAGAAAAACATTCAAGATTGTT
This sequence comes from Eidolon dupreanum, assembly GCA_028627145.1. Taxonomy (NCBI): domain Eukaryota; kingdom Metazoa; phylum Chordata; class Mammalia; order Chiroptera; family Pteropodidae; genus Eidolon; species Eidolon dupreanum. Next base: position 21,206,113 of record CM053503.1, on the reverse strand, counting down.
CCTTTTAGTGTCTCAGGTATTTCCTTTTCTATTTCCTATTCTTCATCACTCTTAAAAATTTTCCCATTTATAATGTGTTTACTATACTTTCTCCCCCTTAAAAGAAGAATTGCTTGAAACATACCTTATTCATCTACATAAATAGTCCCTATTTTACTAGATTTTAGTTGATCAGTTATTTCTAATTATCTTGCCCCATCAAGAAGTTGAGGTAACTAATTTGAGGTCACCAAACATGTTCTTTAACCTGGTCACTGTGTATTGACATTGTGAATCTCACATTCGTAGCAGATTTTTTTTTTTTTTCAATTCTGTTTCTCCTTTTAGTCCTCAAGGAATTTGTTAACTTTCTTTCACACTGCCATAATGCTTGAAGAATCGATAAAAAAGAATCATGACCTTATGACAAGCTAGTCTTTTGTGTTAACAAATCAGATACTTCCCTCCCTTTAGGAATTAACCATGAAGAACATCATTATACTGGGCTGTAATCAGATGGAATGTAGTATAAACTCTGACCTACATAGATCCTAGGATTACAAGATTATGTGGAGGACCCCTTAGAAATCACTCCCTTATTTTATGGATATGGAAACTGAAGCTCAAAGAGTATTAGAAATTTGTCTAATCACAGAAACTCTTAGGGGCTTGGTTAGAATTTAGGAGATAAGACATCTGAAAGTTAAAAAGTCACTAAGTGAAGTAGTAAACAGCATGAAATAATGATTTGGTTATTGTGGGTAGTGATGAGCTGGTGAATGTTTAACAACCAGAAGCATGGGTGGACAGAGGATTTGTAGCATTGGCCAATTTCACAGTGCCCATGGCCAATTTCAAGCTGCCAACCTGACATCAACGAGTTAGGAAGAGATGAGTACAATCCAGTTGGCTCTTTAGAGTAACAGAGGTTGGCTAGACTGATCAGGTCTTTAAGGAAGAGGAGAACCAAGCTAGACCATCTCTCTTCAAATGTCGTACCTTTCGGGTGTGAAGGACTATCCTTGGTCTTTCCATCGAGCAGCTGGAGACTCTGCAACTTTGCTGTTGCTATTGCCTCTGTGGATAAGGTACTCTTCACCTGATGAGCTGTGACTTACGTTACAAGGCCCAGTTCAAAGGTAAGGGTTTCTGTCAGGCTTTTCCCTGACCCTTCATAAAATGATCACTTACATGCTGAATCCCAGAGTATTTCATATATACCTTTAATTAGGGTAATTAACAAAGCCTAACTTGATATTATTGTCAATAGAGAGTATCTTTCCCCACTAGGCTGTCCTTGGAGGACAGAGACCATGTCTTACTCCTTCCTTGCCAGAGAAATAATATCCTGTGATGAATAGGAGCCCAGGCTCCAGAGCCAGACTGTGCAGCTTCAAATCTTGGCACTTTACTCACTTACCTCAAGACCGTGAGCAAATCATCAAACCCCTCTGTTCTCATCTGTAAAATGAGATATTAAACAATCATCTCCATCTCGCAAGTTTGCTGTAATGACTGAGGTTACTAGATGTGTTCAGTGTCTAGCACATATTAAGCCCTCAATAAATGTTACCCGGTATCATTATCTCTAGCACATAGCCCAGTGCCTGGCACAAGATTGGTGTGCAGTTGTTGTTGGTTGAATTGCATTCAAGTGAAGCAAGGATATGATCCAGCTAGCTTGACAGGAAGTTGGGAAACAGCAAGCTAGAGGGGACTGTATGAACAGATTATTGTTGGGGAAATGAAAATGATACAGCAAATAAAAATCAATTGCTCATAGAATTAGAGGATCAGAACATAGTTTTCCAGCTGTGGTATGATGAACCCAGAGCAGAGTGAGGTCATCCATGTCCTCTCCTCGCCCCTTCTCTGCTTGACACTATAAGTCTATAAATATAGCATTTGCTATTGCAATAGCTGGTGTAGTCTGCTGTTAATTTAAGTATCTTCAATACTGTACAGTTGCTTTTTGAACATATAAATGCTAGAATTTAATAATAAATACTGTTAAATTTCATTCCATTTGATTCGATCTATTATGCCAATTAATTTGTATTGCTTGCAACCTTGATTCTGCAGTGCAGTGTATCTTCTATCCTGTCTAGCCCTGTATCTGCAGTTTTGTAAGGATGACTTCTGTTTTGTTTTCTGAAACACTATACAGAGTTCCCTGACATGTCACTAGAGACCTCTTTCAATGTTGGCATGGATTCATTTTTAAAAATCTTGTTTTTTCATTTTGGATACGGATCTTAAACTCCTTTCAAATCTATCAAAGTATACAATAATCTATATTATATTCCATTTTGTCCACAGGGTGTCATGAAAAACTTTGCTAAAATGCTATGTCTGCAGCATTTTTGTTTCACAGGTATAGGAAGTCTAACAGAAAAGAAAATGCAGCTAACTTGTTGAAACCTGTTACTGATAAACCTGTGTTAGCTCCCAATACCAACAACTTCCTTTTCTGACTTGAACAAAAGATTCATGTTTCAAAATAGTGAACTTAACTGTATAAAGGTAGATTAGGCTCAATGCACAGACCTTGAGCATCCAGGTGAGAAGTTTGGACACAATCCTGAGGGTGGTGGGAGGTTGTTGAAATTTTTGAATAGGTATCATACGATGAAGTGATGTTTTAGGAAGAGCCACCTGGCAGTAAGAATAGCCACCTGGCAGCAGTGTCCACAATTAACCGTAGGAGGAACCTTAAGTGAGGTTTGAAGTTGCCTGCAATAATCTCAGAATGGGCTGCTGGACTACTGGGGCTAGGCTACTAGCAATAATGATAAAAGAGAATAAATTTGGATTTAAAAGGAAAATATCCAAAAGAACCATTGGGAGGAAATAATAGTAGTGGGGAAAAAAATAGGTACTTCAGGACTTTCAACCTTTTCACATCATTGAACACACAGAAATTACTAAGTCTGACCACTGATAAGACTGCTTGGAGTTAAAGGTGACCCAATGTCGTGCACCTTCAGAGCAGAGTCTGCTCGTCCCCAAGCCCCACATTCATATTTCCACATGGCTAGGAAGATATTTGAACATTTCTCCTTTAGAAATAAGTCATCTTAGCAATATGAAGAAAAACAGACTTGTACCAAAATGAGGACCAACAGTACGGAGGAGACTATACATGAAAAGGAAAGCAAATGTTTGGGTCAGTGTGTAATTCTGAACACAGAAGTAAAATATGGTTTACATAGTTGGAAGAAAACTAACTAGCATCAGAGTTAATTCCAAGCAAGATAGCCCAGGACACCAAGCCACTGCCTAGGTTATAGTGGCACGAGAAAACAAGGGCGATTGCTGTGCAGGCCTAATGGGACATAGAAGTAGGCAGCACATACTAGACAGGTTGAAAGGACATACAAACCATACCTAGGGAGGCACTAGGTAGAAGCTAAGTGTAGACAAAAGCAGAAACAAAGAAGGAGGGAGTTTTGATTTTGTGTGAGTATGGAAATCTAAGCCTATTAATCTGAGCCTGCTTGAAAATATATGAAGTACTACCCCATTTTTGCTTCTTATTGATTTATGTAGTTAATACATTAAGTAGTTTTGCAGTCCTAGTGCCTTACCTGTGCACCTAATTTGCATTGCTGCATGGAGGAAATTATAGACTAGAAAAATTTAAGAGCTTGCAATCCATAATTCTTTGTGATAATTGAAGATGTTTGGTTATAGAAAATCAAAAGGTTTTCCCTCTTCAATAAACTCAATGACAGGATGAGAACAAGAACCCACCAACAAGGTCATGCAGATTCTATGATAAAAAACAGGAATGAATGGCTCTTCTAAAAGATAATGGAGCCCACACATTTCTCCTAATGATTGGCAGCGGGACTGCCACATGCATGATTCCAGCGGGCACCTGCCTTTCATGTTGCAGTATATGTAACTTTGGGGCACACAGCCTGTGTGGCCGTATTTGGCAACTCACAGAGAGACCTATATGATTCATCCTGGGGCTCCCACCCAGCTCAGCAGGTGCATATCTGCATTGACTTGTGGCGTTCATCACCAGCCCAAGCACACTCCCTTCCCCAGCCAAGCTGTGTCTGATATTCTTTAATCCTGACTTGTCATTTTATTCCAATTCAGATCTACCCAGTTCTCCACATAGCTTCTCACTGGACCTCTGTTACAAGCTAAAACACATCCTTCTGGCTCATTTGCTTCAGTCATTCTGTTGACCTTTCCAAAGCTATTTGCTGCTCTCACTATCATGCTCCTTGTTACAGTTAAGTAGAAAAAAACCAACAGCCACACAAAGCAGGAAACTGGCATCCTCCCAGCACTTGGTACAGGCTTCAGTTTCAGCACTTACCACACAGCACTGTAAACATTTGTTTACCTTTCTGACTCCTTCACTCAGTGTGAGCTCAATGAAAGACAGAATGATGCTTCTTTGAGCCATAGGGCTTAGCAGGGTGCTCAGCACATAGTAGGTCCTCTTTTAATGTTTTGTAAGTGGGTGAGTAAATGGATTACCTTACTTAGATTTGGACACAGTAGTCTCATTTGGAGCATATGGTTTAAAAAAAATTCTTCTCTCTAGTATGTGCCTGCGTCTGTTGGCCTTTGGTTAACAGCTTCCTCGGTGATGCTAGGAGAGGCTGCTTTGTCTCTGAAAGTGGTTTCTGAGTCTTTTGTTTATTCCTGTGCAGGTGGGGAAGTGGAAAGACAAGTCCCTGCAGATGAAGTATTACGTGTGGCCCCGAATGTGTCCTGAGACGGAAGAACAAGAGGATGACCATCTGAGCATTGTAACGCTGGAAGAGGCCCCGTTTGTCATTGTGGAAAGTGTGGACCCTCTGAGTGGAACCTGCATGAGGAACACAGTCCCCTGCCAAAAGCGCATAGTCACTGAGTACGACACCTTCCCTAGTGGCTTCGGGTGGCATGGAATAGTCAGCTTTGACCCAGCTGTTAGCACCTGGCTGGCCTGGGACCTGGGGCATAGGATGAATTGGTCACCCTGTCGTTTTCCGTTACTATTGAGCAATAGAATTACTGGTCGTGTGGACTATTGTTTGGTTCCATTCACATCATGATCTGCGAGAATTTCTAATTATGCCAACATTTCTTTGGTCTTGCTTGGTCTCAATGACCAGGACCTCATGTTTATGGAGATTTAAGTTCACACCGGTGTTGAAATATATTTTTTTGGGCCAGCATGTTCTGAAATTTTGAGATTTAGAAACATTTTAGAAATAGATAAAATTAATCTGTGCTGTTAGAAGTCAGAATAATGGTTCTCTTTGATGAGAGCGGGAAGTGCCCGAAAGGGAGAACAAAAGGCCTCTAAGGTGCTGGTAGCTTTTCTGTATCTGAATATAGGTGCTGGTTCAATGGGTGATTTCGTTATATGAAAATTCACCCAACTGAACCCTTAGGGTATGTGTTCACTTTTCTGATGTATATTATACTTCAAAGGAGCATTAAAAATTATGAGAAAACCTGGTCTACTGTGATGAGCTAATGAGAGAATTGCAGTTCTGTGGTCTGATTTATTCCCTCGCTTAGGTCTGATATAAATTGTGCTGACCCGTGAATGCAGTTAAGAGTTTTAAAATCAAAGGGTAATATTTTGCTTCTTGTATAAAGCCTTGCTTTTGTTTTTTGTTTCTTTAACTGGTTAGGAACAAAACAGATGAGGAGCCAGGTTATATCAAAAAATGCTGCAAGGGGTTCTGTATTGACATCCTTAAGAAAATTTCTAAGTCTGTGAAGTTCACCTATGATCTTTACCTGGTTACCAATGGCAAACATGGCAAGAAAATCAATGGAACCTGGAATGGTATGATTGGAGAGGTGAGTGTCAGGAATCAAGGACCATTTCCACTTTTCATTTATTTTGTTTCATTTGGTATAAAAAGCACTCATTTTATAAATTTTAGAAAATACAAAGTAATAGATAAAATGTACTGTCCCCACCATGCAAAGAAAACCATCGTAGGGCCGTGAGTATGTTCCTTGTAGAGGCCCTCACCTTCCTGAATGTTCTAATTGTAGCATTGCTTCTTTCTGCCCAGGTGGTCATGAAGAGGGCTTACATGGCGGTGGGGTCACTCACCATCAACGAAGAGCGATCTGAGGTGGTCGACTTCTCTGTGCCCTTCATAGAGACTGGCATCAGTGTCATGGTGTCACGCAGCAATGGGACTGTCTCACCTTCTGCCTTCTTAGGTGAGTGATGTGCTTGCAGGTGTGAAGGAAATGGACATAGGACAGGTAGATAAAATGAGGAGCAGTGAAGGAGAACATGGCCAGGCTCTTTCAGCCAGGAGGACGTTTGCTAGGAGCTTAGCTCAGCCAGGGATTTCATTTGGGGGACCTCACAATTGATTATTGTCCAACATGAAAAGAGAAGAACATCCCCCCAAAATAGTAAGGCATGATACCTAATAATAAAACAGTGCTGGACTGGTAATCAGGAGTCCTACTTTAGTCCTATCCCTGCCACTTACTCGTCATTAGACTTGAGCAAATTTGCTTTATCCTGGGACTCAGTTTTCTCATCCATAGAAGAAGGCATTTCGACTAGCTGCTCTTTGAAGCTGCTTCCTGCTTAATAATTTATAACTATGGATATCATTGAGAAACCTGTTATTTTAAACTTCTTCAAGAATTGAGCTCAATACTACCAAAAAAGTTTTTCTGTTTTCACGTGAATTTTCTGAGGCTTTACCAGATAAAGCTGATCTGATTCTTTCTCGCACCCAGCTCCTTCCTTCCTCAAACCATACAGTACTTTCCCACTCTCCAGTATCACTTATGTGTCAAAATGTCAAAAGCCTTAGATATGATCTAAGACTGGGTGAGATAAGGCCAAGATTTCAATTAGATGAGGTCTTTTGTGAGCTCATACCCCATATTTTTTGCAGGGGCTGTGAGAGCAAGGAGTTAGAAAATAAAATGTCACCTTGAAAATAGAACACCGAGCTAGGAGACAGGAAATATGCTTTGGACATAACAAGCTGTAAGCCCTTAGACAAGTCACAGCCTCTCTAAAGGATATTAACTTTTTTTCATGAAGATATTGGAATAGACAGTGACTAACATTTCTTTAAGCTCTATCAGTTGGGGGTGGGGGGGAGGCATTATTTAATTAACATACTACAAAATGGTGTTATTGGTTTCATAGAACTTTTTTATAAATTACTCAAGTTTCTCAGCCAACTTTATGACTCACAGTGAAGCAAATTCTGGCCCTGCCAATTGTATATTAAATGTTATTAGATAGTGCACAGGATATGCATTAATCCTCAAAGCAGCTTTATGTACTGTATGTGCTTTTTCATTTATAAAGATAATTGGAACATTAAGATATAACTACATTCTAATCCTAACCCTGTCAGCATTGCACTAACCTTAACTTCTGAACTGAAAGAGCCAATGATGCATTGGTATAGCCCTAAATGACATAGAATTGCCAGACAAGGGTGTGTGTGTGTGTGTGTGTGTGTGTGTGTGTGTGTGTGTGTGTTTGGAGGAGGGGCAATTAGTTCATTACACGGGTAAGAAAAGCCAACATTTGTTGAACACCTGCTATATGATGTGCCAGGCATTATTCACAAACTTTGATTATACTATCTCATTGATGTTATTATTATACCCATTTTATGATATAATTATATTACTCAGCCATAAGAAGAGATGAAATACTGCCATTTGTAACAACATGGATGAATCTTGAGATAATCATGCTAAGCAAAATAAGCCAGACTGAAAAAGTAGAAAGTCACATGATATCACTTATATGTGAGATATAAACCTAAAAGCAACAAATGAACAAGACTAACAGAGACTCAGGGACATGGACAATGGACTAGTGGTTACCAGAGGGTAGGGGGTGGGGGAGGAGGGGAGAGGTAGATGGGGAAAAGGGAGTCAAATGTAAGGGGGGAGGGGGAGGGTGAAGTGGGTAAAGGGGATCAAATATATGGTAGCTGAAGGAAACTGGACTTTGGGTGGTAATTACACAATAGAATATATAGATATCAAATTATAATGTACACCTGAAAATTATATAATTGTATTAACCAATATTACCCCAATAAACTTAATAAAAAAAAAAAGAGCCCAGCTCCCAAATCAGAACCACCATAGTGGTCAGAGAGTAAGACATGATCTGATACAATGGGAAGGCACAGATTTTTGCCCTCAGTGGACCTCAGTTCATAACTAGGCCTTGCCACTTTCTTAGAAAGTATGAACTTAGAAAGGACCTTGACCTCTAGTACTGAGGTCGAATACTGAGTCTTATTTTACTGTTCTGTAAAATAGATCTGGCAAGCCCATCATGGAAAGGCTATTACAAGGATTATATAAACTATGTAGGGGAAAGTACTTTTTAAATTATAAAGACTAATACAAATGTTTTTTTATATTTTGTATATAGGAGGTTTCCCTGGACTTAATGAAGGGGGATGAGGAGAAAGCATAGAGAAAAAACTTTTACTCAGTTATTCCCTACTCTTAAACAAAAGTGATTGCCATCAGTTAGAGCCAATGAAAGAGGTGTTCTCTCCTCCACTGTACAGAGTCTTTGAGTTGTATCTTCTACTCTAACTTCTCTGGCTGCCATTGAAAGGTTTTGCATCTCAGAGTTGGTATGCACCTTGTCAAAGTCCTTTTGAAATTGATAAATTGACCAGGCTTTTATAATTCCCTTAGGAGTTCAAGAGTAAATGGTTTCAAGTGAGAATATATTTTCTAATTTCCAACCATTTTCCCCCTTTTTCAACTTCATCTCTATTAATGATTTGGACAGTGGAGAAATCAGCATATTAATTCATTTAGTTATGAGTTTACAGTGTGATGTGGCAGCTAAAAAGGCCAGAACTATTTTGAGGTACAGTTGAGGGAGCATTGTATCATGGGACAGAATAGCTATTGTCCCTTTTTATAGACCTTCAGAGAGATGGCTTCTGGGATACTGTGTTCAATTTCTGGACATATCTAAGCCAGAGAGATTTAGATAAGCTGGAAGGGATTCAGTAAAAATGATTAAATAAATTAAAGAAAGCCTGCATAGAACATTCTTGCTCTCTTGCTTGGTCTTGTCCTATCAACCGTGCCACCTAGCGATAGGGACTAGCTTGTAATTTTTTGGTTAATTACATGTTCCCTGGTCATCCGCTAAATTCCACTGTTGCAGATACTGATATTCAATGTGGATGGATTTTTTTTTAACATTGACTTATATTCTCATCCCTAATGACGTCTAATATATATACGTCAAAATAGGTCAAAAAAGTAAATTGAGGCTGAAAAGTTTAAGAGAAGTGAGAGAGAGAAGCAAAGGAGTTATTCATTGCACGTAATTATTACTGAACTAATTCAAGCTTGAAATAGTTACTAAATCTGTTGAGAATGAATTTGGCTGTAAGGCTCAGAAGCATTGGTGAAAGCTTTTCCAGGTCTCCACAGTGTGGTGTGGCTATATAAATGAGAACGTAAACCAAGAGCCAGTCCAATATGATTCATTTACTTCATCGCTAGTACTTCTTCCAGTTATACCATTTACCAAAAGATCCAGATGCTGGTCCAATGGTAGAAGCTATCTACAATCTCCAAAGTTCGCAGTCAAGGGGCTGTTCTTCTCATGTGTTTGACGGAAAATAAACCTTGACATGTCCATCAGGGGATTGGAAATGCTCAGGCACAGCCTCTCACTTCTCCCCAACCAGGCCCTGGCTGGCTAAAGGGACATATGCACTTAGAGTTTGTTTTCAAAAAAGTTCAAGTTGCATGAATGAATTTGTGAATTAATCAGAATCTGTTTGTTCTCTGTTTTAACCCTGGACATGGATTTTTTTTTCTTCCTTCCCCAGAGCCCTTCAGTGCTGACGTCTGGGTTATGATGTTTGTGATGCTGCTCATCGTCTCAGCCGTGGCCGTCTTTGTCTTCGAGTACTTCAGCCCTGTGGGTTACAACAGGTGCCTCGCTGATGGCAGAGGTAAAGCCAGGCTCACTCGTTGCATTTCTGCATTTTTCTAATTGTTGGTTTCGAATCTCTGTACTTCTCATTTGCTGTCTGCCTCTTCATTAGTTTATCCATTTTTGCAAATGAACCCTCAGCTTTCTATGTCACAAACTTGGTGACTTGTTGGAAATATCCTATTTAAGATGTTAGTTGGAATCTATATGTCCCCTCCCTGGCTCAAGCCTGACCTCAAACCCAGTTCTACCCCTTCGGAAAATGAGACAAAAGCTGGCAGTAGATACATGTAGGATAACCATGTCAAAGGAAATTATTTCGATAACCTTAGGCTATGAGCCGTCCATCTGGTCAGATGGACTAATAAGGCAGACAATGCCCATATGTTAATAATAAGGAAAAATAGGCTGCCCTAGGGTATAGCAGGGTGGTTGTGGCTTAAAGAATTCTCTACAGCCAAAGGATCACCACTGAGGTACAAGATCTCCAAAGCATGTGTCCTGCTCCAATCCCTCAGCCAGTGAGTATAGGAGTTAGGTATTAGAAATACAATGACCAAGAGGTAACAATTCTCACCCACAGCTACTACTGGGGGCATCCAGTTTCCTGACTAGGTAGGTCCAGAGATGTGAGGGCTACCTGTGTGTGTGCGTGTGTGAAAGAGAGAGAGAGAGAGAGAGAGAGAGAGAGAGAGAGAGAGAGAGAGAGAGAGAGAGAGAAGAAGAGAGGAGAGAGAGGCATCTATGAGACTTCACAAAAAGTTTCTAGATTTCTGAAGGGGGCTATGGGATCCTTATACATAGCTCTTTTTAAACTTCCCAAGAACCCCAGAATTAGAAAATATTACAACTTTTCTGAATTTTCTCCCATCTAGAATGTGAGCTTTATCCTGGCATTATGTCTCCAAGAGGAAAGATTCTTAATCCCAGCTACACATAAGAATTATCTTTGGAGCATTTAAAAAATGAAGGTGCATAGACCTCATTTTCTAATAGGTCCAGAATGGGGCTTAGACCATCGCATGTTTCAGAATAGTAGTTTTCCACCTCAGATGTGTGTTAGAATACCCACTCCATCATGCACCAAGTCACTAAGACTCTCCAGGGTGCCAGGCAGCAGCATTTTGTAAACGCTCCCTTCATACAACTGCTGATGTCACAGTCCAGGCTGTGAAGCACCACTGCACTGAAGTATTTCCAGGTGCAGACCTACCTTCTTATTTGGTGTGTGCATGATGGGTGGACGTTTGGGTGTCTCCAGAGTATGCTGTAGTCAGGGGCTTTCTGCCTGTGCCAAACGGTCATCTAAAAGCCATGACCTACCCCCTATCTGGATGGGCATTCGTAACAAGTGAAACATCTGAGAGGCACACAAGTACGTATCTGTGTTGACCATGTCAAGAGCTAAAGTTAGTGTGCACTCTTCCCTACACTTGAAGGAAATCAAGGACGTAAAAATTCAGTCTCAAAATTCAGAGCAAGGACTTATAATTATTCACTTACCAAATGATGCTTGTATTCACAAGGGAATTCAACATGGGACCACTTTAAATATCAAATCTCCTTAAGGCACTTTATAATGTATAAAACTTTGATTTATAAACATCTTTTTAGTTACACATCTGTTCCATGAAATAAGGTCCGCACGCACAGATGTGTGTGCACAGTTAGATATTTAGGCTCAACATGTGTAGTCGCCAATGATTTAGTTGGCTGAGCAGATGCTATCAGGATCACAGATAGTATCATAAGACCTGTGCTAATGTGTTGTAAAACTGTGCGGGCAGATGTTCATTTCTTCAGTGGAGGGGCTACACGCAGACCCAGACATCAGGCAAGATTTTACCATCATTAAGCAGAGAAAGCAGTAAGGTCACAAGAAGTTTATCAGCAGAAGTCTTGACACTATCTGTGCAAAGGTTGGGAGGAGGAAGGTCAAAGACAGCCTACCTCGCTGCCCACAGATACACGTAGCAAAGGCAGGGGTCTATGACTTCCTCTCTGGGCTTCCTGTTATTCTTTTACACAGAAGCTGCTAACATAAGAGACCATTTGGGAAGAGCTGGCATTGGTGTGGGGTCAAAGTTGTCTTTGAGACATTTAGTATTAAGTGCTAGAAGCTGTAGAAAAATTCAGATAAAGTGCATTGAAAGCCATCCAGCATCAGTGTGAATAAAACTGGTGGAGGTCTATGATGATGGTAGAAAATGACCTCACACAATTCTTGCTGACCTTTTTTGAAGATGAAATGCTTTCTTGGCAGATACAAATTTTAGGAACTACAGAAATAAGGACACATGTGTGACAATAATGGGATAGCCACCTTTGCTATTTAGATTTGATGTGATCTTGAGGCTTTTGTACACATAGGGGCAGAAAGCTCTCCCCCTCCCCAGTGCCTTGGCTGAGTCATGACCATAGTTGGAGCAAGATCCCACACACACCCCAGGCATCTCACTTTTCTCCTCAGTAAACTCTCTTATGTCTTCCTGGGGGTCCCGGGAGAAGAGATATAAGTTTTCAACTTAAAAAGCTATCCGTAAAAGAGCTGGGTCTTAGTTGGAGGGTTTCCTGCTCTGAGCAGGAAATTACCAGCTCTGTGTACTTATAAGTTTAAATAGAACCAGTGACTCTGTCTGAACTTCTATCCTTGTCTTTTCATTATGCCAGAGCCAGGCGGCCCATCCTTCACCATTGGCAAAGCTATTTGGTTGCTCTGGGGTCTGGTGTTTAACAACTCCGTACCCGTGCAGAACCCAAAGGGGACCACCTCCAAGATCATGGTGTCGGTGTGGGCCTTCTTTGCTGTCATCTTTCTGGCCAGCTACACTGCCAACTTAGCTGCCTTCATGATCCAAGAGGAATATGTGGACCAGGTTTCCGGCCTTAGTGACAAAAAGGTAAGAGAACCATTTGAAACCTTTGATCTTTCTCTCAGTCCCATTCTGAGCCGTATTCAAAGTTCTCACGTACCTGTTAATTTTCTAAATCTTTAGAATTCACTGTTCTTTCTTATGTTTCCTTAAATTGGGACATGGGAGCAGTAATCAGTTTCCCTACTGAAATAATATTACTTCACATTCGCCTCCTGATTTGCGAAAGGTTGTCACTAGCACACCCTGGGCTGCTAATAAAGGGTTTGGTATGTTAGTGGCTTTCTGAATATGTGGTGCCTCTTGTCGAATACGCTTGGGCGGCCTGTCCACACAGGGCTGTGGTTCGACGTGTTATTAGTGGGCCGCCCCGTGCACCCACGCCAAGGGCACTTGCCTGTTATGGCCTTCATTTTCCTCCCAGTGGTGTTTGGCTGTGGGCTCTCTCTTTGTGCTTCTGCACACTCGCGTGTTCCCAGGGCTGAGCAAAGGGTTATTCCCTTCATGTCCTAAGAGAAGTGACTGCTGTTTAACTGGGTGATTGTCCTGTGTGGTGCTGATGAACGGGCTGGCCCCGTACCAGTTGCAGGCCTCCCCGCTGCCCTGTGCAGTTAAGAAAAGAAGGAAAGTGTCTGCTGGTTTCCATCTTTTCTGAGTGAGGATGTGCAAACGTGTGCTAAGTGCATCTGACTCTCCGGGTCTACTAGAAGCATCACAGCTTCCTTGGAGCTCTGTCTCCTGAGACCCTGACGAGATGGTCCAGACTAGTGATAGGAGCTATGTTCATGGAGCCTCCAGTAAAGCTCATGGCAACCTCCAGAATAATTCTGGAGACTCACAACAAGTTTCTTCCTCTGTTCCCTTGAGATCTAGAAAGTGTGATTTCCCACCCCTTCCCTCATGATGATGCTATAAAATATAGACAGGTGTGTGTTTAGACCAGAATGGTCAGTAGCGAATGATATAGCACATGGGTTAGGTTTTCTCAAGATAAAACTTTAAACACTCGGTAAATGGTTTGAGAAGAATTTGAAAAGGAGGAGATATTCTCTTTGGAGGCTCAGTTCTGATTTCTCCATCTACTCATCGCTACTCACCCAAAACAGTCAAAAGCATGTGAGGAAGGTAAGGTTCTCAAGGGAATGGAAAAAATACATATATATATGAAATTCACTATGTTCACCCTTCATGTTATCTCTTTCTCTGATTTGTCTTCCTTTTCACTTTAGTTTTCTTCCTTATTTCAAAAATATTCCCTTTCTCGTATTTCTATTTTAAGATTTTTCTTTACTTCTCTCTTCTAACTCATGATCTATTATGTATTTATTCACATATTCATTCATTACTTAATTCATTTTTAAACTTTTCTGTCATTGCACCTTTGTCCACATCCTTTCTTCATCATTATGATCCTCTTAGAAAATGTGAGTTGAATATCTCCCTTCACCCCCATTATAACCACAGCCTTTTGTGCCTATTTCCATACCCTTGGCAGTAGGCTGTGAACTACTTCCTTGGGCCTCCATACTTGGGTGTGGCATAGCTGAGGTGGACCATACCCATCTTAAAACATGAGTGTGGCAGAAACATGATAGATCATGTCCCCACATGTGGATTTGCCAGAAGTGAGCCAGACAATGTCCTCACATCAGTATATGGCAGAGGATCATGTCCCATCATAGACTATGGCTGGACCATGTTGCCATGCAATAAATAATATTGCAAAGGTGTGGCAGGCCACAGCCCTTCTTGGGGCTCTGGGCTGTAAAGCAGGGGATTCATCATATTTATCATATTGTTTTCTTCATATGTCCCTGAGAATTACTTAGGACACTGTATTTATCTTTCTCAGACCCTCATGAGCCACCCAGCAACAACTGAATGATCTTCTCTTTTAACTAAGCATAATTGAGATGTAGGGAAATTATTTTCCCTTCTGTGGTTCTAAAACAACATATCATTCTAGGCTGCTTAAACAACAATGACTGCGGACCTATTCGTCCTCCACACCATGTTGGTTATGATCTGAAAAATTGGATCCCATCAGTTCTTTGTTTAAAGTACTTCAGTGTCTTTATTGCTTTTAGGAAAAAAGATTATCTTTTTCATATGTGGCTTTCACAGCTTTTACGAATGATTCCCAGTGTGCTCCAGCTGTTCAGTCTCATCAGCCAAAGCTCATGTTCTTGCATCCTGTGTTCTAGGCATCCTCGACTCCTTATCCTCCCCAGCCATACCTCTATCCATGCATCTGCCTCGGATGTTCTTCCCCTTGCTTCTTCCCTCACCAAACTCCTACTGAAATTTCAAGGCCCAGATTGGAAATCACTTTATTTGTGGAGCTTTTCTTGGCTCATCTGGGCAGTTAATCATTCTCTCCTCCACCATGGCAGTCATTCACACCTTTATTGTATCACTTGTCTTCCACATTATATTGTAGTGACCTGTAGATCTGTACCTGATCATATCTCCTTCTATCTGTTCATAAGCTCAAAAAGGTCAGTGGTCATAACTTGGTTATCATTAAAAATGCCTGTGGGAAGAGAGGGAGGGAGGATATATTTACTTAAGAGCCTCTCACACAGAGCAGTAGACTAAGCATTATAGGCAAAGAAAGCAACAACGGAGCCAGAATTCTTTAGCAGCTGTTTAATTTGAAAATGCTTCAAAATGGTTATCTTCGATACATTTCAGAACTTTGCAAATGATAAAATAGTAAAGTGTAAGCATCCTACTAGAAAGTGTCAACTTAATTTACATAATTATAGAAAACATTTTAGTAACTAATGACATATAACTATATATCAGTGTCAGGAACAGTAATATAAATCAGAAAGAGAATTTTATGGAAGTACACTTAAAATGTCAAAATTCTTATTCATTTTTTACTTCACAACACCTAAAGAAAACAAAGTCTCGGGACTGACTTTGCATAAGAGGAAGTGCATTCTGTGAATTTAGAAAAAAAGAAAAGAATAAAGTCATCAAAAAAATAATATCCTGAATAGAAATGAGGTGATTTTGGAGACTCTTTTTTCATTGTAATTAAATTTTCTTCAAGGAAAATAACATTTAAAATGGAGAGTTTCCTAAACTTATTTTGATTATCTTGGACGGTATATCTGTAACTCAGATCAAATGATAAATATCTTCAAGTTAAAGTGGGAAGATATTCTTACTCATTAAATTTATATATTTTTAAGAAATTATCTTCAATTTTATAGCAGAAAAATATTCTCATGTCTCATTTATGTTAAAGTGCAAAATCAGAATGTTCACAGTTAAATTTCCATGAAAACCTATTGGGGGCTCCTTTTTACTGGATGACTTCTGTTTTTCAGTAGCATGTTACATCAGTGAATTCAGAATTTTTCCACTACTTGCTATAAATAAGTATGGGTGCAAGTCCTAACATTCAGCCACCCTACTTTACATTCCATCAGCTCCCCCAGTGGAAGGAGAATGTAAGGAAACTGGTGACATCTTTCTTCTCTTAACAAGGAGCCCACAATGCTAATTCTCATATTTCTCACCTATCCAGATGGATTTCTTCTTTTGCAGTCTGCCAACCACAATATGGAGGGAAAGAGCTTGGCCAGGTGATGGGACGTTAATGCTGGGCACTGGGTACATTAAGTATGTTACATATATATGTATAATCTTCATATAAGTATGATTATTCTCATTTTACAAATAAGGACACTAAGACTCTGGGAAGGTTAGTGACTTCCCTAAAGTTACATATTATTAAGTGACAGAGCCAAGGTTTGAGTCTAATGTATGTTTGGCTCAAAAATAATTTTGCCAGGTTGGCTCCCTTGTAGCTAATCCCAGACAAAACTATGACATAGCTAAGGACTGGTATTGATACCCCTCCCCCCACTTTCTCATTTAATTCCCTACCCTCTCATTTAAAGCCTTTCTGTATCAGTTCCACTTAACCCAACCCTTCTCAGGGCACAGTACACTGCCACTGCTAAGATTACTATTCCTACTTCTGCTACTACTACTGATAATAATAATAACAGTTATTATCATTGTTAACATAACTTCAACAATAATATCTTTTAACATTTTTTCAGCTCTCAGGAGCCAGGAATAATGCTAAATACATTACATAGATTACCTTATGTAATGGTGCTATTAATATCTTCATCTGTAGATGAGAAAACTAAAGCTTGGAGAGGTTAAATTGTTTACCCTTGGCTGTGTTCTTGGCTGCCGACAGGAACAAACAATGTGCCACCCCGTTTTTCCAGTTACTCCCCTTTTCCTTGTCAAAGTTTATCAAGTTAGATCCTTTTCCACTACTAACAAGTGGCCATCTGATTAACAGATCTATAATATTTAGATAGTATTGTAACACTTGCACTTTATTTAATAAGCCTTTCAGAGATATTACTTTAAACAAAGAATAATGATGGCTTCCAGTGACTGGGCAGACTAATGGCCCTCAAATTGATTTTAGCCAGAGCCTATGGTGACCCTGTGCTTTAAGCCACTGTTGGAGGGTAGGAGAGAGGTGGCAGCAGGAGAGAGAGGGGTCAGTTATGGAATCGGGGGGTGAAGAAAGCCTGCACGGAGGCAAAGGTTGCAAAGGCGACTGGAGGCTGCCATCTGGCCATCAGGTCTGGCTGTGTATCGCTTCACACTTTCCTACCACCAGTGTGACACACAGCCACATCATATTTTGCAGTACTTTTCTTGAAGGGACTAGAGGAACTTCATTAACTTCAAAATGGCATAAAGGTACTTATCAACTTAATGTGGGCAGCCATCTTTGCCTACAACATTAGAGATACAATTAGGACAGCCTACTCACAACTAAGTGAGGACTCCATGGTTTTTCTAGGTAATGATTATTCTGAGTTTCTGAGAAGTCTTATTGGGTCTGAAAGTCACCTTTTGGGACATACATAGGGAATAACTTTGAAATCAACATGGAAACAAATAAGCCAATAACACATTTTGGAAGAAAACCAGCCTGATGATAAGCAATTTTACACCACAACTACACTGAAATGTTTGGATGGTATTTGAGTATGTGTGAAGAAATGGGCCATGCTTTTCACTGCACAAATGTGTTTTCCTTGCCCTATTAACTTTAGGCTGAAAGCCAGTGGGAGACAGATGACCTCAAGCCTGATCTGTCACAACCTGGTGCTGGCCCAGACTGTCTCGGTCAGACCATGGAACACTGGGCTAAAAATAGCTTACTAGGGATAGCAGCAGGCCTGACTAGCTGGGGAGCTAGAAACAAGGGCCTGAGCAGGACTTCAAGGTAACTGAGCAAAAAGTAAAGGTATGACTATCATGTGTGAGTCCTCTGGAGTTGTGAGGCAATTTGGTCGTCTTGTAACAGCCGGCCAAGAGCAAGTCTGGAGGAAGTGACAAGAGAAGAAAACTCCCCAAACCCTGAGAGAATATAGGGTCCAGGACATGCACAGATAGGGGAAGGGACACCTGCCCCTTTGTTTCTTAATTAGCAGAGCCAATCTGCTGGTGTATGTGGACCACTGCCCCAAGTACTGAGGCTCCTTCATTTCTGCCAGTGTGGCCTCCATCGAACAAGGCCCCGGGGCTTGGCCAGTCACACGTCTGTCAGTCAGGGTCAGCTATCACTACTTCTCTGGTTTTATTTGGCAATAGGACTACTTATGTCTCTTCAACAGGCCCTTCTGAACCCTAATTCCTAAGTCCATCTTGACTGGCAGGAAATCCATACCCTCCGCTCAGCAGCCAGGGGGCTTAGCAGTGGTCCCTCTCCCAGTCTCAGGATGTAGATGCTCCAGTGTTGACTGCTGTGCTCCCAAGCGGGCTCCAGAGTCTTCTTTTTCTCCTTCTTTTTGTGTACCTTTAGAGCATTGGAGTTTACTTCGTCCTGTTCTTGCTTTCTGACATTCCATGACTTCCCACACAGGATTCTTGCCTCCCAGCTCTGCTATACTGTTGGGGCTTGTAGTGGGTTGAATGGTGGCACCCAAAAGATGCATCTACTTCCTAACCCCTGGAACCTGTGAATGTAGACCTTCTTTGGAAAGAAGATCTTTACAGATGTAACTAAGTTAAGGATCTCGAGGTAGGATCATCCTGGATTATCCAGGTTGATGCTGACACCAATGACAAGTGTTCTTAGAAGGGCAGAGAGAGATTTGACACAGAAGAGAAGGCCACCAGAAGGCAGAAGCAGAGATTGGAGTGTCATGGCTATAAGGAATTCCTGGGGCCATGGGAAGCTGGAACAGACAAGGAATGGATTCTCCCCTAGAGTCTCTGGAAGGAGCACAGCCCTGCTGACACCTTGATTTTGGACTTCTGGCCTCCAGAACTATGTGAGAATAAATTTGTATTGTTTTAAGCCACCAAGTCTGTGGTGGTTTGTCATGGCAACCACAGGAAACTAGCCACACTAATACTAACACCTTTTATAACCTGCACTCTGAGCTCGGTGCATCTAGACTTGGTGTTTCTCCTGTTTATCTCAGTCTCCTCTATCAGCCACCCAGCCCTGTCCTTCCAACATGGACGTTTCTTATAGCAGGGTTCCATCCAGTCCCTAGTCTCACTAATCTCATTTGCTTGGAATAACTGGTCTGCGTCATAATGAAGATTTGCAGAGACGTGTTTTACACGCAGAAAGAGTCTTCTCCATGCTGGTTAATTTTAGGGAGACAATAAAAAACCTAAGTGCCATTGTGTGCTCCCTTTCACTCTGTCCTTGAGCCTGATTAATGATAGTTTCTCATAGTATATAGTGTGTTATTTTTGTGCACACTTCCCACACATCCTCCTAGACCTCTCAGTATTAATGTCACTGTCAAAGACGATCGAGGACATGTTTTTGTAAGATGTATTGTTTCCACAACTCTTTTCTGGGGGAAATAGTATTAATGCACCCCTCTCACATTCTTGATTGTGCTGTTTTGTTCAAATCATAGAATAGAAGGGACTTTGATTATCAGGCACAGCTGACATTTTTCTCTTCAAAGGCAAAACAGGTGTCTTCTCCATGTAGATGAACATGTTACACAGGATTGCATGCTCAACATACGTGTGTATGCATGTCGGTGTATCTCCATCCTCCAAAACTACATAAAGATAACAAGATAACTGGTTAGTAAGAACTTTGTACTTGCAAAGCTATGTAAGGAACACAAGTTTCTCATGTGCATAGAACATAAGCTTTACAGAGTGGTTACAAAGTAGATTTCAGGAAAGTTGACTTTCTTACCTGGAAAAAGAAGAAAATTTTGTCTCATTCTGCTAATATTAATGGAATCACCTTTTTGTGAAATGAAACAAAATGAAAAGAAAGGAAAGAAAGAAGGGAAGGAAAAAAAATCAGAACCTAATCTTTAGGATAGATCTGCTCTGTATAACTCTTCTTAAAAAGATGTTCCTATACCAGATATTAAAGGGATAGAAGCCTTCCTAGAGCCATAAAATATTTTAAAATGCAGCTATATAATGAGTATGAATTCACAATTTCCCCACTTGAATTGAATTGAGCTGGGCCCCAAATGAAAGCCAGCAATAAGCAACAAATAGTTTTAGTTAATAAAAATCAAAGCATACAGCACAGCATGTGAGCACTTGTTTGAATTTGTTGGATCATTGAATGTCCGTGTGATTTCCACGTGGGGCCTCTCCCCATCAGGCCATCTCTCCCAGGGTGGGAATAGCAGGTGGCTCTGGGGACTCCCACAGAAGTTCAAATCTACTTATAGTGAAGTCTCTGGATCTAAAAGAAGAGAGGTATTTCATTTAGCTGACTGTTGAAGGCACTTTCTTCATTCTGAAGTTTGTCTACGTAACAAAAGAGAGTTCTTTAACATCCTTTCCTCTCATTAAAAATAAAAGTTAGGAATAAGTGGTTTAGTCTAAGGGGCCTAATCTTTTTCTTGCTCACTAAATCTTGGCTTCTGGGTTGAGAATCGATTAAGAATTAGTGTTTCACTTCTGGACAATGAAGTTCAAGTCCTTTGAGACAAAGTAATGCAGCCATGAAAATTTATATGTGGCCAAAGGCATTAGGCCTGAAGTGAATCAGATTTTGGAGATGTCCGAATTATATTCGCAGTGAAAATTCAGGCCTGGGCTGGCTCTGGGCTGTTGTGGTTGTTTCCGCCTTTTAGCCTTTACAACGATGCTCCTTGTTATAATGATGACAAGAGTGGACAAGGGCCTCAGTGGACTGCATACAGCCTGTTGTATTTTTGGAAGTTTTCTGCATAGCTGGGCACATGCTATGGCCAATGGGGGCCTGAGACTGCCTAAGGCTTGGTAAGCCCAACTCTTTAGTTGACAGTTCAATGTCAAGTTTTCCTTTCTAGCATGGGTCACCCAGAGCTATTGAAAGACCACTCAAGGTCTGTAAACGCTGTCATCTCAGACATTTCTTCTGGTATTTTAATATAGTTCTTTTGGGGGGAGTGAGGGGACTTTAATTCAGAGTGTCAAGGGCATTAGCTCCAGGCCAACATGATCCTGAGATCTTTCCAAGTGGAGAGAAGAAAATAAGTGGGCAAGCAAGCTCCCTCACTGTGCAGGCAGCTTAGACTTTCAGAAGGAACATCAGGGTCTCAGGTCTCAGTTTAAAAACTACGTAGTTAGTCTGTATGAGTCGTTCTTTCTCTCACAAGAGCATAGAATCGAGTGGCTGCTTGGGAAGGGGTGGAGTAGAGTGGAGTATTGATATCAAAGTCACTTGGGGAAGCCTTTTGAACTAAATAGACCTCTGTCCACACATCTGGAAATAAAAAGGCAAAGGGTAAAAGCTCCCACCTGAGCAAGGCTTGTCAGGAGGCAGCCAGAAAACCAAAAGTCTTTTAAAAAGTTGTGAGACCCCTTCTGGTACTTTGGGGAGAAGTTATTAGAGGGGTATGGCATCTCCCCCTTACTCCCACTCCCCTAAAACCTACTGAAGGGGCTTTGAGGGGACCATTAGGAGAGCTTGGTATTCACATTCTGTGGTTAGAACGGAGAAGGGGCTGGCATTTGACCCATACCTGGGAGGACCGAGGCTGACAGGTATTGGCTAGAGCAGGTCCCTGGTAGGTGCACCAGGCTCTAACCAGAGGTGGGGTAGGTCTGCGTTTCTTAAAACCAGATTAGGCCACATGGAAATGAAAGAGTCAGTCTGGGTCCAGAGTGGAGGGAGGCATTTTCAAGGTACCCTGCTCAAAAGGTTCCTGCCTAGGACGAGGCAACCAAATCAGAAATTTGCTCCCGATGGAGACTGGTGTAAGTGACTAGCGACACTGAGGGAGTTACAAACCAAAGTTCTCCCTGAGAGATTCTCTGGGGAACCTGTGAACTTGCCTGACGAGGAAAGGAGTCAGCTTTGAACCCCAGCCATGCCTAGAGAACATCAGTGCAGGATCACTACAGCACCATCCAAATGCGTGCTTTCTTGCCTCTCAAGGCTCCTCCCTCTCCAGCCCCTACTGCCCTTCAGCCCACCCCAGGGAGAGACATAGAGCAACTAGATACAGGATCTATGAGAGCTGACTTCACTTAGTTTTTATTTCTTGTCTAGCAGATCGCCGCTGGAGTTCCTGGGGCCAGATCTGTCTTGTTTTCTCTTCCCTTATTATTGAACATTTATTGAACTATTTAATGGACATATACTATGTGCCAAGCCTATTGTTAGACTATTCACATCTGTTGCTACTTTTAATCCTCATGCCCACCCGTTGAGATAATTAACGTCCTTTTATAGATAAGGAGAGACATGTAACGGTTAAGCAAATTCACTAAAGTCATATAGCTAGGAAGTGAGAGCATCAGGATTTGATCCAGGGAGAGCTGATTCCACAGCCCACAGTTGTCCTGCTGTCCTGCACTGCTATGGCGCTCTGTCTTCTTTCTGTGGACATGTGAAGGAGGGGCATGCTTCTAGAGGCATTGGCCTGGTGCGGCAGAATCCAGACAAGCTCTCTGTCATAGGGACCCTCTCTGGCCCAGCTTATTGAATTCTCAAGGGTGATTATGGACCCACATAGACCCATAGGCCACTCGCTACCCAGCTGTGAGTGCACAGGAACCTAGAGGAGACTTTTGTTCACTGGAACCTAGGAGAATCTCCAACGAGGGTTCTATTATCATCATCTCTGTACTCACAGCCTCTTGCACATTTAAGAGCCACTTATTCAATGAGTGTTGACTGAATGGATGGATCTAAGAGACATGGAATGTTGTCGTGTGCCTTGTTTTCTCTCTTCTAGGACGTAACCACTAAACTTACTTAATCCAGCTAGAAAGGATAAGATCCCAGTCTCAGGAACCTACCTTTTAGGAGAAAAGAAAGGAAGATGGAGAGGAAAGAATTAGGGAGGAGAGAATTGTACCCTACTGCATTTCTCCATCTTCATCTTAGGAGGAAAATAAAACAAGAACAGTATTGACTGTTTCTCAAGTACTTCTTGTAAGGAGCTCATGAGTAGCTTAAGTCTATAAACTACCTTGATATTAAATTTGCTAAAAGCTTAATTCCTTAAAACTTTCTCACACGTCTCTCAGCTTATCACTAGCTCCATAGTATGTTCTGAGTTAAGTGTAAGCCAGTTCCGTTTCTTGCAAGAACTGATTGCCAATAAACCCTGAGATGGCTGAGACTCAGCCTTTTTTGAACTGAGTTCAAAAGACATGTTGAACTGGGTGTCATCCTGGTACTGAAGAAAGAATGCTGTGGTGTCCAATGATGTCTCCTAGTGGCCTCAAATACAAATTGAACAAGATGGCTTACAGCATTATGTTCTAAAGGACACTGTAGACACAGACCTCCCAGGTAGAGGAACCTTTGAGAAGTGAACCTTTCATTGCTCCCAGAAAAAGAAATGCACTTGAACACACAAGGCTATCCATTCACAATGCCTTTACATGACATACACACCTATCACTGCAAACACACACACACCACAGAGGGTTAAGATGCATCTCCAACTGGGAGAACGCAGCAATTTTCCCCTTTTTTCCTTTTCTCCTTATAAAAGTGCATCAAATTAATTGCGGCCAATTATGTACAAATCCCTTTCTGTCTGCCAATCAGGGCCGCCTGACCGGGCAAGAGGCATGTTCACCTACTTCATTATGCAAATTGATATTCAAAGGCTGAAGAACAATGCAGTCTTCAGTACAGCAGTGATTCCAGGCTGCTAATATGAGGCTGCTGCCAGAGGAGTTGCTTCGGCCTCTGATGATGATGACAGAGGACCGAGAAGGATTCAAGTGGAGATGGAGGCAGTCAAAGTCATTGCCAGCTCTCAGAGTACCTGTTACCCTGGTATGAATCAGGCCCTGACGTTGAAGGTCACCACTAGGCCTGACAATATTCGGGACGATTTGGAGTCCAAATAGTTTAGACAGAATAGCTTGATTCTTTAAATACCCCTGTGGTCTGACAACCATAAATAATATTTTGCAAACTTTGGTCAAGCACACATCAGCATGGGGTCAGATGTGACCAAAAATGTGCCAATATTCAGAATACCTGCAGCCAAGGACAAGCATGATCCACCATGCAAAGTGCATACAAATAATCAACATACACACGCACACACAGAGGCAGAAATCAACGAACACTAAGATCTCACTCACGCCATGAGATTATTTTATTTGGAAGAGGCCTGTGCCATTCAGCCATTCGTTCATTCGGAAACTACTATATGCAGAGAACATGTTATTGTGCTCCCTAGTAATCACAGTTGTGAGGACTTATTCTCTCTCTTACCTGCCTCACCTCGTTACCTGGTCCCAGCACTTCAGAATCTCCTCTTGAATTGGAATTATAATCTCACCTCTCAACCCCAAGTCATCGAAAAGAGGCTTTTAACAAAATTATGTAACTGTCACCCTCATCCTCTCTGCTGCGGACGGTTGGTACGAGGCAGACAGAGCACACAGCAGTGTGGGCATTTCTGCTCGGCAGCCGTGGTCTCGGTGAGCAGGCAGAGTAGGGCTAGGAGGAGTTTGGCATTGTGAAACCGGGTAGTTTCCCAGCCATCCTGAACAGTCTACGTATTGTGACTTCAATTTTCAGTTCGAAGTATCATGAAATCACATGTCATCTAACACACCCATGCTCCATGATGAGTCCCTTTAGGATACAGGTGACCCATACCTACGACTGCTCCACGACCACCCCTGCCCTTTGTGGTACCAGCACTCCATGTGGGCTACTTTGTACACATAAAAGGGACAACACGACATCCTTGCAGCATCTGAAGGATATGTGGTTCAGTGAAGAAGAAGAAATCACTGCAAGAAAATGTCTCCCACGGCAGTCCACAAGCTGGGCCGATTGGTCTGCGTGACCATTATTTTTTTTTTGAATGCTTTCATGTGTTTATACTTCTAGTTTAAACATTCATATAAAAAGAACCAAAAAAATTTAAACTATCGGCTTCTTAAAATATTTATATCTTGGGGACGTTGAGTGATGGTTTAATCGCAAATCGGTGTGACTTTTCTTAAGGTTGTCTCGCTCTTAACACCTAGATATGTACCCTTTGGACTGAAAAAACAGGGTTTTGATTTGGTGGTGGACATGGATCATGTAGAAAAATAGGGACTGTCGGGTTTGGATGCCCTGGAGAGGAGCTTAGGAAAACAGCAGGGCCCAGAAAGTGGGGTATAAACGTAGAAAGTGAAGTACAAGGGCCACTAGCCCTGACCCCAAGCTAGGAAATTCTGTGCTTTCCTCCAGTACTTTATCATCCACCTCCTGCCCCTCTCCAATCCCCAGATACCCCACCCCTGCCTGCCTACAACAGCCAGAACCCACCTTTGTCACCCTCCACTAGAGTCACTGATCAAAGCCCATTTCCTTCACTGCACTGTAAGCTCCTTGAGACAACAAGCCTGACTTCATAACTGTCTATTCAGCTCCTAGGACAGTGCCTGCTACATAATAGAAGTATGTTATGTGAATGAATATTTCCAGAACATAAACTAATAATATTAACATGAAAGTTCTGCCTGGATTAAATTGCCTTTAATGAGCTAACCATTTACAGGATTGTTTCTCTGGGGAAATGTATTTCTTTTTCTGAACAG
The DNA here is from genome assembly GCA_028627145.1 of Eidolon dupreanum. Classification (NCBI taxonomy): domain Eukaryota; kingdom Metazoa; phylum Chordata; class Mammalia; order Chiroptera; family Pteropodidae; genus Eidolon; species Eidolon dupreanum. The sequence goes on along the minus strand of CM053503.1, from coordinate 21,180,250 downwards.
CTGATTTATAAATGAACTTGAGGACAACACGTTCATAGGTTGGAGGCTGCCTATTAAAAACTGCATTTCCAAAGCTAAAAATAAATTAACCTTTGTATGCTGTGTTCTTTTGCAGTGTTAACAGCCATGGCCATCATCCATGGTAATCACTATACAAAACCACATCAATAGTTACAGTCTCAGAGAGTGGACCAGTCATCAGTTATCATGAGTGGCATTCCCTGGGCTAGACGATTTACATTCTTTGTCTCATTTACTTCTCCTTCCAAACATTTTAGGCAAATGCTACTTCTGTTTTAAGACTCAACCCTTTTCAAGTATGTGCTATGGCTGAGCTCCTAAACCCCTCTGGTGCCTCAGTTTCCTAGTTATAAAACTGGGATAAAAGTGTTTCTTACATTATAGCTGTTGTGCTGATTAAAGACTTATAATGCCTATAAAGTGCTTAGAACAGTGCCCCATGCATACTAATCCTTCATTAAATGTTAAGGCTCAGATCTTTCTACAGACCCAAGGTTTGCGCCTAAGTCCATCTCTCAAAGTCCATGCTGTTTCCAGTTTATGATTAGCATGTACTTTGAAAGCCATAGAAAAACTGCTGCTACTAATTCACTTTAGAGCCCACATGCAGTCCTCCCGCCACCCTCTCTGCTCTGTGCACTTGCCTATTTCAATGAGATTCAAGGAAAAGGGGTTAGTGGATAGAGGACAAGTAATATAAATATGTCAGGGCTGGAAAGGTGTGCAAGAGAAAATGGAGGAGTCACTCTGCAGTGCTGAGACTCCCGGAAAATAGCTCTGAATTCAAGGATGCTGGAAGAAGGGTATCTGCTATGGGCAACAGGTGTCTGGTACCTCTTTGCAAACATCCTTGTCCTTTAGAGAGAAAGCACTTAGCATTCTCCTAGGTGCAGGCTAAGAGCTCTGAACATTCCTAAATCTGTATCTGTCACTCACCACCCTGATAGAAAAGTTACTTCAAATATGTTTTCGTTTGACTCCTGCCTCTCCCCTAGTTTCTTTCATGGTGGACAGATTACAAAATTGAGTCTTCCCTGCTTGTATGGTGTGTATTGCCAAAGAATTGCCTGTCCTTTTAGGAAAAAAAAAAAAGTATACCTAACTGCTCCTACCTTAGCTCTCTTGGAGACTTAGAAAAGAGCTTTAGTTTCACTGCAAATTATTGACAAAACCAGAGAATTTATAACATTCCTAAGTATATTATTAATACCCATTTTGACTAGTTTATTTAGCAGTAGAAAGTATGTTCTAATTGTCATAAATAGTTGCTACTCCATCATAATTTGTTCACTAATGAAGGAAATACCGAGGCTCCCCAATGACCTTGAAATTCTCAGAATGTCAAGTTAGATGTGGGTTTAGGAGAACCTGAGACCCATTGGTTTCAGCCCTGGAAGCTCCCCTTCTCTCAGTTCCCAGTTCAGGGAGCTCTCTCCCCACCCTCCATATCATTTAAGGTCTCTACTGGTCAATTCCCACTTAACGTGTTCTATATTAATGCACCTTACCTATGTACCTGTATGATAACAAATATAATGTAATGGTGTTGTCTTAATAATTAGTTTCACTGTTTTCCAGGCTCACCACCTACTCTCTTCATTTATTCATTCAGCAGATAGACCCCAAATAGCTACCATAAACCACTTACTGGGACAGGGAATAGGGAGATCAGAACAGCTCTGTGCAAGCACATTATCACTAACCTTTTTGTCAACTCTGAGCTCAGAGTCCAATCACATAGTTTATCTCACGAATCCTAGAAGCTGCCACACTATTCATGGCTAAGGCCTAGAAGCCCTGGAATTAGAAAGATCCATGGTTTTGCTTATTTATCTCAAAGGGTCTCTCCAGAACCACCTCCTACCCTTTGTAAGTCCCTTGCTCAACCTGGATTCTGTCTCCTGGCAGAATCCTGCCCCTCTCCACAGTTCTTTGAATTAACTAAGGCCTCTGTTGTATCATCTGCCTAGCTTTTCATTTAAAATTTGGTATTCTCTTCACTTAGCATAATACCTAGTACATAACCGCAACTAATTCAACAACTATTTATTGGATGGTGACTAGTTACCCTGTGAGTAGGGTTGCCAGATTCAGCACCCACTTAAATTTGAATTTCTAATAAACCATGAATATGGTTTTAGTACAAGTATGTCCTGAAACTCATGGAAACCGTCCCTGAGTGGTGTTAGAGATGTGCTGAAAAAGTTTCAACTCCTGGTCCAGTGAGGGAGACAGGCAGTTAAATGGTTCTTTAAACATAAAATGGCAAGTACAGTGACAGAGGAATTTTCTTGGATGCTCCTTTCAGAGTTAAATAAATCCGGTCTTTTAAACTTTTGCCATAAGGCTTGTTCACTCTCCTTTAATCATTTTCTGAACCTTCTCAAATTTTAGTTGTGAGTTTCATAATTTACAGAAGAGAGAACACAGTGAACACAAAGCCCTCCCACTGGCACATCACAGAGCCTGACCACGTCCTTCTCGAAACCTGCCACATTGCTCTTCGCTTCCCATTGTTATCAACTCATACAGTTTATGGTCCACTAGGGCTCCACAATCTTTTTGACCATGGCTTTGACAAAACCAATTCCTCTCCCTTCTTACTCTGAGGCACTGTGGTTTACATCCTATGAGAGTTACTTTGTATGCTTCCTAATTGAACTTCATCCTTTTAATATCCTCTTTCATCATGCTAGACTTTTTGTTTTGATGTTTAATTTTGTTTCCCAGATGGCCAGCCATCCAATCCAACTTAGTGTCATAAGCAATTTCAAGTGCAAGTTTTCCATCCTGTCATCTAAGTTATTAAAGAAAATGAGACCTTTCCCTGTATATTTTTAAGTTTACCTACACTCCCGACTCAAACCGATCATGTCTACCCTTCTACCTGCCTAGTCACAGAGGCCTCTTATTTGATAAAGAGAAACTTCTTTCTTTCCATCTTACTCTGGCATTGGATAACTTTTTCTCATTCTGTTAATTGACTCGTCCTTTGGAACTTATAAAAGAATTTTGAAGTGGGCCAGCTTCTCTGTAACCTATGGACAAAGGGAACATGACACACACACTTGGAACCATTCAACGGAACCAGTGGCCTGCTATCTGAAAAGAATCATCATAGAGCTCACTAAGGAAAACTTTAAATAACTTCCTGCTAGGTCGCTGAGAAAATATCCCCTTCAGTGTGCATATTTCCCTCTAATTACGTCCACCCAGACAAGGATTTTAAAAATAAAAGTGTGACATGGACTCATCTGGATTATTTACCCAAATATATGTTGCAATTTATAGGCAAGCTCTCCTGCCAGCAATTTTATCCCTGCAACCCATTAGCTTATTCTAGAATAGGTCTTTTTTCCAAGCCTGAGATGTAACATACTTTGGGTTTTAAGTGGAAAAATAAATTTTAATATGTTTATCCGGTGCACACTTGAAGTTATTCCTCTGAAAATTCACATCAGACCAAGCTAGCGGGTCTAGCTTCAAAGAGGGAGGCACTTACAGGAGGTATGTTGTTAGAGACAAGAGTTTTCAGGGAACGGGGTCATTGTGTCCCTGAAAGACAGTCTAAGCTCAAGACATCTGTAGGGCGGGCCATCAGATAAGCATCCTGTCTCAAAGCTGGAAATGGCTCTAAAATTGCTTTATCCCTCCCTGTCTTTCTCTTTTTTTGCATTAATGGAAATTATGTTATATGATGTGGCATACTAATATTGAACATATTTACAATGTTTATTTGCCTTTCCTACAAGACCGTATCCTCTATGAGGGCAAGAATTTTTGTCCTTGTTTACTGATATATCCACAGTAACTATAACAGAGTTTAGCAAATACAGGTGCTCAAATATTTGTTAAAGAATGAATTAATGAATTATGAATGAATAAATGAATGGATGAGAAGACAGTTGTATCATTTACGTAGTGTTCATAGTATAAGCCAATACTTCATTAGCTATTTGAATTTGAGAAACAGTGGGAGATAGTTTCATAACTAATAGTTGGGGTGAGGGGAAGGAAAAGAAGGTAATATAGATAAGAAGTATTTGACACTTACAGTCTCAGATAAAATTTGCTCGTCTGAAATCTAAATCTTAGAGCAGATATTTAAAAAGAATCCTGAATAAGTGGAGTCTCCAACTGTACTACTATTATGGCTTATCAGATCTTAAATTATAAAGTGATTTCAGGACTTATTTGGCAAGATACTTGATTTCTTTGAAACCCCTGATTGCTCCTCACCTCATGTATGAGAAGACTGCAGTAGGCTCCTCTGTGTGTCTGTGCTCTAAGCCTACCCTGCCCTCTGAATGTGAGATCTCAGCTTCTCAGCCAGCCAGTTGTTCACTGAGTGCTTTCTACTTCCTGATCACTCATTTAACAAGAGGTAGCCAACCCTGAAATAACCATCACAGTACCACTTTCCGCTTTCAGATATGAATGATTACAAAACAAGCACAATCTCTTAAACCATCTGTGATCTTTTGTATTTAAATTCTGGTGTAGTGTCCACATCTCAGTATCATGATGCATAGCAGGTGCTCATTGAATATGTCTGAATGAAGAGTCACCCTAAAGAGGAATGTGAATTAATGTAGTTTAGAATGATTTGCAACAGAAGGGTTGAAAGTAAAAGGGACTTAACCCTCAATTGGATGGAAAAATTAAATGCCATTCTTCTACTGATATAGTTATTGATCTTCTACTTTTGTAGCAGTTATCTTGTTATAATTGTGTTAGCATTGTAACTGGAGTCTCATTAAGGATAACTTCGGCATATTGGACTTTCACAGTCCCTAAAGGACTGGGGCGTGGAAACATCTGCCTTCTCATGCTGTTGACTCTGGTGCAGTGCTCTGTGCCAAGTGAGTACTCAGTATGTGTGTGGCGACCAGTCAAAGGAGGGGATGGATGGGACAGGAACAGAAAACGGCTATTTGGTCTTAGATACTTAATGAACTGCCTAGGCCTCTGCTTCCTGCTCTGTACGGTGAGGAATTCATTCAATCAGCTTTTCTCAACCTCTGTTTCACAGTCTACAAGTGTTCTGGGAGATATAACGGATAATCTTTAAAAAAAAAATCTGTGGCAAAATTTGTTCAGGAAAATGCTGTGTCGAGGTAAGTTTCTTTCTCAAAGGACTTGTCAGAGCCCTCTCCTGTGAGGGTCCATTGTGAGCCCCAGAAAGGGATGCAGTATGCTCGATAGGGTCCCTTATGCTCCCTCCTGTGCTGACATTCTGTGAACTGGAGTGCCCCCGCATAGGGCTCACTTTATTGACCGAAGCAAGAAGTTCTGCTGTGCTGTAAATGGGTCACAATGTGACCATGTACGCGCATGCTGGCATTTCCATTTCTCAGTATGGAATTGACTGATCTGATCGATTGCCAGGAAGGCAGAGGTGTGCCTGTCGCCCTGACATGCTCCCCCCGCCCCCCGCCCTGGATCCTCACTTGCCCTCGGCCCTGTCTGGTGCAGACCTTTGTCAACTAGTCGACTTCAGCTTCATGACTCTGAAGATACTGCTGCTGTGGTAGGAACCGCAGGTTATCATGCTAACAACTGGAGCACCCCTCAATTCACTGGGGCATTTGGCATGTGGAAACCCTGGTGGGAAACTTCAGTATTCTCCCCCAAACTATATATGAGTTGCTGGGGCTTCTAGTGAAGCTCTGGAATCCCGATTTCCATGGTGAATCCAGCTTTACCCTTTACTTAAAACCTTTCCAGGCCATTTCTCCTTGCTTAGCACCCACGGCTTTTATAAAATATCTGCAACCATCCCTGCATTCTCACAGGTTGGCCTGTGAGGTGGAGGGGAGTGGAGTGGATGGCGGTCATACTTCTTTGTAACAGTCTCAGCTAAGGGTAGGTTGAGGGAGCACAACTAAGGCCACCTGTAATGCACAGTATGACTTAAGGATAAAACTCAAATGCCATAGTCCTTATGCCTCTGTTTCGCTCCATCTCTATGTTATTATAATTATCTCCAACTCTGTCATATTTTTGGTGCCAAAGAAATATTCATATGCTTTGTCAAGTCCTAAATTTGACAAGCTCTTGTGGGATCTCAAATCTGATATATTTTTCAAAAGGAAAATGGAGAATGTGCCAGGAAAGATGTCCTCAGCTGGCATGAGGACATATTAACTCCTTAGTCACCAGGGGTGGCAGAATAGCTCTAGATCTGAAATATATTTGTGCTCAACTGTGTGTTGCGTGATAATGCATTAACCAGTAAGGAAGGTACTTTGAATTATTTTTTAGTATAACAAATGTATCCATATTTATGATATTCAATTCAGTTCATTCATTCATTCATGCATTCATTCATGCTAGGAGCCTACTAGCTGCCAGGTACTGTTCTAGATGCTAAGAGAGACAGCTGTGATCAAAACAAACAAAATTTTTCATATCACTTGCATTCTAAAGGAGGTGGGGGGCAGAAATTAAATTGAAAAGGCAATTATATATAATATTAGAAGGTGTTAACTGCTGTAAAGAAAAATAAAGCAGAGAATGGAGATAATGAGTGTTGGCAGAGGAGTTGCAGTTTTAAGTGGGGTAGTTAGGGAAGGCCTCAGTGAGAAGACCATCAAGTCTGACCTGAAGTTAGTGAAGGAACAATGCTTAGCTGGGGCTTTCCAAGCAGAGAGAAGCACAGGCTAGGGCAGGAGTTTGCCTGGTGTCTCCTGGGAGCTGCGAGGAGGCCACTGTGGCTGCTGAGAGGCGGGAGAGGGACAGTGGCGGAAGATGAGGTGGTGGGGATGAGCTTGACTCTACTACTTCCTCCCCTCCCTTCTTCTGAACTGGATTCTGCCAGGGCTTCCATTTCGATGTCTTTTTCATAGATTCCTCCCATTGTATTCTCCCTGAACAAAGCCCAGATCCTTAGTTGTTTCTCCAGTGAATGTCCCTGCTTTCTCTTTTCAAACCTTACTTCTGAGCTGGATAACAACACCTAAGTGTTGGACGTGCGCATTGTGTCTTTCCCCAGCCTGACCATTCAGTGTGCTCTATGGTATGGTTTCTCTCTGCGCACCAGCTGTGTTCCGTATTAACATGTATGAACATTCTTTTCAACTTCAGTTAAGACACAACGCTCAGGTCCCTCTGCATCTTTGTTCATGCCACTCCTCTTGCCCCAGTGCCCCGCCCACACCTCTGCCTGTATAATCCTCCACCAGTCTGAAGGAGGCAGCTCTGCTTCAGCTTCCTCTCTGTGGCCTCCCCATCACCGTCCTCTCATGATGATGCCCATTCCTTCTAGGCTTCTATTGCCTTTTCTTGCCTCACATCCCATTTGGAACTTGGCATACTTATTTAGCCATAAGATTGTTCTATTCTACACATGTTTGCTGAGCATCTGTTCTATGTGTATAGAACTCTGTGGTGTATTTTACAGTAAAGTGTAAGGAGCCTGCATTTGAATCCTTGTTCTGTTAACTTCTAGCTCTATGGCCTTGTTCAAATTACTTACCTCTCCGTGCATCAGTTTCCTTGTCTGTTAAATGGAGATCGTAATACCTACTTTATATAGGGTTGATGGGAAGATTAATGCTTTTCTATATGTAAATTATGTGGTACATTAATATAGAAATGTTAGCTGCTGTTGTCATTATATTATCATTATTTCCAAATGAACTGTGCATAAGAATTGGATCTGTTGTCTCATTTCATTTTAGATATTCATTTCAGAGCTCACTGACTTATGCATGGATTATGGCCAGTAAATGTGTATTTGATGATGCTATTTTATGGCCAGACACAGGGCTTTGCTGAACACCTAAGACCTCAGGGTACAGGTCATGTCATAATAAAGTTAATACAGGAATAAAACCATTTGCTCTGTTCTCTAGCTCAGGGACCAAACCTCAGCTAGATAGCATGACCTGTAATGCCCTAATCTGATTTTAGGAAATATTTATTAAGGCCTACATATCCAAATTTTGTAAAATACAAAAGAAACAATTGCTTTATTAGGAGGAGAACTGATAATTAACTAAAATCCAGGAATCTGAAGAACTGGTATTTTGTTTTCTGCAACCTCTTGTTTTAGCCACAGCAGAAGGAATAGTGACAGGAGTAAAAGGAATTCCATTCCCTCCATCACCTCCTCCCCTCCAGAGCCTGTCATAGGAACCCCAGCTCCACACTGAGCTCAGAGAGGCAAGGGGCTCCTACCCCAGCAGCACAGCATCCAGAGTTGTAAAGACATACTTACCAAGCTTCTTACAATCAAGTGGAAACTTAGATGCGATTGCCACTGTGGACAATCATAGCACTAGTATCAATTATAGGACCAAAAAGAGCGGAAACAAATAAGGTGTTGAGTGCTTACTGTATGCCAACTCACTTTCTGGCACTAGCAAAATAGCATCAGGTTCTGCAGGGGTCCAGGAAGGGAGCTGAGTTAATTTCGGCAATTTTATGTTATACCTATATCTTCTGATTACATTCTGTATTGTTATTGTTATCACAATTTAGTCACCTACTCTGAATGAATTTGAACAATATTCTCTCCAATTAATAATGTATAATGAAATATAAAATAATTATTTTTTCTCTCACCTCCATCCGCAATTATAACTTTCATGAAAGTGAAGAGTCTGACTTTCTAATCCATTGCTGTGTTCACAGCCAAGTTGTCCCATGGGTAGGGTCCTGGGTGCCTACCCTGGGCCCCAGGTTTTAAAATGGAGCATTTGTAATGAAATGCTATACCTTATTTTCCCTCTTAGAACATTGTCGAAATTCAGTTTTAAAGTTTCTTCAGTCACTCAATTCATAAATGGAGCTCAGATTTGAACTTAGAATTTTTGAACTCATAACTCATGTGTTTACTTGCTGTTCTATCATTAAATTACCCTTGCAATGTAAGCACAGACTAACTCCTTTCAGCCATCCGTCCTGAGCATTTACGTCCATGGAACAGTAAAGAAGATCCTGCCTTCAGAAATTCTGCTTTTTGTATTCTCACCTGACCTTTTTCCCCCTTTGGGCTAACAAGGGATCTTGGTTGGAGAGAAGGGAGACTACTTTCTCCTGCCACCTCCTCCAGATATTGCTCAGAGCCTGAAGTCACACAGACATACCTACTTCATCCTAGTTAGGCTGTAGGATATTAATATGGGGATTGAGTAGCAGACAGAATAATAAGATAATAATAGTTGCTGTACTTACTTTATTGTTCATGGGAAAATGAGCAAGATCTAGAAAGAGAAGAAGTGCAAAATGTGATGCACTTTGGGGAGATGGTAGGGGAAATATGACAGAGCACTACCACTCCTGGACATTTTACCTCAAAGAAATGAAAATTTATGTTCACACAGAAACAGGTACATGAATGTTATAGCTGCTCTATTCATAATTATCCCAAACTGAAAGTAACCTAGATGTCCTTCCATGGGCAAATAAACAACAGATATACCCATACAATGGAATTCTGCTCAGCAATAATAATTTTTTTAAAAAGACTACAGTTACATGCAGGGCATGGATGCATCTCAAAGGCATTATAAATGAAAAAGCCCATCTCAAAAGGTCACATACTGTATAATTCCATTTATATGACATTCTGGGAAATGCAAACTGTGGGGATAAAGAACTGATCAATGGTTGCCAGAGGTTCAAGATCAGGGAAGGGTGGCTATAAAGGAATAGCAAAAGAAAGTTTTGGGGATGATGGAATTTTTCTATATCCTGATTGTGGTGGTGGTTACAAGATTCTATACATGGTTAAAATTCATATAGCTTATGGGGATTTAGTATTTAATAGATACATAGTTTCAGTTGGGAAAGACGAAAATACCGGAGATGGATAGTGGTAATAGTTGTATAGCAACGTGAATGTACTTAATGCTACCAAACTGTACACTTAAAAATATTTAAAATGGTAAATTTTATGTGTATTTTACCACAATTTAAATGAATGAATAAAATTACAAATTCATAGAAATGTACATAAAAACAACTAAAGTCAGTAATAAAAAAAGTACTATGAAAACAGAGGGTCCTGGTGGTAATAATGACAGGAAAGGGTGTTGGGTAGGTAAAAAAAAACAGTGGTCCCTTCAGAATTCTGAGTTTCTTCCACCCCCTCATAATCCGTAGCACAGGCCAAAAGCCACTTTTGCATCCTAAACCTTCCCACCTTTTCTCTGGGTGCCTTGGAGAGCTGCGTGGCATTTGGGCATTGATTCTTTTTGTGATTCAAATGTAAAAGCAGGAGTAATGGAATGAATATTTATGTGTTAGATTGTCAAGCTTTAAAGACAAAAGCCCCCGGATTCCTTGTCTCATGAGGATGGACCCTGCAAAAAGGACATGCAATATCTGTCATTGCAAGGTCACAGTGCTGGTTTGTCCTAATCTGCATGTGCTGATCAGACTTCTGCTGAATGAGGAGAGCTGTTTCTCAGGGCAGCCAACTACTCAAGAAGGCATCTCCTCGTCTCCCTCTGCATTTTAGTAGAGCTGCTTTCATTTGTGTGGTATTGTTCACAAGATCTAACTCCAGTTAACTTCATTAGGACCTGGTGACAGCTGAGCAGGAGACGGCTTTGTCTGGTGGTCAGCACAAAAGCCTGGATGCCATGAACATTTAGGAGAGTTTTTCTTTTGTTTTCAGAACCTGCTGTTTCTCCTGGTATCATGGCGAATATGTTTCCTCACTCACCATGGAAACTACGCAGTGTTGGAGAAGGAGTCTTAAAGCAGAGGGGTTCTTCTAATGTGAACTGATGTTCACTCCTCATCTCTACCCTTCCAAATTCAGCCCCTCCTCCCTGTCAGCTTAAATCTAGCCTCCTTCAGGAAGTCTTCCAGGAAACCAGGCTGGTTGCAGCCTTAACCTTTGGGATTTCAGTGGCACTGGTACACACCTCTGTGGTCTTGTATTTTACCTAATTGTACACATACCATCTTTCATATTCTTGAGAGGTAGGGACAGTATCTGATGATGTTTCTGTTCCTCCTTATCCCCTGCCCCCCCAACTCCAGTGCTAAACCATCATCAGCTCCTCAGCTCCTCTCTCTCTCTACCTTATTCCTTCTAATCTGGTCGTCATTCTGACACCTCCAGGCTCTTTCTAACACAAAAACCCACTCTTGACACTCTGCCGGAATTCTTCAGTTGCTTCTGATAATGATGATGATAACAGTAATGATAATAATAGTAATAATAACTAATATAGAGTATATTTGTCATGTGTCAGGTACTGTGCTATCATTTTGCCCAGGTTAACTGGTTGAATACTATGAACTTTATAAGGTAAGCATTATTATTAGCCCCGTTGTATAAATGGGTAAACTGGAGCACAGAGAAGTTAAGCAAGTTGCCTCAGGGCACATAGCTACCAATCTGCAAAGCTGGGATTTGATCTCAAGAAGTTTGGCTCCAGAGGCCCTGCTGTTTCTTATCCTTTCTAGCATGAAAACTAAACTCCTTTACACAGAAATCAACTCCTTTTGTGATCCAGGCTCTGCCTCTCTCTTCAACGGCCTTATCTGTTAGGTTCTTGCAGTCATAAGCTGTCATCTCTGATCACGCCCAGGCCCTCTCACTGTCCCATCTTTGCACAGACCATTGTCTCCATCTAGACACCCCTTTGCGCCTCTTGTCTAAGTGGAAAACTCTTCTCCCAAATTCTTAGCCTCGGTGCCACTGTTCAGGACAGCTCGCCCTGCTCTGTGCGCATACCGCCAAATGGGCTCGTTGCTCCATAGTTCCCATCCCATGGTTCATGGCACCCTAGCCACACCAACCTTTCCCTTTGCCAGGCCTTTGTGTTTGCTATTTCACCAGCCTGATACACATGCCCGGTTCCTTCTCATTATTTAGGTTTCTGTACAAATGCCACCTTCCCAGAGAGTCCTTTTCAGGACAGCGAGTCTAAACTTGTCTTCCTACCGATCACTCTCTATCCTATGTAATAGCTGTTTCCATTTCTTCATAGCACTTCATTTTCACTATTTGAAATCATCTGTGTTCCAGTTATCTATTGCTGCACTACAAACTACCCCAACACTTAGTGGCTTAAAACAACCATTTCATTGTATTTCACAATTTCGTGGGTCAGATATTTGGGCAAAACTTGGTGGGATCATTCTTCTGCTTCACGTGCATCAACTGAAGTCAGTCAGTATTCATCTGGTGGCTGGGCTGGGCCGAAGGGTCCAAGATGGCTTTACTCTAATACCTGGTGCCCTGGCTGGAATGGCTGGAAGGCTGGGCTCAGCTGGGACTATAAACAGAATCACCTCCATGTAGCAGTTCCAGCATGGTGGCCTTAGGGTTGTTGGACTTGTTAGAGTGTGGACTGCTTCCCTCGGAATGAAGCTCCAAGGGTCCCAGATGGAAACTGCAAAGCCTCCTATGACTGAGCCTTAGAAGTCCCAGAGTGTTACTTCTATACATTCTATTGGTCAAACAAGGCACTAAGGCCAGGTCAGAATCAAGGGGAGGGGACACAGTCTTCACCTTTTGATGTGAGGAGTAACAAAGAATATGTGGCTGACTTTAGTCCACTATATTAAATTAAAAAAAAAAAGTCTTATTATCTGCTCCCTTCTTTAGAATGTAAACTCTTTGAAGGCAAGATCTTATTATTCTATAATGCTGCATCCCCAGCAGCCAGGAGAGTATCTACACGGGATAGATGCCAATGGATACTTGCTGAATTTCTGCACGAATGAAGGAATAAATGAATGGACAAATGAATGAATGAAAAAATAAATGAATGAAAAATTGAATGAATACTTATATATCTGACACTCTGGTATAGAAACTTCTTGAAAACAGATTCTGATTTTTTTTCATCTTTGTATCCTCAGTTCCTAATACAGCCATCTATACTAATAGATGCTCGGTAAATATTTGCCAAGTGAATTAATGCATTTTAATTATTATAGTTAAAGGAGATAATATGAGTTATTCCCAGCACATACATAGGTGTTGAATTAACAATGCCTTATACATGGGAAAATTAGTTTGCATATTTATTTAATAAATTAAATGAAATGGACCAGATCCCCACTTCCCTGACTTCTTCCCTTTCTCTTTGCAACAGACTGTATAAGAGGCTCTCTATTGGGAGGGTGGCAGCCATAGCAGTCCAGAGCCCTCCAATCTGATCATCTTTGAGTGAGGGCAGGGACCTTTACTCCAGGCCTTCTGTCACCTTGTTCCTTGTATGACTGTTAAGACTAATTCACTTTGAGGTCATTAAGATGGGGGCTGAGATGATGATCTGAACAGCTCAGAGGGCTGAATTCTGGTTCTCTGCCACTCTCCAGGAGGATCAAGTGAGATTACAGTTCTCTTAACATTCTGGCATTGTTTTGCCCCTTGTGCAAGTGCATGCTTACAGTAATTGCTGAAAGCCACATGTTGAATCCAGAGGGGGAAGGGGAGTTGGCCTTAGATATGCAAGAAAAGGAAGGATACCCTCACTAGGTAGCCCCACTTATGGTGTGTGGCTTCCCTCCCCAGTAAATAGGAATAGGGCTGGTCTGCTAGCATTCGAGCTTGCAGTGAGAAGCCTCAGTTCTTTGGGGTCAAGTCCTACTTCACAACGTGGCCTTGAACAACTTACTTAGCCTCTTTAGGACTTCAGTTTCCTCCTTTGTAAAATGGGACCGATCACTAAGTTTCTTTCCTTTTTGTGTTTTTATTTCCCTATCAAAATCTATGTTTTTGGAATCCTAAACTGGGTAACTCTGGAAAAAGATTCCAAATTTAAGAAAGCCCTATGATGACCAAAGGTGACTAATAAGAAATATTGTATAAAATTCCCTACTTTAAAATCAGACTGAGCTTTTAATCCAATGCTGGTCTCCTTTGTGTATTGGATATTTAATTTTTTTAAGAAAATTTTTCATGGGGTCCTCCCTGTTAAATAGATTTTAGAACTTCTGTTTCTTGACAGTACTAAATTTTACTGCTTCCCAAAACCCCAGAGAGCATTGATTGCCTCTCAGGTTAAAGAAGTGCCATATATAATGACCCACAGCTTGGGAGGAGTTTTATTACAGGGCATTTATTGGAAGCATTGAGGTATTTGGAATATTATTTTTAAAAACCTGTATTTTATTTAAACCTCACCAAGCCAAGACAAGAATTTTCAAAAGAAAAGGCAAGCTCACTTCTGCTTCTGCTTTGGTTGACTCTTGTCCCCCAGACTGGCGCAGTTTTAGGAACAAATTAAGAGAACAAAAGTTTTCAATCTTAGGGAACATTGCCTAGCATAGGACAATTTTAGATATTAGAACTTAATCCTTATAAAAGCAGTTAATAATTTTGCAAATCCACCATGTGCCACATATTGTGTTAAGTGTTTTCCTACATATTATCTTATTAATCATTAAAAATACTTCCATGAAAATGGGGCTCCATAAATTAAATAACTTGCATGTGTTCGCACAGCTGGTTTGAGACAGAGCTGGGATTCAAACCCCAATTGTCTACCTCCAAGACCAGTGCTTTCCACAAGACTGTGTCTTCTCATTCTTCCAGTGCTGACTGGTTTCTCTGATTGTTTTCTTATGGAAGGTGCTTTATCTGTAAGAGTTTTGCTACTTTCTTATTTAATTCCTTTAGTTTTTCAATAGCTTTAATTTATTTTAAAATATTTTCTTCTAGTTCGTGTCTTTTCATTTTATGAACCTATCTTTCACAGAGAAGTTCTTAATCTGATGAAGTCCAATTTACCTTTTTTCCCCTGTGGATCATGCTTTTGTTGTTGTATCCAAGAAATCTTTGTCTAACTCAAGGTTACAAAAATTTTTCTCCTAGAAATGTTATAATTTTAGGATTTATATTTAGGTATACAGTCCACTTTGGGTTAATTTCTGTATCTTTTGAGGTATGGAATGAAGTTCTCTTTTGGCATATGGATATCTAATTGTTGACTGTCCTATCTACACTGAATTGCTTTTGCAACATACATGTGTTGGTCTGTTCGTGGGCACTCTATTCTGTTATGATGATTTCTACTATTTATATGCAAATATCACACTGTTATGTACTATAATAAGACTTGAAGTCAGGCAGTATAAGTCCTTCCTTTTCAAAGTTTTCTTGTCTATTCAAGGTCCTATATCATTTCTCTAGTTTTTATTTATTCAGAGATATGGTTATAAAATAACATCTAGAAATCTAAACATAACTTAAAATTCAGAATTACTAAAGAGTGGTATAGAAACTTTCCATAATCTAGCTTCATCAGGAAACGAGGCATTCTGGGCATCAGATTCCATTTGGTTAATCAAAAATTATTCTATATACCTTACACAGATTCCAAATTTTCAAAAAAATAGAATAATTTAGACCAGAATTGTTTTGGACATGATTTCAAATTTCACTGACATTTCAGAAGCTACTTTGGGCCCTAGAGTATCTTAGTTGTTGTGAGCATTGGCTGTCACTGTCCTGGGAAAAAGGGAATTACTGATTAAAGAACATTTATTTGGTTATATTGCTGCTGCCTGCCGCAGTATCTACTCTACTTTCGACTTGGAGGATACCTTTTTCAAACACATGAAGTGTTATAATTGACAGTGATAGACATAGCATTCTGGTATCTGTCTCTCCCAATGAAGCATATCCCTGGTCTCTTCAAACCTGCTATCTGCTGGAAACAGTGAGGAGTACTATTAATTAAGCCAACTGATCCCTGATAATGTTAGCCATCACTGCCACTGTGTGACATTGAGCAAACTATTTTTCCTCTTTGAGTATGTTTCTTCATTTCCATCCAACCCCAAAAATTCTTTGATTCTTTTTGTAGTGTATTCATTCACTTAAAAATCACAACTCTTTGAAAAATAATTAAACGAAAACTCTTAATGACGAAAAGCGTCGTAGTAAATTAAACTGGGATCTTTTTAAGTTAGAAAGTAGTGGTCTTTGATGCCGTACAGATTGCCTAACACCACTGCATAATTCTGCTTTTAACCATGGCCAACTCCGAGTAATTAAGATCATATTTATGATTCCTGGTACTGCGACATTTTGTGGTCTGCGAAACCCCTGTATTCTGAGTAGCTCTTGAGTTAGCTTCTTGGGTCAAAAGAAGGAGAAAGGAGAATGACTCAAAGCCTAAACTACTCCAAAGGTTCAGAGCACTCCTGAGTTGGCAGGTAAGATTTTCAAATGCATCTCCAAAGTAAATGGTATAGTATTAAAACCAAGAAGGCTTTTAAATATCTACGTCATCTTTAATACACCAAGGCATAGCAGAGCTACTCGGGTCGTATTCTCTCTGTTTATTGCTATACTATTAGAATGAGAAGCTTGGAGAGCGTGAAGTGTACTAGGGAATATAGAATATAGAAATGAATTAAAAATTATAAAAGGAACATTTGTTGAGCCTATGTATTGAGAACTTACTGTGTGCAAAGTGCTGTGTGAAGAACATCTTATATATTATACCATTTAATCCTCAACAATCTTGAAAAATAGACCTCATTGTCTCTGTCTTACAAATGAAGAAATGATGCACAGAGAGTTCATTTTACTTGCCTAAGATCACACAGTAGTAAGTGGCAGAGCACGTCATCAATCTACATCTGTCTCAACCTGGGGTTTAAATTCTTAGTGACTATGTCAGAAACTAGCTCTCATAAACTTAATGGAAGGAGGAACTCATGGAAGATTTCCTGAGAAATTGCTTTGAGTTACATTTTAAAATGAAAGACATATATTGGCCTAGAGAGAAAGGTGAGTTCGTGCTGAGGGGACAGACTATATGAGACTTTGAAGGTACAAATGAAAAAATTGTCTGTTCAGGGAGCAAACATACAGACTTAGTCATTGCAGAGCAACAGCCAGAAATGAAGCTGATGTCATAGGGGTGAAAAGAGATTTCCAAGAGATTTCACTTTATTATGATAGGCACTAGAGAGCAACTCTCGGTACTTAAGCAAGGGAGAGAACAAAATTAAAACTGTGTTTGATTTTAAAATTTATCCCACAACTCATGTAGGATAAATAAATAGCTTTAACATGCATCAGGGAAGGTCAAGAGAAAATTTCTTTGCAAAACATATTTGATACCCAACAAATTATTTTCAGGAGTAAGATATAGCTCACCTCACTAAGGTCCTGCAGCCTTAATAGTGCAATGACAATGTATTTAGGCCCCTAAATTAAGAGGCCTGGAAGCAGATTTTACACAATTTTCAGAAATAAAGGTGACCAGCCCACCACAGTTAAGCTAACAGCATGTTTCTGTCATCACTGGTATTGTGCAGTGTGTATAAATGGAACACACAAGGGTTATAGATTAAAGTCAGGATTAGGCAAATAGAATACTCTCAACAATATGTATTAAATTGAGTTGAATTGAAGTCCACTTTCTGACAGCAATTGCTGCTCCTCAGTGAGGACTAATGTGTTTGGTGAACTACAGTTGGGTTTGTTCCATTATAAATCCACTAATGCTAACTTAATATCTCTTCACATTTTCTGAAGCATTTTCTTTCTCTCTTCTCTCTTTCTTTTGCTCTCTTTCTGTCTCTCCAGTTCCAGAGACCTAATGACTTCTCACCCCCTTTTCGCTTTGGGACTGTGCCCAATGGCAGCACAGAGAGGAATATTCGCAATAACTACGCAGAAATGCATTCCTACATGGGAAAGTTCAACCAGAGGGGTGTAGATGATGCATTGCTCTCTCTGAAAACAGGGTAAGAACTGCTTCCAAGCTCAGAATCTTCAATATGTTTGTCATATTTATTACGCATACATTGAATCAGATGTACTGTGCTTGAGTGCCATACAGAGTTACAGCAAAAAATTTCCAAGTTAAATTTGACACTACAATTCAGACCAGTGCACAAAGATCCCTATGCTATTATTTACTTCTATGTACTTTTTTTTACAAATTATATTCTGCTTACATTAATGTAACCATGAAATAGGAATTAAATAGATGTAAAAGCAGAAAGGATGAGTCAAGGGTAAGGTTCATGTGTTATGTATGAAATAAAGACTTGTTGACTAAGAGGTGAAAATGATAATACTGGTGTCTTATGGACGAGGGAGAAATAAAAGAAGAAAAGGATAAAATTTTTTAGACAACAAACATTAAAAATATGTTGACTGGTCTCCCATTCCAGCTTTTATTGGCATTCTTTGATTCAGCTCTTATTCTAGAATTATTTATTAAAAGAAGCTTGTGAACGGCAAATATGTTGCTTGCATAATCCCAGCCACATTGATCTCTTTATTCATTTGGCCTCCAGAAGCCACAACTGACAAATAAGACAGACAATTGAGCATGATAGGTGTTGGGATTTGGGGGGTCCAGGGATCTTGTAGCTGATTTCTTGTGTTGTATAAGTAGTAGCACTTGGACCTCCTGGTGGCTTCTGTTCTAGAAGAGCATGGTTACCTAAAATACTGTTAAAGTATTTAGGTGTGTTATAATAAGGCTCTGTGTTATCACCATAAAGCCACTGTGGGTGTTAGAAGATGGGATTTGAGCTTGAGGGTAGAACTACATTGGGTAGTCTGGCCTTTGATACTTCACATTTATCAGTTATATTAGAGTTTTTGTTTTTGGTTCTATAGGATACTCATTGACCTTTTGAAATATATTCTTTGTCTTATACCAGAAAGGGCTTATTTTTTCTTGAGGAGGGATAAAGCTAACTTGACTGATACAAGTGAAGTGGATGATGCATTCCTTTCTGTTTTGCAGACATCTCTGTTACCCATATGGTTATGTCCGAATTTCTTCCACTACCTTTGATGTGCTTAAAAGTTGGTTTTAAATATTGATTTATGACTTCCTGCCCTTACCCCTAGTCTTACTCACTTTCCTACATATTCTCTTCTTGTAAAGCACAATATATAAAATGAGGTTCTTATATATGTTTAGAGATTTAAGAGATCCGAGTTCTATATGTTACATACTCTTGTAGTTTCACCCATTTGCTCTTAACACAAGCCTGTGCTGCCACCACCCCAACTATTCATTTTTCCTTGCGCTGAAAAGCAGAATATTGAAACCTTTCTGACCACTAAAATAGCATTGCACATCTATTGAAGCACATATACCTACACTTATCCCCACTCTGGACTGTAATGAACTGAGAAATGAAAAATGTTATATAAATCTAACCCATACTATTTGTTGTTATCATTGTGATGGTTACTTTTCATTATTTCTGTTATTATTTTTATTGATTCCTTTTTACTTCCTCTCCTTTTCAGACACAGCTTATGAGATCGCTTCAGGCCCAACTTACATTCTCATCATTCCCAGTGGGAGGGAAAGAACTCCTTCGACTTGAAATCACATAAAGAACAGCCTGGGATTTAGGTTTTAGATTCTGGCTGAGTTCCAATTTGAGCCTTCCTTTGACCCAGTACTCCCCATAGTTTGCTGGAACCTTTGCTTCATATTAATGGTCCCATAGGTAGTTTGGTACTAAAATTCCTCCACTGGATTTGGTTTGTTTGCTTCTTTCTCGCACAGGAAACTGGATGCCTTCATCTATGATGCAGCAGTGCTGAACTACATGGCAGGCAGAGATGAAGGCTGCAAGCTGGTGACCATTGGCAGTGGAAAGGTCTTTGCTTCCACTGGTTATGGCATTGCCATCCAAAAAGATTCTGGGTGGAAGCGCCAGGTGGACCTCGCTATCCTGCAGCTCTTCGGAGATGGTGAGTTAAAGAAAGGGAAATTGCCTACTTGGCCTCTTCTGCTAGCCAGTCCAAAACATTGGCACCTCTTCCTTTTCCATTCCTCTAACCCCTGCATTTCCAGCCATAACAAAGTACCACAAATGGAGTGGCTTAAATAATGGAAATATATTGTCCTATAGTTCTGGAGTCCAGAAATTCAAGATCAAAATATTCATTGGTTTCTCCTGAGGGCTGCAAGGGAGAATCTGTTCGATTCCTCTTCCCTAGCGTATGGTGGTTTGCTAGCGACCTTGAGCCTTCCTCAACTGTAGATGCCTTACCCCATCTCTACTTTCGTGTCCAGGTGGCCTCTCCCTGTGTGCATGTTTTCCCTTTGTACGTGTCTGTGTCCAATTTTCCGCTTTTTAATGACACCAGTTACATTGGATTAGGGCCCCACTCTATTTCAGAATGGCTTCATTTTAACTAATTATATCTGCAGTGACCCTATTTCCAAATAAAGTCACATTCCAAGGAACTGGGGATTAGGACTTCAACATATGAATTTAGGGAAGGTCACAGTTCAACCCATGACAGAGTGAAAGATGAGACAGAATTAAAGTAGTTGGTGAAGGAAGTGTGTTTCAGGATTGCAGGCCATCATCAAACCTTCAGGAATAAAGTAAGAGAGGCTGGCATTAGATGTTCTGAACAGACATCTCACATGTGGCCAAAGCAGATGGAACTTTGGAAAGGTCCCTGCTTTTTATGTGCCCAGAGAAAGGGCAGAGAAATAATCAACTTGTAGCCATCTACTCATTCTTCCCTCTTTCTCTCCCATCTTGTTTTTTCAGTTGGAAGAGGTAAGAGGCAAGGCTCAGGTCCTCAGAGGCTGACATCATAAAATATTCCCCAGTGACATTCCAGCAGCAGACTGAGCAGCCAACCTGCCTTGAAAAAATCTCATCTCCTATTTCATTATAGCATATCTTCTGCATCCCTTTTCATTTTGTTGTTCAATGTACCTCCTTTCCTGTTAGCCTCACAGAAGCTAATCCAGTTAGGGATGAGCAACTTGACTCTACTTGGCCCACAGGCCATCAGCCAAGCAGTTCTCTAAATTACCTCTGCAGAACCTTTCCTGCTAGGGATAAGAGTCAGAAGAGTACAGCTGGAATTTCAGACTCCAGGTGGAGTCAGTTGCTCCACTAGTTATGAAAATCATAGTTTGATCAAAGAAGTGAGTAAAAAGTGATTTGATTAACATTGGAAAAAGGAGGGGATTGTGGCCGGAGTGTTAACCAGACATTTTGGTATAAGAGCTTCTGTGATTTTTAAGTAGCTGTCACTTAAAGACAATAAAAGAACTCTATCTCTGAGGAAGAGCAGCAGTAGAGATGATTTATAAAGGTGACCAGAGCTCTAGTCAGACTATGCAAAGTTCAAATTTGAAAGCAAACTAGAACTGCTAGAACTAGTGATTTTCTTCACGAGATTTTCAGAATTTTACTCGTCTAGAACTGGATGCATTCGTGGGCACATGATTTGTTTGTTTGTTTTCCTTTTGTCTAGGATTTCTAAATCCTAGTAACCAGTGAAATGAATCAAGATTATTAAAACCTGACATGAATTGAGATTATCAAAGGTCCCTTAAGCAGTGATAAAAGGAGGCACGTCTGAATTTAGTGGTCTCATTTTATTCATGTTTACTCCCCTTTAGATTTTCCTCTACGTAAGAGACCAGTAAGTCTGAGGGCCCCTATGGAATCAATCAATCTCTCTGTTGATATCTGTCTCTCCTCTCCCCACCCAATCTGCTTTGTTCATTTTTTAAGAACAATTTTCTGAATCATTTGTTTGATGATGTTATTCCTCACTTTCTACAAAGTAAAATGCCAAGTGCTTAGTCTGGTGCTCAAGTCCTTAGCGATTTTGCCTCAACCTTTTTTATTCATCTTCCTTTGCCTATTATTATTCTGTCTGAACTGTTCTGCATGCTTTTCCCTAAACAAGGCTTGTGATTTCCCACCTTCCTCCTATCGATTATGCTATTTCTGCTGCCTGGAGTGCCTTTTCGTACAGTATAAATTAAAATTCACCCATTCACTATGCCCACCTCCAAGTCCTGGCTCCCCCCCACACACACACACACAAAACTACTCTAATTTGAACTCTAGTTACCTGCATATAGCTTATCATATCAATTATTTATATACTAATTTACACTAGATAGATAATAGAAGGCAGAGGTAATGTCTCATATCTTTGTATTATCTGCAGTACCCACATTAAGTTCTCATTGAATACTTGTAGAATACATTGACGAATTACTTTTAATTGGTATTAATAAAATTACTGTTCACTTCATTAATTTTCTTTCTTTATGTCTCTGTCTCTTTCTTATGTTTTTCTCTCTCTTCCTAATACCCGTCATGTCTCCTTTCCTCTTCTCCTCTCCTCTCTTCTCTCTTTACCTATTCTCCTCTTTGCCCCATCTTCAGGGGAGATGGAAGAGCTGGAAGCCCTCTGGCTCACTGGCATTTGCCACAATGAGAAAAATGAGGTCATGAGCAGCCAGCTGGACATCGACAACATGGCAGGCGTCTTCTACATGTTGGGTGCAGCCATGGCTCTCAGCCTCATCACCTTCATCTGCGAGCACCTTTTCTACTGGCAGTTCCGGCATTGCTTTATGGGTGTCTGTTCTGGCAAGCCTGGCATGGTCTTCTCCATCAGCAGAGTAAGTGCTTTGCTGCGGGTGCCTGGGGCCTATGAAGAACAGCTTAGTCCAGCACTGTGCAATCCAGAGAGGCCCAGCAGGCACTCACTCCAACCTTATGCTACTAAAGCAAGAAGCCACATCATATACACTTCCCCAGGGGTTGGTTGATATAATTTCAAGTGGCTCAAAACATAGGCAATGCTATTTTTCCTTCTAGAAACAGCTTTCCGTGTGGGGTTGGGAGCATTTGGTTCTCAATAAGAACAATCAAAATAAAAAATTTGACCTTTTAACAAATGCTTTTCATCACCTTTAATTAATTCTATAGAGGCTATATTAATTATTTAATCCTTTCTTAAAAATAACACTTCTAAATCACATTTCTAAAACTCACATTTTTATTTAAATAGTGAAATGTAATATACGTCTCTTATTCTAACATACAAAGGCATTTTATTGTTTCATTGTTCCGCTCTGTGTTTTAACCATGTATGAGTTATAGGAAGTTAAAGAACTTAACAGAACCTTCAGAAAAAAGTCCTGACCCATAAGAAATTTACATTCTAGAAACTTCCTTAATTGAAAGAAAGTATAACTCTAAAGTTGTTCTTTATTTAGGTTTCTTCTATGTTTCTGGTCCAAAGTGAGGATTCAGAACAGTTTTGAATATGAACAGAAGGTCATAAGGAAGAGTGAAAAAGTGGGGGAGTCTTTTGATTTTGGTAATAAAGTAATGGGGCTCATTCATGAGAAGTGAACTCAAATGTCCTTTTAGAATAGAGTTCTGGATTTCAGATATGAACTACTTTGGCTCAAATGGAGTTATGTAAGAAAATGAATTTCTCATTAAATTGTTCTACCTTTTGATCATTTTCATGTAGTATTTTAGTGATAGAGAATAATTTCATCTCTGGCTATTAGTTGATTCAGGCTGTTGAGTAACATAGAAGCAGGAGGATGGAAGTTGTGGCCCCTGAATCATGTTTTTTTCTTGGGTGGCCCTTCTCTAAGGTCCCACATAGGGTGATGGCAGAAACAGTGGGAGCTGGTAACCTGTAGTAGAAATCATAGCCGTTAGACATAATTAGTGCCTGTAGAAGCAAAATGTTTAGCATTTTCTCCTGGCCCTAATCCAGAAGGTTTAGAAAGGAGGCCTGAGAAAGAAAGTAGAGTAACCTTACCTTGAAGATCTTCTATCACGTGGCTGCCCTCTGGGACAGTGAGGTTTACCTCATCTAAACATTCTTCTTTGCTATTTAGCTGCCATTCTTCTTCCAAACCTTCTCTCCTCTCATCTCCATCCACTAGGACAACTTCTCTTTCCAAATTAATCCCCTTTGTTTTAAAAACAATTCAAATAGCCTCCTCTTCAAATATCTTCCCTTGTCAGGGATTAAGTTCCATATTTGTCCACCTTTCAAGGCAGGGAGCAAGATATTAGCAGGAGGCTAACTTGACCTTAGATTTGAACCCAACCCATTCCCACTCCTGGACTGTTGCTGTTCTTTAAGGCCCTATTCACAGGGAGTTCTCAATCAATACTAATGTGTTAAGATGTTAATTGTTTATGATAAAATTAAGTGAGTGAGAAAGTATAAGAAGGAAACCAGAAGCTAAAGAGAGAATAAGTGAGAGAATTCAACAAAGGAATTATTTATTCCTCTTTAGTACTTGATATCTACCCCTGCTCTTCCCTCCCACAGTGCAGGGCCCAGCAGGAGAAAAATCCTTTTCTGACCCCAGGGCTTCCTAATTCTCTCTGTGAATTTGGTTCATGCTTGGCTCAAGAAGAGAACTGCTCAGCTGTTATTTGGTGATCAAAATTCTAAACGCTGCTCAGAATTTGTCAGAGCTGGAAAAGAGTGACAATTGTGAGCCATCGAGCTCTCCTGTGCTTTACTGCCAGCCAAGGGTGGCCAGCCAGAGTAGAATGGTCTCAATATCTGCAGAGCATTGCTGATGACCTCCGGGAACCCGACAATATTTTTTGCAGTTGGTTGATACCAGGGCATCATCTTTAAGATGTGAAAACCTGGGCATAGTAAAGAAAGTCAGTGCAAGTCAGTAACGGAAGTCAAGGCAAGAATGTCATGCCTTGCGATTTCATCCTGTTTGCTCAAGTCACTGGGTGTGGCCATGCCCCCTCTCAGAGAGCCAGGCCATGATCTTAACTCATGATAGGAGACCTGCTAAATGCAGGGGGATAAATCAGGCAAGCTTCTAGCCATGTCTTTCTGTGAGTATATAAGACTATCTGTTTTCCCTGACTTTTCTTACCCAGTCAGCCAATTACTAAGGGGGAAGAGGAGAGCGTTTTTTATAGTCACTTTTAGCCTCACTGGAGACCTAATCCAGCCATCCTCTTCTTCAGGGTATCTACAGCTGCATCCATGGAGTGGCTATCGAGGAGCGCCAATCTGTGATGAATTCCCCCACCGCGACCATGAACAACACACACTCCAACATCCTGCGTCTGCTCCGCACGGCCAAGAACATGGCTAACCTGTCTGGTGTGAACGGCTCCCCACAGAGTGCCCTGGACTTCATTCGTCGCGAGTCATCCGTCTACGACATCTCTGAGCACCGCCGCAGCTTCACGCACTCTGACTGCAAATCCTACAACAACCCTCCCTGCGAGGAGAACCTCTTCAGCGACTACATCAGCGAGGTGGAGAGAACTTTTGGTAACCTGCAGCTGAAGGACAGCAACGTGTACCAAGATCACTATCACCACCACCACCGGCCCCACAGCATCGGCAGCGCCAGCTCCATCGACGGGCTCTACGACTGTGACAACCCGCCCTTCACCACCCAGCCGAGGTCCATCAGCAAGAAGCCCTTGGACATTGGCCTCCCCTCCTCCAAACACAGCCAGCTAAGTGACCTGTACGGCAAGTTCTCCTTCAAGAGTGACCGCTACAGTGGCCACGATGACTTGATCCGCTCAGACGTGTCTGACATCTCCACCCACACGGTCACCTACGGAAACATTGAGGGCAACGCCGCCAAGAGGCGTAAGCAGCAATACAAGGACAGCCTGAAGAAGCGGCCGGCCTCGGCCAAGTCCCGGCGGGAGTTCGACGAGATCGAGCTGGCCTACCGCCGCCGGCCACCCCGCTCCCCTGACCACAAGCGCTACTTCAGGGACAAGGAAGGGCTACGGGACTTCTACCTGGACCAGTTCCGCCCAAAGGAGAACTCGCCGCACTGGGAGCACGTGGACCTGACCGACATCTACAAGGAGCGGAGCGATGACTTCAAGCGCGACTCGGTCAGCGGAGGAGGGCCCTGCACCAACAGGTCTCACCTCAAACACGCGACGGGCGACAAACACGGCGTGGTCGGCGGGGTCCCGGCACCCTGGGAGAAGAACCTGACCAACGTGGAGTGGGAGGACCGCTCTGGGGGCAACTTCTGCCGCAGCTGCCCCTCGAAGCTGCACAACTACTCCGCGGCGGTGGCAGGGCAGAACTCGGGGCGGCAGGCGTGCATCCGCTGCGAGGCGTGCAAGAAAGCGGGGAACCTGTATGACATCAGCGAGGACAACTCCCTGCAGGAGCTGGACCAGCCGGCTGCCCCGGTGGCGGTGACGTCCAACGCCTCCACCACCAAGTACCCCCAGAGCCCGACTAACTCCAAGGCCCAGAAGAAGAACCGGAACAAACTGCGCCGGCAGCATTCCTACGACACCTTCGTGGACCTGCAGAAGGAAGAAGCCGCCTTGGCCCCGCGCAGCGTGAGCCTGAAAGACAAGGGCCGTTTCGTGGATGGGAGTCCCTACGCCCACATGTTTGAGATGCCAGCTGGTGAGAGCACCTTTGCCAACAACAAGTCCTCAGTGCCCACTGCCGGACACCACCACCACAACAACCCCGGCAGCGGCTACATGCTCAGCAAGTCGCTCTACCCTGACCGGGTCACGCAAAACCCTTTCATCCCCACTTTTGGGGACGACCAGTGCTTGCTCCATGGCAGCAAATCCTACTTCTTCAGGCAGCCCACGGTGGCGGGGGCGCCGAAAGCCAGGCCGGACTTCCGCGCCCTTGTCACCAACAAGCCGGTGGTCTCGGCCCTTCATGGGGCTGTGCCAGGCCGTTTCCAGAAAGACATCTGTATAGGGAACCAGTCCAACCCCTGTGTGCCTAACAACAAAAACCCCAGGGCTTTCAATGGCTCCAGCAATGGTCATGTTTATGAGAAACTTTCTAGTATTGAGTCTGATGTCTGAGTGAGGAAAGAGAGGTTAAGGTGGGTATGGGAGGGCAGGGCTGTGGGCGTGTGGTGCGCATGTCACGGAGGGTGACAGGGGTGAACTTGGTTCCCATTTGCTCCTTTCTTGTTTTAATTTACTTATGGGATCCTGGAGTTCTGATTCCTTCTGAGGGCCATCCTGGTGACCAGCACGGTCTCTCCTCCCTTTCCGTTTCACTCCTCCTTCCTCCATCTGTCAGTCATTCCTGGTTCCATTAGAGGATGCAGTGGGCTCACTCAGCAGGAGAGGCCAAAGTGGAGAAGGGAAGCTGCTCGTGAGCTTCCTCCTAGCATGCGAGGCTTCAGAACTCTGTCACCCACTTCGAGTGAAGCAAGGAGAAGCAAAAGGAGGCCATGTGAGCACAGAATAGCTCTTCCCAAACTGATCTTTATGTTTAGATGAGAAAGCAAAAATTCAAATAAGACCATTTATCGTACTTGCCTGTGAATGAAGAGCGGCTTTTGCTAAACTCTTTTTGCTTAGATGGCATCTGTTGAGGGATCATGTGCCAAGCAGAGGGTGGGAGGCCATGTGTGTTGGTATATAAGCCAAAAAAAATGTTTACTTCAATTCCATGAGACTCATGACTGGTGAAATAGAACAAAAGGTCATTGGTGGATGACAGGAATTACATCATAGCAGTCTTTCATGGGTGCATTAGAGGAGAGGATGGACTGCGTGTGCATGTACATCTGTGTACACTTACACACGTGTAGTCTATACATGCATGTAGTCAGGGGCCTATAGATGTAGAGAAGGCAACCTTGACTCTTGTTTCTTTCAATATCCCTAAGCAACATGCTTGTTTTGGCTTATGTACAAACAGAGATGGTCATTGGTTACCTGAATTTTGGCTGACTCTCCCCTTCACCCTTCCTGAATGAGGAGAATGGAATCTTCTTGAAAGAGAAGATTCTGTGGCTTGGACCAAAATGTGGCGAACAGTCCTATAAGAGCAAGGTACAAAAGTAATTCCTCCAATTGCTAATACTTAAAACCAGTTTTGGACAAGGACTTACCAGGAAGGCTAAAGGGAAATAGAAGTAGCCATGATTCTTTTGCCCACACTTGGGAGCAAAAACAATTTTAAAGCTCTTCGAGCTTTTAAGACCCCCAGTTGGTCACGGTTTCGGGAGGAGCTAAGTAAGACTTTGAAGAATAGAGGAGTCATTTGTGACAGGGTAAGTGAGAGAGGGGGATGTTTTCAATGCTTTGATCCCTTCTTACTTAACCTGGAGCTAGGAGAGCAAGCTTTTTCCCCCAGAATTGATCACAAATGATAGGGAACAGATAGTTACGAGGAATGAGCTTGCTTGTGAGTACAGCTCAGGAGGCATGGAGAGAAGGGAAGAGATTTGGAACTGGGGAGGGTGAGAGGGGTGGGACTTCCCTGCTACCCTGTCGGGTCTGGCTCCCTGAGAAGTGACATTGAGCCCAGTGTGAACACTCTAGGTAGAAGCCCTTCCACCTTTCTGCAACACCTCCTTCCCTCCCAGAGTGTACCATTCAAGAATATATGTGTGTGTGTGTGTATGTGTGTGTATATATACATACACACACACACACATACACACACACATATATATATATATATATGTAAAGCTCCAGGGATGAAGGTACTGGCAGATGTGATGCCCCTTTCACTAAAAGTTGGAAACTTGAGAAAGGAAATGAATATTTGGCACTGCTGGTTCCGAAACTTGGGGTAGGGGTGTTCTGTGGGTCAGTTCCACTGCCCTGCCATCCTCCCTTCACACAGGGTGGCAGCCAGAGCTGTTTGTTCGGAAGCCTGACTGCAGGATCTCCATGTTGTACACAGGACACATAAACCAGAAAGGTGCTCATCCTCCTCTGGAAGGAAGCTGCCATGTCTCTTCAAGTCACACCCTCCAGGGCTGCTCTTTGCCTTCTGTTTGCCCTGACTCACTACCCTTCCTCATTCCCTGCCCTTGACTGCTGTCCCCACCCTCCTCCTTGATTTTTACCTCAGTATCTTTCATTTTAAAGCCAACTGAAGGCCTTGTAAAGCTTTGTTTTCTTTCTAAAACGAACCTGGGGGCAAGGGGCTGAACCTCTCACAAATTTGGAGAGAGGAGCACGGAGTGCTTTACTTTAGATTCAAGGAAAGACTTTGAGAGAGAGGACAGAGGGCGTGAGTCACCTCCAAGAGGAAGAAGGAGAAGGGCCATATAAACATTGCTTCACCCTGACTCTGTCCACGGTCAGGGGCTCCTCCCCTCACTCTTCCTCTTACCTCACCCCTTTCAAATAAAAAAAACCAAACCAACTAACCTAGCGAACAGCAATCTAGAACAAAGGGGGCTCTGTCAGTCTCCACTGGTGACAGAAATCAAGATGGTGTTTATTTCATATGTAAATATTTTGTTTTCTAATTAATTTTGTATAGATAAAGTGTTCTCTTGTGAGTATCCAGGGTGTTGGGCTGGAGGGAGTGGGGAGGGGATGGGAATGAAGGGAGAAAAGTGTTTTGTTATGGGTTTTCATTTTCCATTGGGGAAATTGTTTCGTATGGTTTTTGCTTTAGGGTGTCTGGAAAAAAGTGAATGCTAATGGAGGCCACTGTGGTGAAGACCAGGGAAAAGTAATTTATGTCCATGCCTCCCCACCTCACCGGTCATCTTACTGATCTGTGAGAAGTGTTCATGCCCCTCGGCCTGGGATTAGCACAGGCTCTAAACAAACCTGGGGTCCAGCTCCTACCTTCTAGGTAGAATGTAGATTACCTGCATTTCATGCAAAGTCAAGCTGGTGGCAGCATATTTTCCCTGTATCTAGGGTAGGAAAGATTCCCAGGGCTTAAACCAGAATTGAGGTCAAATTGACCTCTTATCCTTGATGTGGCTGAGAGGTTTCAGAAGGCTCAGTCCTAAGTCACTCTTCTTCCTGGCACCTGGGCACTGCCCCTCTCCCTGCCCCCACCCTCACTCCTTGGAAATCAGCACAGCAAGTACACCTAGAAAATTCCCACTAGGTCTAGTTTTTGAAACATGTGATATCTGGTTACAAGGAGGTAGCACTGGATACAAATTCATGTGCTTTCTGAAAAGATTACCAGATCCTCTCAAAACCCAGTGACCAGATGATTCCCTTAGAAAGGTTACAGGCATTGGTTTTAGAGGCAGAAGGGTAGGTCTGTGAGCGATGGTGCCATTAGTGACTTTATATTTGCCTGTCCTCATTTCTGCCATCAGGAAGGTGCTGTTTGCCTCAAGCTAGGTATTCATAACCTGACCTTGGGTTAGCCAGACAAACAGAATTTCTTTCACTGGACTTTTGGCTTTGTGAAGTGTAGCAGTCTCTCTCTCTTTACCACAGGCTGAAATTTCCAAATCCATTTACCTAAGATACTATGTTACATTTTTTCCTATGCTCCCATCATCAAAAGCTGTCAGTTAGATCATTTTATTTTTCTACACCCCTTTTTTTGGCCCCATTTGGTCCCTTATCTCCAACTGGATGACTTGGGACCAAATCAGATATTCATGGCCTGCTCAAGAAAACCTAAAAAAAGGAAGGCTGAGCATTATCAAGTTCTAGGTGTTACTTTATTCCAAAATAATAAACTAGTAAAATGCATGAGGATGAATTCATCAATAAGCCCCATCTATTCCACAACCAGTCTGGACAAAAACATAATCTACAAAACTGGGAGATTCCACAGACACCTCAAGAGCACCAATTGTTCCAATTTTCTTTAGAATCCATGCTTTCTATCTTTTTGTGTCCACTATTATTTCCTTTCACTGCGGAAGAGGGTTGGTGGGTGCAGTCCTATATCACTTTTTTTAGCGGTGATGCTTAAATCTCAGCATTTCCACCCACCTCAGCTAATCTGATCCTTGAATTTGCCTGCGTCAAGAGTGTGCACACTGTTCAGAGTGATGCATGTACAGTGGATCTTGTAATTTCAAAGTATGTCACTGTGTATTCTCATACAGAATGTAGGAAACATCCTTCCCTAGACTGGCCGCCCGTGCTGTGTTTGGGGGAGGGGGGACCCAAATGATTCCATTAAATGTTGGTGGTGTCAGTAGTGCCAAAACGCATGTGTAATGTGATAAAATAGGAGTCATCTATATAATTAAATGACTATCACCCACCCAGTCTTCTGTGGCCATCAGGAGTTGCCCAAGGGGGAATTCTCTACATGGGAGGTGAAGAAACTGTGTTACCAAAACTGCAGTGTGCTGGTCACCTGCACATCTCATTTAAGAACTAGGGTTTCTTTGGGATTTTTTTTTGTTTGGATGGTCGATTTAGTTGGTTCAAGATTTAGGGACTGAATAACCAGATTGTTGGGGCATTAATAGCCTTTGGAAAAAAGCTATTCCAGAACTCACTTTATTCTTTTATCCTCATCTCTCTAAAAGAGCTCTGCTATTGCTTGACACCCTGTGTATATCTGCTTGGTATGTTAGGAATGATTCAAATGTGTGCAGAAATAATACAACTGCAGTGCTATTGATGAATGCATTAGGTGTTTCCAGATATTGTGGCCATAACTTATGAGCTCTCTGAGCCCAAAGCCATATAAGAAATGTGTGCTCAGTAGACTGCCAAATACTTTGGTAGAGCATCTGCTTTCTTCACTTGAGTGCCCGAGACTCTTCTTCCTGTCTAAGGAACTCTTTATGAATGAGAAGCAGCTAAAAGGGGGCAGTTATACTGGAATGGGTCTGGCTTTACAAATGATATATGGTACAGAGTGTGATTTTGGAGGTCCTGAGAAGACCTACCCTTTTCATTCCCCACCCCACTCCAACTACTGGCTTCCCATAGATTTAACACTGAGCTGCTCATCTCTTATTTAAATGAAACTAGGAAGGGTGACATATTAAGCCATATTAGGAATTTATACACTTAAACACCTAGTGTACATTAAGATTCTCATTTCTTTTCCTGGGAATAAAGTAATGATACAGGAGAAGACAGAAAAAGTAAAGAACACTAAGAGTACCAGAATAGCTAGTAAAGATAAATACATTTAAACCACCTCATCCTCCACCTGCTTTTATTTAAGGCTCATGCGACACAGGAATGGGACTCCTAGCTAGGAATTATTTTCAATAAGCAGTCTCATGAATGCATAGTTTATGAATTTCTAAATTCAATATCTTGTAAAGCAGGTTAAAGACTATGACTTTTTCTATAGAAAATGAAAGATTGATGCTTATCCTCCATTCCTTACAGGTTACTGAGTGGGCAGCTAGAAAGATCAAATTAAATTAATGTTATAATAAAAAGTTACCGTAATTATCTGTTCTCTGCTCAATTAATCTTCCAATTCAATTAATCTTCCAATTTAGCTGAATTGTACTATATGTTATACTTCCCCACCTCCACAGGGGGCGTGCAGTAATCCTGACGCACACTTAACTGTTAAGGAACTACTGGACTACCAGGTGTGTTACTTAACCAGTAGGCAATTCTTTTTTAGACCTGCCAGATATTTGGGGCATCACTAAAACGTAGAATTGTCAGTCTGAGAACTTTTAATACTGATCTAGACTGAGTATTCCATCCTACTTTGGGGGTTCCAGTATTATATAAGATCACAGGCTATCTGACTATATCCCACCTCCATCTCATTCCAGCCACATTGACAGTCACGTGGGGGCCTTGTGGGTTCTAGAAAAAGTATACAGACCTATCCTCATGACCAAGACCCCCTGCCTGCCCCACCCTGGCAAAAATCCTTAAATGAAAATCAGTGCTATTTCCATGCTTTGGAGAGGTTAGTGAAGTTTGGGACTTCAATGCACAATAATGAAGCAAGAAAAAAAAATTTTGCCCAAAGAGTGATGGGTTACGATAGCAGTGCTAGGAATAAGTGGGAAAAGTTAGAAATCATCCCCATTCCTCTGCCAGTGTGTCCATTTGCATCTATCTCAGAGCTCATCACAGTGAGTTTCTGGTGCTGTTCTGTGCTTTAAAACATAATTGCTGGTGTGGGTATGAGGGCGAGGACTCCTGATGGGAACTGAAGGTGGAAAGCAGAGTGGATGAGTAGAATTTCCCATAGCCTTGGGACTCCAGTATGCAGAATTGTCTTTTGGGAATTTAAAAGCACAGCACTAAACCCACTATAAACCTTTTATTTTAAAGATTTGGTCTCCATACCTTAAACCCGAACTCTCTTTATTTATAATTATTCCAGTGTTGTGATTTAGGGGGCGGAGAACTATGCAGGAGAAAAACAATAAAAGCTTTTTAATGTAGTTAAATGTGTTAGTTCAATTAAACCAATTCTATTGAGCACATACTATGTTCCTGGGCTGGTGCTGTAAAGAATAAAAAAGACTTTTAAAATAGAGTACTTTATACTCCTGTATATTATATGAATGCTAAAGTATAACGTACTTAAATGTATATAGTATGTATGCATAAATAGGTATGTATAAATTAATATATTTATACATGCAGGCTTATTTTTTTCTGGTTTCAGGGTGTGGGTCAAAGATATTATCCATTATATTATTTTTAAAAATGCTGCAAGGATTCAGCTCTCCCCATCATGACCAGGCCTGGACCTCTTCTTTTGTGAATTATTCTACATCCTAAAGGTAAAACTCTGAAATTCCCTCTCTGACCACAATCTTGCATTTTCTATATCTTATATGCCTTCCTTCAAGCTCCCTCTTTTGTTCTGGTCCATAAATCCCTCTGAGTTCATGTACTTCCCTCTTTGGTCTAAACCCTTGTTCACCCACATCAGCAATGCTCTCACCAACAATCTCTTTTTTCCTCTTGCCACAAATCTCCAATAGCAGAAGATCTTAAACCGATCCCAAACCAATCCCACAGAGTACAAATTCGATCCATTTAATCTACCCGAACTCTACCCACCTTGGACATCTTTTTATTTCTCTAATGCTGATTCCATGTCACATCTCCAAGTGTTTATTAAATTTATTTTTCATTTTATTTTAATCTACTCTCTTTCCACAGGCAATCTTTCCTACCATGCTATTAAGAAAAGATATCTGATTTTTGAATTCTCTTGTGACCTCTCCTCTCTACTTTAAAAATCTCCTGTCCCCATTCATCTTTCCATCTTCCCTCCCTGTTTTGGTGCCCACCTTCTTACCTCTTCAAAAGTCCACTCCAGTCAATAATACTTCTCTCTGTTGCACCTTTAATCCCTTCTGCCCATTTGCCTACCAGCATTTCTAAAAACAAATTCTACAATAGTCTTTAAAAACAAATCTCTCAATCCAATTAAATTCTTGAATTCATGTCCTATCTCCATTTATTTTTTACTTCCAAACTTCTCAAAAAGGTAGTCTTTTATACTTCTTCATCTAATGCACCTGACTTTACTTTTAAAATATGGCTACATCCTACTGTTCTGCTGAAAGTACTCCATGGCAGCATTCTGATGAACTTCTTGTTACAAAATCCAAACCCTTTTTTTTCCTTGCTCTTTAGCCTCGTGGACATCAACCTAAACTTGCCATCAGGAAGTGGCCCTTTCTGGTTTTCATTTTAGCCCTCCTGTCCTTTCTCTGTGTTCCCCACTGGTTCCTGCTCTTCCTCCTGTCCCCTTAGCACTGACTCGTCATGGAGTTGTGGACTTGACCTTCTTCTCCTCATCTCCATGCATCTGTAGCAATATTTCTTTCTTCCACAGCTTCAGCAATTCTATGAATGGGCATGAATTCCAAATCTTCAGCCACCTTATAATATTGGTTTGCAGGATGGTCTTAGAAATTGGCTCAATATGAAGTTCATTATCCAGAAGGTGGTTGGAAATAAGTACATTAAGCTGAAGTCAGAAGTAGAGTCTAGGAGTGAAGGTTTGCAATTCGTTCTCATTCAAAGAATGAGACATTCGACTCACAACT
The DNA here is from genome assembly GCA_028627145.1 of Eidolon dupreanum. NCBI lineage: Eukaryota > Metazoa > Chordata > Mammalia > Chiroptera > Pteropodidae > Eidolon > Eidolon dupreanum. Next base: position 21,145,763 of record CM053503.1, on the reverse strand, counting down.
TTCCTATACTGATTTGTTTTCCCATTTGTGTCTTTCCTTAAATTGCTCTCTTTGCTCCAAATTTTCTCCTTTTTATCTCCCATCTCACTCCCTTCTTACATAATATTCATCTCCTTCTATACATATCTTCAAAAACCAGAACAAATGGATTACCATGTTCACCTTCCTTCGTCTCTCATCCAAGAAAGAAATATTTAGGCATTTTGAATGCCTATAATACTTTAGTTGTATCTCTCTAATGGCAACTATCACAGACTTTATTTTACATTTATTTTGTCATACTTCTCATCTCTCCTGCTAGATTATAAATGCCTTTTGGTCAGGGGCCAGGTATTCATCGTTTTATCTCTTGTCGCATCTACCAGTGCATCTTATGTGTGGAAGGCACTAGTAAATACTTTATCTTATTATAAATTATAATTGAAAAGAAGTTACCTTATTTCACTCACAGGAAACCTGATGTACAGTAAAATATGAAGGTGGGTCCATACACATTTACCTCTGTATTTCTGCACCTATCCTCAATCACAAATACCCTATATGCATACATTTCCATGTTCTTATTTCAAATGGGAATTTGAATTTTTCTGAGTTTTGCTCTGTCCTTGGAAGTCATTCTGTTATTGTGTGAGTAGAGTGTTAGTAGAGTTAGATACAGTTAGTAGAATGTATTTGGAATACATGTACACAAAGTAAGTCAGGGCAAGAGACCATGGAGAATACTAATCCTGATATAGGTATCAGGAACTTTTCACATGCTTTGAGAAGAGAATGTCTCCAGAGACTTCACTGAACTGAGTCTAACAACCTGACCTATCCTGAAATTTAAATCTCTTTGACCCAATTGGTAGCCTTCTTTTTTTTATTAGCACTTACAGTACCAGAAGGAACTTCCTGTAATTCAGGCTCACTAATCACACGCCATATGGACCCTATATGGTAGGCAAATAGAAGCGATGTATGATGCCACACACTTGGTACTTCCCACATCTACATTCATGCTAAGCTGGACAGGCGGTCTGTTGGTGCTGCCCACAACCTGAACTCTATGGATTCTAACTCTTTCTGAGGCTTCGTCTATAGGGTGACTTTTCCAAAGAGAAGATAAGAATTGAAGTAATTGAGTGCTGTATTTCAGATCTGTATATTTCAGGTCTGTATATTCATGCTAGGATTTGAATCAGCTGGCTCAGAATTCTATCTCTAAAGTACTCATTGCTCTCTAAATATGAACAGATTCATTACACTGGGGGAGATAACATCGCTGCTGACCTTATGGCTCTACTGTCCTTTAATTCTCTGAGCCTTATTCACCCTTCCCCCACCGCCTTGGTATTCCACATAGCAATCTGTCTTATTCCTTCTAGTCAGTGTCAGTCTGTTCCCCTAAAAACCAAACAAACTAACAAACAAACAAACAAACAAAAAACTTGGAGCTGGTACTATCCTCTCACTGCTGTTGGTAACTGATAATGTTCCCTTCTCCGATAATGTTCCCTGCTCCTCTATAAATCTCATTAAGTCACTGACCATCAATTATTCTCCTTCACGAGGGATCTTCTGCAACTATGTGCTAATTCAAAGCATACTACAGAGAACTGAGCACAAATAAGTAAATGCAGTGACAAGTCTCTTCAAAAAAGTTAAAGTCTATTGTTCATTGAGACAGGAGGGGAACAGAGGAATTATTATTGGCAAGATGGGGCAAAATGTGACTACTTTGAGACACCCAAATATTAAAATATTAAAATGTAAGTCTAGAGGGAAAATTCTTCTTCTCGAAAGTTCTATTGGGCCTAGAGCGTTCTGCTTCTGAGAATGGGGAGAGTTAAATTAACATTTTGGAGCAAAGTCCAGCTCATTCCGTAATGAGATATATATGTATGTAAACCAATTAAATAGTCTGATAACAGGTGATTGAAGGATAGGAAGGCAGCTATCCTCAGGAAGAAGGACATCCATGAATCTGTTGTACCGATGGAATGAGAAAAATTCCAGGAAATTCAGGATATGGTCCAAAGGCAGTTTTACCCATGAGGTGTGCATATGAACTTTCTGCCTGTAGATGTTGAGGGAGGACAAGAGAAAGGAAAAGGATAAGAAGTCTGCAATGGAGCTTCCTTTTGTGTCACAAGAAAAGCCAGGAGTCTACACCCGAGTCTCTTGGTTTCCCCTTGGTTGCTGGTTTTAAGGATAGCTTCAGAAAGCAAGACCCAAAAGCTGAACTCCCAGATGCCCGCTTCTTTAGTCACTCCCAGGGAGCAACAGCTCACTCAAACTTGGAGCTTGATTCCTGTGTGTAATTGGCCTGAGGATAGAATTACACTTATTGTTCTCCGTTTTCATGGATGTCCTTGTAAACTGAGATGCAGCAGGAGGGAAAATAAGAAGATTTTTTTGAATGAAAAAGCACTTTCTGAGGGCCACCTTCGTGTCCACATGTCGACTGGCGGTTGTTTGACCAATGCCAAAAGTACCAGGGACGATAACAGCTGTCTAGGACGGTACCAGGAAATGAGAACCACATCACAACTGCCTTCAGCTATAACTACCCACCCTGGGCTGAGTGAGGAACCTGCATCCAACCACATCCGTGAGGTTCTGACTGTCCACAGGGAGCCAGGACACATGTCAGCCCCAAGCCAGTGCTCAGGCTACGCCCTTCGGACGGTAGCACCCAGAGAGGCCCTGACCATCACCCTGGGCAGAGAGGGAGTGACTCATTCCACCACCTCTACCTGCAGGATCTAAGCCACCACACCATGACTCACAATTTCTAAGCTCTGACAGGAGTGCAGCTAGAGCGGCTGTGGCCATGGGAATGGGAACATGCTGAGCCGCCTGCTTTTCTTAGATAAGGATGTTACCTGTTTCCACAGGGTACTTTAAAAAAATGCCTACCTGAAACCACAGTCACATTCAGAAAACTGTGTACTTAATTCCCAGTGTCATTGTCACATTTTAATTGTAATTGATCATTTTCTTTGGCAATCAAGGGCTCTTTTTCATGTTCCTTTTGGCTGTGACATAAGAACCATCTGCAAACCAGAGACTAGGCCATAATGCTGCCTTTGCCTGAGTTGTGCTCTCAGTAACTTATAAATTGCTTCCACAAATTCATCCAAACAACACAACTGCACCTAATTTGATCTCTTCACCATGAGCTCCATCATGCTTGTGCATCTTCCACACACACACACACACACACACACACACACACACACACACCACATACACACTCCTAGCAAATATATCCCAAATTGCCAATTTCAATCACTTTATGGAGGCACAGGGACACATTCTTGGTAGATAAAAGTGTTCATTTAGAACTGGATAGACCTATTATAGTTTATAGAGCCAGTGTTTTCTCTTTTATTCTACCTTGCCTGTGAATCACTGACATCTTCCAGTTTACAGAACTATCCAGCCTTCGTATGAAGGAAGTATTCCTTCGATTGTGATGGAACAACCTAGTTGTCCTGCCGGCTGTCCCTGTTTGACGCTATGGAATATGTGTAGACTTCTGATGTCCTGTTAATGGATCAGTGCTAAGAGGATGGCAAAGCAGAAGCCAGTCTTCCTGGGAACAGACAGTCCTGTTGCTTAGATACATTCATATTCACGTGTGCCCACATCTCTTCTTGACAACACCATGAGTGAGGAAGGAGTAGGCCATCCTCAGTGGGAACGGGAATGGCAATACATGCTTTGGGTGATTCAGTAGTTGTTTTCTCCCCCAGGGTCAGAAGCAGGGAAAATATCAAGACTTCACATCAACAGGAAGCAAGGAGGCTAGAGAAGCATCCAGGTAGAATTCTTATTGAGAAAAACATAAAATAGTAAAAATACCCTTTCTTTTATGAGAATGCAATTGAAAGTCAACTAGGGCACTTACAGCTGTTTTCCTCATTCACTTGTCACATCTTACCTTCTCTTCTTGCTGTTTCTCAGTCTAGGGATCTTGAGATATTCTATGTCCTGAGTCAGCTTTGAGCAACTCACCCTCAAAAGACACACACACACACACACACACACACACACACACACACCCCTGTACACTCATTGTTAGGATGAGAAGCTGGAAAAGCACAGAGCCTCAACATGCGCATGGCATTTAATGTTTCCAAACCAGAGCCCAACAAGTGTGGTACAATCTGCCCCCCTATATTTTAATGACTGAGTATGGAGCCTGTTGTGTGTAACTAAGTACTTCAGATCCCAGCAATGAGAACAACTAGACTGCTCCTGAGACTCATGGGCACTTTGAATGATTAGGACAGTTACCTTGGTTATTTCTTAGTAGCAGGCACAAGAAATTGAGCTCATAAAAATTTAAATGGCCCTGAGCTATGGCGGTTTCTAGCCTAACTCTGCTACCCCTCCTTGGAGAAAGATGGTGTTTCTAGGATTGCCAGCAGCCCACTTAGGCCTCCACCACGTTTAGCCTGTGGTACCTTCTAGGTAAAATAGAGCCATTGGTATGTGGATGTGAGATAATTTATTGTAACTATTTCTCCAAATGGCCTCCTTTGGCAGGGAAATGTGATTATCTTTTAATTTTACAGATGAAAAAGTCAAAGTGTAGCAAAATTTGATAATTACATAGGTTATTCTTGGCAGGTTATATAGGAAATTCTTGGCAGAACCAAAACTTGCCTAATTTTCCAACTCAGCCTCACTCACTGAGAAATGGTGCCTGAACTGTCTGCCTCACCTTAAGTGATCAGCATCTAATGTTGGAGAAAAATCATAAAAACCAGGCTGATTTATCCAGATCTTTCCCATGGAAATTTGTCTTCTTCACAGACCCAGAAAACACACACACACACACACACACACACACACACACACACTTCACATGAGTCTACAGAAATATCAAAAGGGGTAAGAACAAAGCAAGAGCTTTGAAAAAAGAAAGGGTAGAAAAGTTTATGTAATAAAGAAAAGTTGAAGGCTGAGTATCAAAAATGTTTTTGAATTTTGTGGGGTAAGACATTGTGAATAATTTTTTATGATTAAAAAATTTTTATGTAGCATGTAACCCACACAAATAAAAGCTCTAGAAAAACTAAGGATTTCTTCCAGAGTGGTACATGGGGAAAGGGAGCCTTCAGGAATGTGTGCAAGAAAGTCCTGATACTCTGAGAGTGTCAGTAGTTCTGGTCAGTCTGCAGTGAGAAGGGCCACCTCTAGAGAGGGTCCCCAAGATTCTTCTGGAGACCTCTGTAATTTAGTCAAGTTCAAACACAGCAAGCTGGATTCCAGTATTAAGGCATAAATTAATTCTGGAAGGAGAAGTAGAAGTATAAGGCAGTCACATACACAATGAATTCCAAAAGGAAGGATCTGTATCACCCAGACCCACAATGAATAATTGTTGTCTGCCTAAAACCTGAAGGAAGAGAGGCATGGGTGTTGTAAAGATGTAGGTAGTATAATAAAGGTCTCCTGAGAATTCTTATGAAAACTTGATTTTGCCTCAAGATTGCAATATGAATTTTTTAAGCACGCAAGGGCCAGGAAATCCTGCAGCCATCTTTTCTTGCATTCTACCTGTTTACTGATAAATGATATCAAGCTCAGGAAGTAATTATTAAACTTTCCAAAGAGGATAGTGTCTTTAGTTTCTGCCACAGAACACTGTATTTACAGATCATCTGCTTATACTAAGAGCAGTGAAAGAGCTCTAACTGTCCTAGCTTAATGTAGAATTTTTTCCCCATTTCATCAGTCCATCCAGTCCCTAGAGGGAAGATAGAGGAAGTAGGAAGATGGAAGAGTCCCTGAGTGGGTGAATGGGCTGCACTGTATAGTCATTTCCGAATCCTGGTTCAGGAGCTGGGCTTCAGGAGAGGATATGGGCAGAGAGAGGAGGTAAGTTTTATTTTCATGTGTGTGGATGGTTTTGGGGAGGGTACTAGAACTCTCCTTAAGCTCGAAGTTTAGAATCAGGCCAATAAAAATGTCCTTTCTTTCCTTTTTCCCTCCCAATAGGCCACATGAAATCATGATGATATCATAGCAAGCTAAGAGAAAAGGGCAGACAATTCTATCTTGGCCCCATGTGTGTCATTACAAACACCTGGATCAGGATCCTCCTTAATGACAAAAAAAAAAAAAGAGGGGCAACAGCTGAGAGCATTTGGAGCATCTTAGTGCTCTGAGATGACCATTTCTTGTTATGATGTAGCTGTATTCATTGGAAGAGCAAATAACAAGATTCATGGGAACCTTAAGGGCATGAAATAACAGAGAATTATTTAATCAAAATGACAGAGCTCTTGTGCTTAGTGTTTAAGATTATAGTAGAAATGAAAAAAGGCAACCCTCCAGCATAGCTGCCAACAGGACAGCTTAGGGAAGCATTCTGGAGGAGTAGTTTTACAAAGATCCCTATTTGCACAAGACTAAAGCCGCTAAGCCAAGAGTATATGTAAAATCAGTGCACCTTCCTATTTGCAGTAGATTTTAGTGCTGGGCACTAGGTGTCCTATAGAAATTCAGAATAGGATAAAGTAAGTTTCAGAGCCCGAGACTCTGCTGAGCAACAGCCTCCCCATGAGCTCAAACTTTTTCTCACTGAACTTGGGGCAGAATATTTCTCTGATTCTGTGGCTTTGATTTCTTCCCAAACCAGGATTATCCATTTGGTCATTGGAACCTGGGCAGCTCATCTTTCTCCTTGGCCTCTTGCTTTCTGTAGCTTACATGAAGGAATAATCTGCATAACTCTTTTTGGGTAAGGCCTGGTGGGCAGGAAGATAAATGAGACTAAGAACAAAGCAATGATCTTTTGGGGGCAGTTATGGTTGTTCTCTGATTTCCTTTGTTTCTTTTTCATTTTCTTTGCCACATGGTGGGGAAATCTACCTGGTCATCACCAATCAAATATCCTACTGGTAAAGTTTGGCAATGGGAATTCATAAAGAATAGAATCAGCATATTACATTAATCTCAAAAGTGTTTTGGGTTCTTATTCTCTCCCTCAAAGCTATCTCTTTCTTCTTTGAGGTTCTCGTTCCTCTCTTTTCTCCCCTGGGCAATCATGATTCCAAAACAAATTTCAGCGTTTGGTGCTGGATGAAAAGAATGACAGTCATAATAATAAATAAGCCAAAATACCCATGTTTTTAGCTGTTGCAAAGTGGATTTTTTCATTGAGAATAGGCTTCCAGTTTTCTTACATGGAAGCTTTCCTCACTTCTCCACCTTCTCAGCAGCTCTCCTGGTTCCCTTTCATGGTCTTGGTTCCCCTCTTCACCTTCTTTCTTATGAAAGTGAGATGTATTCCTTAAGCTGCATTAGCATCTATCATGTTAGATTGTTAAAAGAAAACCTTGGTAGTAATTTCTCATGGTTTTCTCACTATCTTTTAACTTAGGAAGATGGAGAAGGTAAAAAGGAGAATGATAAGCAAACAAGAAAAGTTTTATTACCAGATGCTTCAATTCAAGGTCAAGTGCTGGGGAAGTGCTTGCCCTCCAGTGATAGACTGTGGTTTTACTAGTGGAGAGGGGTGTGCTTTGGAATATTAAGTAACTTCTGTGAGAGTGCACCAGGGCTTTGATTGAGGTGCCTGTCATGTGCATGGAAGCATTTGGTGGTTATCATCTTCTCTCTTTTTCACTGTTTCAAAGCACAGGCCCTGCATGATGGAGAATGCTTGGGTTTCGGTTTAAATATGCTGGTGCTATAACAACAACCCTAAGACCACAGTGTTTCTAAATATTTCACCCAATTTTTAACCATTAATATTGTGTCTCTATTGGAATGGAAAAAAAAATAAGGTGGAATAGGAAACAGATTCAGTGACAAACAGACAAAAAGCTTTTTTCTAAAAAGTACTCTTCACAGAGCTGAAAATCTAGAAGCAAGAAAGGGAAAAGTCCGGGTAGAATGGTTTGGGAGTGAAGAGGCAATGACACTGACATCCACAGTCTCAGGCATATTCCATAAGAGGTTTCGTTGCCATCCCCTAAGAGCTCTGGCAGAAGGAAAAGCTGCGCTGCTACTGATAGTTCAGAAAATGGTGACAGACTGACTTCAGAGAAAAGCACAGGCTCCTTCCAGGAAGGCAGGGATGAGTATTGTACCTTAACTCTTCAAAACCTTGTGTACAAACCTTTAGGGCAGCTCCTCTCAATTATTTCCATTCCCTAGTCAAGAATATTCTGAGTAGAAGAGCCTTAGACCCAGTATGATTACATTTACTTAAATTGGGAAGCCAAGGGCGCTATGGGGAACAAAATACATCCGGAGAATAGAATTAGCAGAAACTTTTGCTCAGTTTTGGGATAATTTTGGATCACAAAGTTAGGTCACCTCTGAGAGCGAATACCTTTTAAAGAAAATTCTATCTTTCCATCTCCAGTGAAAACACCAGGATTCTAATCTGATTACTATTCACTTCAGGAAGGAAATTGGCAGATTAGATTATAAGTAGCCATTTACAGATTGGTTTAATCCTGAATCTTACATATATTAACATGGAATTTACTGACTCAGATATGATCTTTTAAGCTATAAAATATCATTGAAGGGCAATAGATCCAATGTTCTGAGCAAACCAGAAAAGCTAAAATGTTAAGTAATCCTCTAAAATATTCAGAGTCTCTATAAATTCTACTGTATCCACAAAGGATTTGGGAGTTAGGCAACAGAAGGAAAAAGGCAGAGAGCCATTGGCTGAGACTTGAAGTCATTTCTTAATTATTAAAAATAATAATGAAGTCAAGAACTATCTTCGAATCAGAGGGGAGTGTAGAAAGTAAGCTATGTTCTTGTCATTTATAAATTTGGTTAAAGTTAGAATAAATATCCAGAATTTTTTTTTTTTATTGAAACTCTTCTTTTGAAGAGATTTGGTTTGTAGTACAGGAGCATGTTTTGGAGAGATGATTTATGTAAGCGTTGATATTTATTGAGTAGGAATCCATGCCAGGGTTACAAAAGTGAACAACACTAAGTCCAGACCATCACAAAGGTTACATACTAAGAAAAAATGGACCAAAAATAAATAAATAAATAAATAAATAAATAAATTTCATGTCGGATATCACAAAGTGTCATGAGAAAATGAGGTGGATTAAAGGGGACAGGGGATGATAGCATGGGTGTGGGATGGCTACTTTTTATAAGGTGGACAGGAAAAGCTTTTATGAAAAGGTGACATTTGAGCAAAGGCTTAAAGGAAATGAAGGAGTGAGCCTTGGAGCTTTCTATGTGAAAGGTTTTTTAGTCAAAAAGAAAACAATTACAAAGGCCATGAGGTCAAACCCCAGTGTATCTGAGGAAGACCCAGGAGGCTAATAATTGAGGAGAGTGGGAGAGGTGAGTTCAGAAAGGTGGTATTGATCCACAAGCCATGTAAGCCATTGTAAGGACTTGGGATTTTACTAAAAGCAAGATGAGAACACTAGAAGGTTCCGAGTAGAGTTATGTAAACTGACTTCCATTTAAAAAGAAGCATTGTAACTGCTGTGTTGAGGATATACCATAAGAGGGTGGGCAAAAGAAGAAGCAGCTAGACCAGGTATGAGACTATTGCAATAATCCAGGTAAATGATAATGGCTTGGGCCATGGTGTCAGTGGGAAGTGGAGAGAAGTACTTAGATTCTGGAGGGATTTTATAGAGTTTTCTGATGAATTAGATATCAAATAAAAGAAAAGAATCAAGAATAACCCTAGAATTTTTGGCCTCAGCTACTAGAAGTTTAGAGTCACCATTAATAAGACAGGAATGCTACAGGTGAAGTTGACTGAGGAAGAAAGCTTTATGTTAAGTGTAAGATGTTCATTAGACATCCGAGTGGAAATGCTGATTGGCTATATGAATCTGGAGTTTAGGGAAGAGGTGGAGCCTGAAGATATAAATTTGGAATTCATAGGCCTTAGGATGGTATTTGAAGCCATGAGACTGGATCTAGGGAGTGAGTTCAAACAGGACGGAGCTTCCAGGACTGAGCTGGAGGCCAGGAGGGAAGGGACATATAAGTTCAGAGCCCCAGGAAATGAGGAGGAACCAGCAATGGGAAGAGTGACCAGGGGTAAATCAGTCCCGACTACTGAGTAGAATAAGATTATCTGCAAATATGGACGTCATTCCACTGATGACCTAGAAAAGAGCCATTTCAATGGACTGGTGGGGACAAAAGCATGATAGGGGTGGGTTCAAGAAAGAGTATGAGGGGAGGAAATAGAGGCAATCTGAACAGGCAACTCTTTTTAGTTTTGCACTAACTGGAATATAGAAATAGCAGTAGATGGTAAATGATGTGAGGTCCAAGGAGGGATTTTTTTAAGATGGGAGAAATAGCCTGTTTTATGCTGACTGAAATGATCTGGTAGAGAGAGAAATTTGATGACACTTAAGGAGAGAGGATAATTGCTGGAGTGAAACCTCTGAGGAAGTATGAGGGGATGGGATTAAGGGCACAAGTGGAGAGATTGGCTTTAGGAGCCTAACCAGGTTGTTGCAGTAATAGGAAGCATAGTGTATTTGGGCACAGATGCAAGTGGTTTGGTAACTGTGATGGTGGGAGTACGTCTCTTCTAACTGATCATTTTTTAGTTCATCGGCTAAGAGTGAGTATTGGAGAATGGGTATGCAAATAGTGATTTTGATAGGTCATAGAATCTAAGCTGGGTGAGAAGAAAAGTGAGAATTTTTAGGGAATCAAGAATAATGAGTGTGGTAGAGGGAGAGGATTGAGATGAAGGCTGAAGTCACCAAATTGTTGAATCAGGCTCTAGGAGAAGTGATCTGGAAAATAGGAGCTGAGTCAGAGTGGGATGCTGGAGGCTTCTATGATAAAGAAGTTGAAGTTATTGGTAGTGATGTGGTCTGGGGTCATTGTGGGGTGGTGGGCTGAGATAGGTGGAGGAAAATGTTATTGAAGCAGCAGAGGCCAAGTAACTGAGAGGCCAGGATGTGGGAACAATGGTTTATGTGGCTATCGAAGTCAACAAAATTTATGATGGGAGGGGTATTGAAGACAGTGAGAGGAAAGAGAGTGGTTCAAGAATATTTAAATTACTGCTTCAAGTAAAGGAAACTGCTAGTATTGTCCGATGTGCTTCAAAGCTGGTTTGTTGTTTGGTTTTTAAGGAAGAGAGAGGAAAGATAGTTCGAAAGTGGCGATGAGAAGCAAGGAAGGTGCCTTCTCCAGCTCGAGGGCCAGTGGCACAGGGAATGTGGGAGAGAAGTGCCCACCCCTTGAGTGCACCGCCATGCCCGAGGAGAGCCAAGTTTCAGTGAGAGCAAGGAGGTGAAAGTAATCATCAGGGTTGTGGCTGATGATGAACCCCAGTTTCATGGAAGGATTTCGGGAGTTCATAAAAAATGGGAAATGAGCACAAATGGAAAATGTACCTGCTCATCTGGGGATGAAAGTCTGAATGATGAGATTCTGGAAGTCTTGGCTTCTCATGGTGACTGTCGTAAGCAATATTTGCAGGCATTTTGGATTGGTTCAGATGGTCTCTTTGTCAGATTGAGGTATTGAGGCTGCAAGTGCTGGGGGTAGGGTCTTGCCAGCAGCACATGGAACTCTGGTGCCTCTTCTTCAATCCTGATGTTTGTTTTTTTAACTTCCACTAATAACTCTGTTGCCATTGGTGGTAGGTCACTGCATAGATGTCAGCAAATCTGATCGTGGATTGAGGCCATATTTTGACTATTTGCCCTGGAAAGAACACATTTGCACAGTAAATCTTGTCCTTTCTATTTTCAAGGCTTCCAACTAAGTTTGTTTCCTTGGGGAAATCATAATTCTTTGTTCACCTTTCTCCTCGTTTATCTTTTTTAAAAATCAAAGTAAAAGGATTGGAAAGCAGCCTTGCTTCTGCCCAATTCTGCTAAATGAAAGTTTTCTCTGATCATTTCTATATAGTATTTTCTTTTGGGACAGAGAAGAACAGTGGAACAGTAGCATAAGAAAATGATTAAAAGTCTGTAAAAGCCTTGAGCGAGAGGTTTGGAAGATCAGGAGAGAGGGGGCAAGGGAAAGGACTTTGAGTGGGGCTTCATGAAAAGGGGACAAGTTGAAAGCTTTTCAGAAAGGCCTGAAAAAATCAGAAATTTGACCAAAGGAGGCAGAGGGGAAAAATCCACTGTGTTGATGTTTGGAAATTTAGCAAGAGCAGCCTAGAGTCTGCTCCCAAGAACATTCTATATACTCCTGACACAGCTGGCGTGCTGATTCTAGTTTATTTCCTGCCATTAAAAAAAAAAGACTCAAATTTTGAAAAAAAGACAGAAGCTTTTCAACCATTTCTAGTGTGCTAGTTCTCCAAGTCTCCAGAGTCTTGAACAGGGCATGAATTGGATCAAAGCCACTGCTGCTGCTGCTGGTTCAGTTTCTCTGTCTACCAGTAAAGGAACCCCTTGGCTTAGTCATGTCCTGGCTGGTATTTTCTCCCAAAGATTAAGTTGTGTTCATCCTGGCTTGATCATGCCACGTCTTTAGTTCTTGTATTGAAAGGATATTGCAACCAATTCAAGGGGTCATACTGTGCTTTATGCACTGAAGACTAACAAACCCCATTTAGGAAGGAAAAGGAAGCAAGGGAAGATAACGAGGAATGGTGTTGTCATGCCCTGTTTGCTTTCTCACCTCTTGGAATGCAACCTGTCAAAGGTGAGCAGAAAACAATGTGGCTTCCATTGCCTCTGCCTCAGATTTCCCCTAGTCCAGGTTGCTTCCCACCCTGGTTAATTGAGTACACCTGTTTTTCAAGGGAATTTGCAGGAAGTTGGGGACATATCTTCATAGGAGCTTTGTTACCCCATGGCTATCCCAGCATTAGATGCATGCGGAAATATTTCAGGGAGCTAGATAGCATGTTACAGTGAGATCAGAGAAGGAACAGGTAGGACAATGATCTCTTGTCTCTAAGGGCAAATCTTTTTTCCTTCACTCAACTGGGGACAGTGCTCCAGCAGTGTCATAATTACACTTAGCCACAATGACTGGTGCATATGTGTGTGCCTGTGAGTGTGTGCACACGCACATGTGTGTAAGTGTAAGGGGATGATGATGATGGAAACCACAAAATACAAATCCTTTGCGGGGTCAGGTTGCAAACTCAGAGCCACACCCCACCAAGGAAACAAGGCAGAGGGGACATGTTCAGAGCTTTCCCAGAGTGGTATCCTCCCCAGGGAAAACACAGATGACTCAGGCTTGCCTTGACTCTGTGAGGCCCAGATCCCACCCTCTCCCTGGGGCCGGCTCTCCTTCCTATTTACTCTCAGATCCCCAGCCCATCCACCTCCAGGTTCTTTTTTTGTTTGTTTTTGTTTTCTGTAAATATATATTTCTTACTTTGGACGTGCAGGGATCAACTGAGATTCTGGAGTTGGGGGGAGGGGGCTGATGACTGGGTCTTTTTATTTTTTCCTTTCTCTCTTGGATTTTGGTGTTTGAACTTGAAAAAAAATAATTACAAGTATATATATAAGCAAATGACTTACCTTAAAAAATAAGTTGATTTTATTCTTTTGATTTATCTTGTTTCTCATTGGGGTTGGGTGGGGGTGGGGGGTCTTTTGGGTGGAGGGCTTTTTTGTGAGCTGTATAGATTTCCAGTTTGGACTTGTTCAAATGATGCAGGAACAAAAATTAAAATGAATTTAAAAAAAGACACAACATAAAAACAAGAAAAACTTTGTGATGTATAAAAGCTGTAAATAGTCAGATTCTTTCTCTTTTCTAATGGCAAATTATTTCTGTCACTTTATATTCAAAAAAAAAAATAAAGAAACCTACCACAAATTATCAGGGTAAAAAAAATCTGGTATCAGAGTTTCTTTTTTTAGGGGGGGTTTCTTTGTGCTTTCTTTACTGTGGCTTGGAAAAACTCCTTATAATAAGATGCTGTTTAGGAAAAACCCTTTCCCCAGTCAGTTTCGTCTGGACTGACGAATCCAAATAAATTAGGAAATCTGTTTCTATTAGCTAGTGCTGTAGTCTCTTGGTGAGACGTTCAGGGAGATTAAATGATTCTGATCTTAAAGCAATTTTTTAGTTTTCATAAGATTCTTTATTACATAATAACTGTCATCTACTTTTTTTCAGCACAGAAAAATTTAAACATATTCAAAAGTAGACCGAATGATATAATGAACCTCTGTGTATTCACACAGAAGTTCATCACACAGCTTCAACAAGTATCAACTTTTGCCAGTCTTGTTTCAACCTTACCTCTAGTCGTTTACCCTTTCTATATTATTTTGAAGCATATTCCATCACTGTATAATCTGTAAATATTTCACTATGTAGCTCTAAAAATTAAGGACTGTATTTCAGAGTAACCACAATATTATCATGACATCAAAATTTAGCAATAATTTCTTGATAGCAAATATCTAGTTACTTTTCAAATTTCTAATTATCTCAAATATAATACTTTCTACAGTTTTTGTTCTTGTCATCATAAGCCTAAAAAAGTCCACAAAATTGGTTGCTATTTTTTAAAATTCTTTTTAATCTATAGGTTCACCCCTCAACTCTTTTTTTTTTCTTGAAATATATTTGTTAAGGAAATGGAGTCCTTTATCCTATAAAGGTTCCCACAGATGGGTTTTGCTGGTGGCTTCCCCATGGTAATCATTAACATGTTCCTCTGTCCTCTGTATTCTCTATAAGTTTGTAATTGTCTTACTCTTTAATGCATTCTTTTTTTCATTGCTTAGAGGTATCAGGAAAGCAAACTGGCCCTCATTTTAACCAGTGTACAGTGAATTTTAAAGAATTAGCTAACCACATAAATCTTCCAGGTGGACAACAGTAATATGGCTCTAGTGACAAGATGACTAAGCTCCCCTAATAGCCAAGACAAGAAACAAAGACTTAATCTGGCTCTTCAACATGTCCTTTGAGCTACTGCATTTACCTGAGTGGTCTTTTTTTCTTCTCTAGTCCCAGGTCTATCATTGACTGTATATATGGATCCTGGAGGTTTTCTCTTACTGTGATTTCTAAATTACTCAAGTTAAATGATATTTGTGATAATAAAAGTAGGCATATTTAGCTTTCAAATAGCAATCATAAAGCAGTCTCCAACATCACTTTATTAGGAGCCATGTGCTCCTCCTGTAATCCTAGTACAGCAGGGTTCATTTTAATGTTGATAGAAAAAAAAAATTGATTCCCAGTGGGGCCACTGTCTGTGTGGAGTTTGCATGTTCTCTCCATGTCTGTGGATTTTCTCTGAGTACTCCGGTTTCTTCCAACATCCCAAAGATATGCAGGTGAGGTGAATTGGTGAGTCTAAATTGTTCCCATCTGGGTGAGTGTGGGTGAGCACTCTGTGATGGAAGGGCGTCCTGTCCACAATGGGTCCCTGCCTTGTGCCCTGAGCTGCCAGGACAAGGCTCCAAATACCCGTAACCCCGAACTACAGTAAGCAGGTTGGAAATTCATTCTTTTACTTGTTTTTAGTAATCTTTCTTGAATGTGTGTAGAGCTCACATTTATTTCAGTATTTAATATTAGAAGCGTTTTGGATCTTAGAAGTTTGGTGATGTTTTTGTGACCAGAAGTAATGCTTTAGGAACTTGACTCTTGTTTATATCAATTAGCCTGTGGTAAAAATGGTTTTATTACCTGTCATTTTGCTTAAAGTCACAATTTCCAAGAACCTTTTGACAAGGTAAAATGAGGACTTACTGTACTACAAAGGACTCATGTAGAGAACAGTTAGTAGAACCCCAGTCTATGGCTAAGGAGCCTCAGGGAGCTATTGGGTGGCAAAGTTCTGGCTAAAATCCAGCAATTTTGCTCCCTGGTTCAGGGCCTCTTCCAGGATGATGTATTGTCTCTTTAGAGGGTTCCTCCTGCATTTTCCTCTGTGCTAAAACAAAGAAGTCTTCTTTCTACCTGAACATTCCTGAAAGTAGACAAGCCCTAACATAAAGCCCCAGTTCTTTCCAGTTATAATAATTCTCTTCACTTTTGGAGGTATTCCTTTAAAGCCCAAAATGTTTTGGGGCCATAGGACTCTGAAAGTTATATGGTAGGTTTGATTTGAAAATCAGACTTATTAAAAAAAAAAAAGTTGGGGGAGACAAGGCTTCTGCTCAAATCCTGTCTCTCACTTTAAAAAGGGAGAGCCTAAGAGCACGTATCTGAATTCTGGTGGGAAATCCCAGTAAGGACTTAGTTAAAGCTTTGATCACAACCAGAACTCAAAAAATAATAATAATACTCAACCTTCCAGGAATTTTTGAGCTGTGACAGCTGTGAGTTCTTTAGATTGCTTACCCTACCCACCTCCTGGGGCCTCTTAAGGTAATTAGCTCAGAGCACCTGTGTTCTTCCTGTCTCTGTGCCACCCCGAGTTCCAGTGTAAGGCACTGTCAGTGAAAGCAGTCTAATGACGGCAGAGGGGACATGCAGTCATGTCCCTATAAGCTAACTGTCCAGGATTGACATCCTTTCTCTGCATTTGCCACTCAAACACCTACCCTGATCATTTGGTGTGAATATTGATTGCTACTCCCCTATCCTTTTCTAACCCCCAAAATAATCCTTTCAAAAATATAAATTATTCAGGAAGTAACTCCTTGAAGAATAACCATCCGGGGGGCTCTCAAAATGATGATGCCTGGGTCTCATTCCCCCAAAGGTTCAATTTCAGTTGTTCAGGGATGTGGCTTGGCATCGGGCATTTTAAAACCTTCCCAGGTGATTTTAATATGCAGCCATAGTAAAAACCACTACCACTACACACGTCAGTGTATTTGAGGAAAAGGGGGGTCTCATTTATTTCTAATTCAACTCTATGCTGCAGCTGTTGTCTCTTGTGTTCTCAGCCCCACTGTAGACCAGAGGTCAGCAACCTCCCGGGCCACAGACCAATACCAGTCAGTCTGTGGCCTGTTAGGAACTGGGCCGCACAGCAGGAGGTGAGCACCAGGCTAGCGAGCTAAGTTTTGTCTGCATTTGCCACTGTTCCCTAGTGTTAGTATCACCACTTCAGCTCCACATCAGATCATCAGACATTAGATTCTCAGAGGAGCACCAGTTCCTGGTGGCAAAAAAGGTTGGGGACTGCTGCTAGACCAACACTCCCTTCAGGATGCCCCCAAGTACATGCCACATAATCTAAATAATTCAAACCAATCTGACACCACCGGGGGCTTCCTCAGGACAACCAAAGGTGGGCTCCGGTCCTCCACATCCCATCTTCTTTAATGTTCTCCCACTAGAGTAGAGCAGAAGGTTTTTTCTGGTTGACCAGTAGACATCCCTGATATTATCCCACAGGTAATGGAGTCTAAACCAAAGGTCAAAATCTGGTGCCCAGCAGGCCGATTCCAGAAGGAAACTGGATTTTTTTGACTGGTACACTTTTTTGAATATTGAAATTTGAATGTCTATCTGCTCCTGAGTTTAGCACAGTTTCTATCATTTTTCATCACCTGTCTCACCTTAGGAGGGAGCTAGGTCAGCAACACTCTTTTCCTTCTTCACCACCTGCCCTCAACACACACATGCACACACGCACGCACACCTGCTCACTCAAGTCCATTCTCCTAACTGCTGCAGCATTCTCAACAAAGTTGTATTTCCACCCTGAAATAACATTTCTGGTTCAAGGCAAAGCAGTGACAATGTTTTGTTTCCCTCTCAGTCTTTGTATTGAGTTCACACCAGTGACTAATAAAATGGGCACTACCTGATAGTCTACACCATTTAAGTACACCCACCCAGAAATGCTTTAAATGTCAAGTTTTTCCCCTCTTTTGCCTTTTTTTAAGATTAGATTTAATATTTTGGTACATCCTTTCTTAATCTCAGAGCACACAGAAGTATGATTTTTATACAATCCAAGAAACCTCCCAGACATCAGAGAGGATATTTTTTCTTTATAGTTACACCTAAAAGAAACTATCATTTAATTTTTTTCCAGGCTCATTATCTCATGTAATCTTCTTAATAACTCCATTTCACAAATGCTGTTACTGAGGTTTGGAGAGATTGATCAACTTGCCCGAAGCTAGACAGCTATTGTTAAAAATGATTAAAGGAGACAATTTAGTGATACAAACAAACTTTATTTCACATTTCATGAAGTAAACAGTCTCTATTTGGAGAATTGCATAAATAGATTTGGAGGCTTTTACAGGATAAAGAATAAAGACCAAGGAAATAAGTATGGAACCCAGAGATGGTTTGGCATTTGGAGGTTGGCAGATTGGACATGCTACGCTTCTGGTCAAACAGAGCATTTTCAGGTACACAAAAATTATTTAAGTTTTGGTTTGCTGACATGGCACCCCAGGAAGGAGCAGCTCCATCTTGGGCCTAGAAATTTATAACTATTAAATGAAAGACCACCAGGTCAAAACTAGCAAAGCTGATCCCACACAACCCACTCTCATTATTAAGTCAAAGAGCCTTACAGATCATTGAAAAGAATAAACAATGAATATAAAACTATTCTAGAACCTGTCAAGTAGCCAAGATAAATGCAACGTCATATTGTTATGTTTAGTAATGACTTGGTATTCACTTGCCTGTTTCTGATATTCAGCAATTAGTCACATATACTTACTTACGCACCAATCTTGGAA
This sequence comes from Eidolon dupreanum, assembly GCA_028627145.1. Lineage (NCBI taxonomy): Eukaryota > Metazoa > Chordata > Mammalia > Chiroptera > Pteropodidae > Eidolon > Eidolon dupreanum. The sequence goes on along the minus strand of CM053503.1, from coordinate 21,127,182 downwards.
ATCTTGTTCCTTTGGACCCTGTAACAATCTGCTTTGTCCAAAGCGTCACATTCGGTAGCTATTCTGAGAAAGTCACGCAGATATGATCTCTGCAAGTGAAAATAGCCACAACTTCTGTCACTATAAATTATCATCTATTGAATACTTAATAATTACCAGCACTGTGCTAAATATTTTACGTATATTATCTCATTTGCTCTTCATAATAATGCTGGGACAAATCATATTTCCCTCCCCATCTCTCATTTTACAGAGAAGGAAATTAGCTTTAGTGAGGTTACTTAACATGCCTGGAGTAGCACAGTGGAACAGACCTGCCTCACCCCAGAACCTTTCCCTTAGAGAGACTTTGAAGGCCTGCAGTACCCCTAAAACATATTTTTTATAGCAGCTATACTTTTTGCCACTGACTAGTCCAGAGGTTTTCAACTCTAGCTGCATAATAGAGTTACCTGAGGAGATTTTGAAAATACAGATGCTCAATACTCAGTATTTTGTAAAAGCCCACTGAATAATGCCAATGAGGAAACAGAGGTGGAAACAGTGGTTTCATTTAATTCCAGAAAATAAAATCAAGGCCATGAGATGGAAGAGAGGCTAGAATAAATTTCTACAGCCTAATTAATGTAAAGAGGGTTCATGGCCAGAATCCTTAAACCCTAGAAATATTTTTACCGCATCCTTTGGGGATGTGTCAGTTATTAAGTTTGGCCTCCAAGTTCCACACTCACCCTTCTTTGCCCTGCTTTGTGATACTAGAGCAGGTCTCTGCAAGCTTCATTTCTCTTTTGCCGGCCACTCTAAGTTAGGCTCTGACAAAAGAGGGCACTGGAGGGATGCTGGGGGGCAGGTGGAGGAAGAGTTTTGTTGAGTCAGCAAGCCTGCCTCCCTGTAAACCTAGCCCGAGGCTACCCTACACTAGTAAGCAATTCCCATGGCTCCAGAACAGCCTCCAGCCAGTTTCTTCGTTGTGCATCCAGGGTGTTCTCCTGCAACATCTATGTTCCTGCCATGCTTACTCTTCCCTCAGTCCCAGAGATGGAAGCCCTTCTCTGCAGAGTTCAATTTCACCCTCCGGGTAAACAATTACGCAGTAAACAGTTCTCTAAGTAAAACATACCTTGTTAAAATGATTGCTTAATAATCTGTGGTTTGTTTCCTCACTGAATCCTGACAGCTACATTGGGTTACCTGAAAAACTTGTTTTCAGCATTGAGCTCTTTATTTATAACCTTCCCACCAGATCGCAAAGTGGAGCTGGAGGAAAAGCTTTGCACAGGCTACTCACTTTGAAGCCCCGTTAAGCATGTTTTTTTTATACAAATAGCAGATGTTGTATTTCTGGAAATGGATCTCATGGATGTGGTAGGAATACGGGGATTCATCTCAATCGATGATTTTGGTTAAGAAAAGCCTCCATGAGCTACAGATTTATTCTTTCTACAACAATTAGCAATAGACTTTTGCTTTGATTCCATTGCTCTGTCATAATGGTAAGAGAATTCAAGTTAATTAATTTGCAAGCTGCATATAATTAGGAGCCATTATTTCCTGACAACTTTATAGAGATGATTATATTTACATAAGATTAGTTACATAATATACAATTTATAATTTTCTATGTAATATTTAATATAATTAATATACATAGATGCTTATATGTTTTTATGTCTTATATTTATTCCAGTGATTGTGGCAGCAGTGTGGGAGAGATGAGGAAGTCTTAATTATTTTATCTATGTCTCTTTTTATTAGGATAAACTTACTGGAAATTTTTGATAAAGCTGATCAGCTCTAAGTTGACAATCATCACAAAAGTTGGGTGGGGGCTGTGACGATTCCCAGGCAAGGCCGACGTGAAAATTCTAGGGGAAGAGCAGGACTTCCACTGCTTCTACTTATTTTTCATTTATTCATTCAAATATTTATTGTCTACTATGTGGCAGACATTGTTCTAGAGTTAAAAAATACAGCAGCTTGCAAAACAGCAAAATAGTACTATCCTCAAGGAACTCTATGCTAGTACTTAATTGGGCAATCTTAGAAAGTCGTACACAGCCCCAGTGAATTTCTAGGTGGGACATACATACTTAAGGATGTAGATCCAGTCACTTGTCCTAGGAAATGCTCCATGTGTATGGGGTGCCAGCTCTAATGGAAGAGCCTTTGAATTTGAAATGGATATGTGAATTCCTCTTCAGAGAAGGGGTTCTCTTTCAAACAGACTCATTCTGAGGAATGCCTCCACAGCACATTATGAAAACCATACCAGAATTGAAGTGAGAAACAGACACTCATATATAAGAGTATAAGAACTCTGGAATTCCCGGGAGTCTGGAGGGGGTGGGGGATGGAGGGAGAGGAAAGGTAGAAAGAGGTAAGTGACTTGGAAAGAGAGGTGACATTCCATCCCATTCCAGTCTTTTGAGTCTCACAACGTCCCTGACTAGGAAGGCAGATAATATTATCATGTTACAGGTGAGAAAACTGAGGGCAAAGTGACTTTTGCAAGGTCGTGTGGTGAGTAAAAAGTGGATCCCAGGTTTTCCAAGCCTAGTGTTCTCTCCATTGCACCATGCTGCTTGCATGAGGACTGACATGGGTAATTGCAGGAACTTACAAAAAGAAAAATCTAACATAAGGTGATGAGGATGATGTGGCAGAAATCAAGGTAAAGTGGAAACATACGGAGACGGATACACACCCTTCCTTGTGACTTTGATTTAGTCATTGTTACAAAACCTTCACATGAAGAAAACAACTTAGCAGATCCCTTCTAAACATTTACCAGCAAGAATTGAACAGCATGAATCCATAAAACTTGCTTCGGCTCTTTGTCTTACTTCCACTGCGTAATGGTGCTAATATCTAATTGCACAGAGGTACCTGAGGAAGGACCAAAGTGAGGGCTGCATTTTAGCCACATTTCTGCTAGTCTCCAATCTGATTTCCCACAGAGCTGAACCTGAACTAGACCCCTGATTGCACAGTGTCGCTCCCCCACCATCTTGCTAAGTCAAAAGGTAAAGATGTTTTCCTGGGGGCAGAAAAATGTACCAGCTTCTTGCTGAGGTACTGCCTTGCCATAACCTCCTGGTATTTCAGGCTCTAAACTTTCTGTGCCCCATCCTGTAGGGTCTGAAGGGTGGTGATTTTCTCTCTCCGACATCATTCCATAACTCATGGCTATTCTTATTTAAGTGAGAAAGAAGAATGAATGAGGGAGCCTCTAGGTTGCCACACAGCCACTGAAGGAATTCACATCACCCTTCCCAAACCCAGCCTTGGCCACTGAGATGCTCTCACATCACCTTGACCAGGAGTGCCAAGCAGGCGGACCCTGTGCCCCAGTGCCATTGCTCTTATGTCCGGCTGGTCCTTCTGTGAGCTCTGAGCCATGGTGTCCTTTATCTTCCCGGGTAAACAGAGAAGCAGGTTTCAAAGGAAGGATTGCAAAAATAATTGCAGGGAGGGAAATGCAAAGGCAACAACTCACTTAGGGAGAGAGACCTCAGGAGTTTGGAAAAAAGGATTGAATGCTTCACCACACGATTTTGTGAGGATTGGCAGAAGGGAGGGTAGAATGAAACCAAATATAGACACAGACATACACCCTTCCCTATGATTAAGTCACCCTTCTCAGTAGCAAAACAAAACAAAACAGAAACATAGAAAGCCAAATCTTCCTCTCCTTTTCCACATGAAGGTGAATGTCAGACATGGGTCAGGTTTCTATTTTTAATTTGAACCTTTCTCTTCCTTCTCAGTTTTCTTCTTTAACATGCTGCAGGCTTAACTTTATCTCTCTGGCATGAGAAGCCCTGGGAGGAAAGATGACAGGCTTTCTCCAAAGTGGCAGGAGCGGACAGACACATGACCTCAAAGCAATGCTTTCCGTGGGAGCACAGGCTGTCACCGCTGCCTGCCTCCGAGGAGGCCAAGCCAGCTCTCCCTTCCCACTGCTTGCCCTTACGGTGTTGGCTCAAAAAAAAATTAAAAAATAAATAAATAAATAAATAAATAATAAATAAATAAATAAGTAAGTAAGTAAATAAATCAATCAAAACAAAAAACAGAGCCATTTCATCGGCCTGGAGGAGTATCAACCTTGTTGATGTGTCGTAGTAGACCACAGGCACCTCTCATGCTAGCTTCTCCCTGTGCAGCCTAGACCCATGCTCCCTTCAAACTGTATTAACTTCTCTAGCCACTCCGCCAGTCAGATTAGAGTCCTGGTTTTCAGGCTACAGTTCATAAAATGTTTCCAGTCTTTTGCCATCTCCATAGCAGAGGGGAAAAAGGCTTTACTTCCTTGCATCCTGTGCACAAGTAATAGGCGCTATACCATGAGCCTCCATCTCACAGCAGCCACTGCATTCGCGTGGGGCCTGGGGCCCAGCAGGCAGCCTTCAACCCATAATAACTCCTTTTTCTTTTCCCAATTACCCAGGGCCAATAGGTCCAATGCAGACCCCAAGCTTCGCCTTTGCAATTTAGATGCCACAGGTAGCTTCGTGTTTGGATGGTTGAGAAAGGAAAAATAATAACCTTGCCTTGCTCAGGCCCCTGCAGTGTCCTGGTATCCCAGAGCTTCACAGCCTGTGTCTCTCAGACCCATTTTGTGCCCTTTCTGTCCTCACAAATGCAACCCTTTCCCCGGTGGAGCCCGGCGGGGGTGTGAATCATCGGCACAGGAACAGAGCCGCTGAGGGCCAACAGCAAGAAGGGGAGCTGCACACAAAGGAAGCAGAAGGGCGACAGAGGCAGCATCCACAGAGTGTAATTCCATTAGCTGGAACCTGGCCTGCTCCCCAGTTACCCCAGCCCCGCCCCACCCTGCCTCACCTTATGAAAAGCACAGTGGGGTCTTTAACAACACTTCTAACATAATGAGCTCTTTGTGTGGACAGACCAACTGTGTTTCCCCTACAGGCCAAGAGTTTAATGCACATAACAATCTTAGTCTTTACACACGCGTGCATGCTGCAGAGCGGGTTGATGAAAATCAGCATTACCCCGTTCCAACAGAAAGGAGAAACTGGGGCATTCGTTGGTTCAGGGGCTTGCCTGAGGTGACTTGGAGGTCAGAAGCAGTGCTAAGGTCCTCTGACTTTGGAATGGATGTTCCGTGGCCCAGCACGTTGCTGAGCAGCCCATTTTGGCTAGCTCTATGTCTCAGGTGTTCCTGCGGGATCTCAGAGGAGATGAGCTAAGTGGGAACAGGTGCCTACTTCAGTGTCCTAGTCCTAAGGCTTTTCTACTTGAAATGAGAGTGAACAGACTGAAGCTTTGCAAACAGGCCCTCTGACAAAAACACATATCCCTTTGCCTTCATGAGTTCTCCCTCCGAATACCCCATTTCCATTCCGTGCACTCAGGCTCAAAGCCTGGGTCATCTTTGACTCTCCCCACCCCAATGTGAATCATTCGCCAAGTCCTGTCACCTCTGGTTCTAAAACATGTCTGAATGCCTCCCCTGCTCTCCCTCAGTATGGGTCAGGCCTTCTGGATCTCTCCAGGACAATGGCAATAGTGCCCTAAGGGACCTTCTCCCCTCAGAGATCCTCATGCCAGTCCTTCCTTCAAACCTGTGAAGCTGACTTTGCAACACATCACGACCCTGGACATTTCCCACCCTCAGCCATCCATGGCCTCCTCCTGCCTGTGAATGAAGTATGAACGCCTCCCCTGACATGATGGTCTAGCCTCACCCTTTGCCTCCTTATCTAGTGTTCCCTTACACAGTCTGAGCTGAAGCCCACTTGGCTTATTTACTATTCTTCAGTCACACCCCATACTGCCCTGCTTTCATGCAGATATTCCCATTTATACCCCATTTAGGGAAACAACGCTCCCGTGTTTCTCGTCTGCTACAATACTGAACACTTCTGTGACAAGGTGTGTGGGTTTTGCATTCATCAAACAATTCTCCAATGCCAACTAGCCATTCTACAATGCAATCTTGAGACCACGTACCTGGATATCTAGCGACAGAGCCCACAGATTAAGGGCTCAGTCTCACAAGCCTGACACCTCCTCCCCAACTTCAGTCACCAGTCACAAGTTCAGGTTGTCATACTTGATTCTGGCTATAAATCTGAGGTTCGCATGACTCTTCTCCCCAAGTTTGATTAATTTGCTAGTGAGGCTCACAGAAGTCAGAAAAAAACAGTTTACTTACTATATTACTAGTTTATTATAAAAGAATGTAACTCAGAAACAGCCAGATGGAAGAGGCGCATAGGACAAGCTATGGGGAAGGGCCTGGAGCTTCTGTGTCCTCTCGGAGCATATGACCCTCCTAGAACCACCACATATTCACCAACCCAGACACTCTCCAAACATCATTGTTTCGGATTTTTATGGAGGCTTCATTACCAGGCATGGTTGGTTAAATCTCTGGACATTGCCCATTAAGTCTTCAACTCCTCTCTTCTTCCCAGAGATGGAGGCGGGGATGGGGTGGGCCTGAAAATTCCACTCCTCTAGTCACCTGGTTGGTGCCCCTGTAAACAGGTCTCATCCCATGGTAATCTACCTCATTAACCTAAACTCTCCATGTGGTTGAAAGGGGCTTGTTATGATTAACAAAAGGCACCTTTCTCTCTCATCACTTAGGGAAGCCCAAGGGTTTTAGAAACTGTATGGGGTTGGGAATGAAGACCAAATATATTTTTCTTAATATAAATCACAATATTCTACTTCCTGCCCTGTAAAATACCACCTCACATGTTACCTCCTCCTTGAAGTCTTTTCCAGTCACCCCCAACAAAGTGGTCTTTCTGTGATGCCCACATCTCTTTCATGCCACTTGTTTTCTGATTGGCAGGTCCTGAATGGGGGAGGCCACCACCCATGTGGCCCTGTACTAGAGGGTGTGACAGGGCTCCACACAGAGTTCACGCTGAAATAATGCTTGTTAAATGAAAGTTTGGGGGCAAAAAAAACAAAAACAAAAACAAAAACAAAAAACAAAGACAAAAAACTTTGCCTTTCTATCTTTATTTTCTCTTTATCTCCTCCTTTCCTTCCCTTGAACAAACATTTGAGCATCCACTATATGCCAGGTTGTGCTTGTAATTAAGGACACAGCAGAGATCAGACCTGACACAAAGCCCTCTCTGAGTGGAGCTTAAGACTTGGTGGGGAGGCAAACGTTTTAAACATGTAAGAGATTTGAGAGGCAATTACTGCTGTGCCAAAAAGTAAAACAGGAAAAGCGGAGGGGAGTCCAGGGCGTGACCAGGGCAGCCTCCCTGAGGAGGTTCCAGGGAGTGCAGAGGAGTGAGCCATGCCTTGAAGCATCTTAGGGAAGAACATTCTAAGCAGAAGGAATGGCCGGTGCAAAGATCTGTGTGGTGTGCTGGGGAAGCAGCTGAGTGAGAGGCACGAAGAGGAACAGTATGTGAATATTCTCTCTCTCTCCCTTCCACCTTCACTCTCTCCTAAGAGAGGCTCGCCATTAGGGCAGACAAGCAATTTTATCAGTGCGAATGGCTCAGAGTGGTCAAACCCTTTTCTCTGTGTCCCAGTCAGTGGAAGGCACACTGCGCCTAGCTAAGTGACATAATAAAGGGCCTATTTTCTTTGAAATGTTCTCATTTGCCAGTGAATTGAATTGCTAACTTAGCATTTGGATGGCTGCCTAGCTTTCTCTTGCTATGGCCTTTCAGCATCCCATCCCTGTGACGGATTTGGATTTCTCAGGTGTAGAGTATCTGGATATGAACAGAAATCAGAAAGGAACAGAGAAACCAAAGGGAGCAACAGAAACCCCTGCAGCCCAGGGAAGGGCAGGAACTGGCTTTGTCTGACAGAGGAGGGTCCACCACCCAGCAACACCAGGCTGTTTGGACACACACTGCTGTTGGAATCTTATTTTGACCTCTGGCAGGCGCTACATTTTGGGTTCCCTCTTTATATGACAAGGGAAGGTCTCACTGGTGACCCACTCTGTCCAGGTTTCTCCTGACCTTTGACTCGTATAAATGTATCTTTACTTCCAACCTCTTTCTCATCAGTGGTTTTATTTCAAAACTGTATGTCCCTTGCCTAGGAAATCCAGGTGCACAGAGGATTCTGTGGATAGTGTTCAGAGAGCTGTGTTACTGGGTCGGGCTGTGTCGGGCCTCTAAGTCAGCACTCATGGAAATGCTGGCTGGTCCGCAAACAGCCTTGCAGGATGTTTAAGATCCACATTGTCCCTTAGTTTTAAGCATTTCTATCTGGACTTCAACAGAGAACCACACCTCAGTTTTCCACCCATTACTGCATCTAGTACCAAGATTTCTCACCTGACAGCTGCCTTGGTTATTTTCACATTTGCCTTCATAATTGCAATAGTCAAATTAACCACAAAGATATGACACCACATACTTGTGTCATGTAATCCTCACCATTAGCAGAGAGGAGCTACTGTCATTCCTATTTTATAGACAAGAAATTATTAAGTAAAGGACCGTGTGATATTCTTTGTCATATCCCTTTTAATTCCCATCACAGACAAATCTCTGGAAAAAGTGGCTGATACTCTACTTACCATAGCTAACATTTATGGCAAGATAATTAGGTACCATTCACCAGCCAAGTGGCTTACATTATTTTTCCCAGTTTCTCACAACTACTCAGTGAGATAGGTACTATTATTAAATGCTTGTATGCTTCAGGGCTAACTGAGATGAGAAAAGTAAATATTTATTGAGCGCTTACTGAGTGCCAGGCAGTGGGTTAGGGGCTTTGCATTTTCAGTTTTAATCACCCAGTAACACTAGGAGGCAGGTATTATTAATTTCCTGTTCACTGTGGAGGAAACAGAAGCCCAGAGAGAGTAAGGAACTTTTCCATGGCTACACAGCTGGTTAATGACAAAACTGGGATTCAGATCTTCCTGATTCCATAGCTCATGTGCTCCTGCAACACCCACTTCTCTGGAATCTGGAGAAGGAAGAGACCGCGTAACATAGGAAGCACTGAAATTTCAAGTTAATATGAAAAACAGCATGTTGGAACTTTGGGTGAATGGTCACCCTAGTAACAGCTGCTTCCTATGGAGCATGCCAACAGCACAGTGAGGGGCTTATTCCTGGAAGCAGGGATAGAAGGGGGTGGGGTGTGGAGCGAGGCAAATCTGGATCCAGAAATAGATGATAAGATGATAGTGAAAAGTAAAGCAGCATGGGAGTTCATGAGCAAAGCCATTCACTCAAAAATGAGAGCCATTTTATTTCACCTGAGCCCTCAGGTAGTGCAACAGATCTGGTGTGCAGCTGCTCACCCAGCCACAACTCATGGCCCCTCTGTTCTCCTTTGTGTTCTCGTGCTGCAAATTATGTTTCTCCACAACTTGGCTCACTCTTTTCCCATGTATATAAACAAGCCAGACTTCTCCTGTACTGAGTAATACCCTCCCCCAATCCTGGGCCCACTTTTAGCTATAATCATATCCCTTTTAATTCCCATCACAGACAAATCTCTGGAAAAAGTGGCTGATACTCTACTTACCATAGCTAACATTTATGGCGAGATAATTAGGTACCATTCATCAGCCAAGTGGCTTACATTATTTTTCCCAGTTTCTCACAACTACTCAGTGAGATAGGTACTATTATCATACTCATTTTGTGGACTGGTAAACGACTAACTTGGGTTAAATAACCCATCAAGGCCACACAAGGAAGAAGTATAAGAGTCAGAATTCAAACTCAGGTCATTTGAGAATGTAAGTTTTGTTAAGAGAAGGGATTTTCATTCTTTAGTGTTGTTCACTGACACATCCCTAGGACATAGATAAATGTCCCAAATAAAGTGAATGTTCAATCAATATTAGTTGAAGAAAATGAAACTGTCACTGGAATCGCCTCTTTAATCACAATGCTATGTGTTCCCCAGTTGCTGCAATGCTGGGCTGCCCGTTCTTGCAATCTGATTTCCTTCCACTTCCTTACCCTTGGCCTCACCATTGAACTTGCTCTGAGTAAGCCAGTGAACACTTTCTAGGCTTTCTCTATGTTATTCGACTGTTGAAAATTCTTTGTTGAAAGTCTCTTTCCTTTGTACTGTCTATAATGGCAACCCCTCACCAGCCAATACTTTCAGGAAATTTTAAAATATATCTTTCTTCTCTCCAGTCCTCCTCTTAAATATTGGGAGACTCTGTCTTTAGCCTTTTTCTTCTTACTACACACACATGCACACACATACTCATTTATACCTAATGCTTCAACTACCAATCGATACGTATAATTTTCAAATCTGTTCCTGTAAGCAGACCTATGTCCAAGCTCCAGAATAATATTTTTGCTTGCCTGTCAACAACATGCCACACCTAAAGATCTCTTGGTAACCTCAAATACAGCCTCTCTAAAATAGAACTTATTCATTTGTCCTTCTCCTGCAGCCCATGTCTTGGCCAATGGCAGTATCTAATCTGCCAGGACCCCCATAGTAGAATCTGGGTGCCACTGCCCACACCGAAGAGTCACTCAGTCCTGTCCATTCATCTTTGTCCATTCATCCTGCCTCTCATCTTTGTCCACTTCCAGTGTTGCTTTCCCCATTTCCCCACCACTCCCGTATGCCATCACTGCTGTCTTTTGAAAAACTACACTGACTATCATTCAACTGCCAAATATTCTTTAAAAGCTCCCTGTCACCTATGGAATGAAGTTCAAACTCCTCATATATCGCAAAGTCTTAATGAAGCCCTGTCCACTTTCCCTACCTCGTGTTCCATCAACCTCCTACAAGCACCATCCACTCCAATGCAGCTGCATTTTATTGAGTAATGTGGGGAGATCTTTTCTTTGCTCATGTTTTCTTTAACTTCATACATTCTCCCTCTTCTTCCCACCCCACCTCCATCTTCTCTAGCTCCCCTCTCCATATAATATCCTTTCCACTCAGCAAGACTGCTGGGTCCCAACACTATCCCTTCTGTGAGATCTCTCTGACCCCTTTCACTTCAGGCAGGAGTACCAGCCACCTCCCTTTGTCCTCCCACAGTGGCTAGGACATTTTTCCTTTCTGGCACTATGACACTGAATTTTAAACTAAAGTCAGGGACCAGACATCTTTGTACTATCCAAACCTACCATGAAAACTAAACACAGTGCTTAGCTTTCACTTTTAATGTATCTTTTCCAAATAAATGAGTCGGTAAGTTAGTAACTAATTAAAGGAATGAATGAGAAAAACTGAATAAACGGTTCTACCTATGGAAAAGCTGTTTCGTTGGTGTGATATAAATGAGAAAAGACCCTTGGATAGGAGAGTGATTTGGCTCAGAGACAGTTGACTTCTCTGAACTTAATTATATTTCTTTTTCAATTAGAATTGTCTCAACTAACCCTCCAGCAGTTCCATAGCTGGGTTACTTATAACTCAGAAGGGAACATGTCATTTAATTTATGCTCAACACTGTATAATTAAACAGCTTCCATGCACGTTATTTCCCAAGTTAGGATTCTTTAAAAAAAAAAAAATGAAACTTGGACCTGTGGCTTGGGAGAACTAAGGAAGGGCTGAGTTATTCATCGATTCCAGCAAAGGGAGGCAGTAAACACATTGGTTAGAGCAGTGATTTCTGCCTGTGAGTCTCAACCCATGAGTAAGTTGTGAAATCGGTTTACAGAGGTTCCTCCAGCATTTTAATGAAATAAAATAAAAACAGGAAATGCCAAAGAACATTGCACATAGCAAAAATAAGTATTTTGAAACTTTCAGACGTGTGTGTCTGTATTTGCCATAGGTTGTAGTGTATATTTCTTACAATGGGTCACTGTCAAAAAGTTAGAAAACACTGGTTAACAGCAGGAAATTTTTTTTTAATTTATTTATTTAAATTAGTTTCAGTACAGTACATTGGTTAGACATCTATATAGTTCATAAAACAATCCCCCCAATTGCTCCCTCCCTCCCCTGGCCCTCCACCTAGCCATCATATTAATGCTAACTGCATTCCCTCTGCTGTGTTCCCCATTCCCGTGACCAACTATCAACAGCAGGAACTTTATTCAATTTTACTGATTATTAGCTCTGCTGCCCACTCCTTGGTTGACTTTGGACAATCGTTCAACCTCTCTAAATCTTGGTTTTCTCTTGTATTAAATGAGAATAATAACAACACTCATTTTTTAGCGTTATTATGAGGATTAAATGTGTTAAAGACATGTAAACAAAGTACTTGGAACAGTGGTTGTCACAGAGTAAGAACTGTATGGGTTTTAATATTATTATTATCTATAATGAAGAATTAGCCTGGACTTGAACTATTAAGCTTATAAGAAGGGAATAGATTTGCAGAAATGCTGGCTCATAGATATATATGAGAAATATAAAATGATGTTCCAAATATGTTGAGTCATTAATTCAATTGAACAGATATTTATTAAGCAACTACTATATAGTCCTTAGATTTTATATTCGTACTCCTCCTCCCGGCAGGAAGACACTAAGCCAAGCCTGGATCAGAATACCAAGTTGTGCAGTTATGGTCCTTGCCTTTGAGTGCTTAAAACCTAGTGGAGCAGTTAACACACAAGAACAAATGTCTTATTAAAAGGCTACTGCCTTTTGTATGATAAATACTATATTAATTATATAAATAGTGCCATGAGAGACAAAAGAAAATAACTTCTGGCTAAAGACATCAGGGTGTAGGAAGAAGAAGGTAACAAAAGGGGTGCCATTTGAGAGAGGACTTGAAGAATGAGTACTACTTAAATGAGAAAAGACAGCATGAAAATATTCCTCCCCAGGAGAGGACACGGTCCAAGGTATGGAGATGGGAGATTTAAAGGAGCATGAAGTAACCCGGAGGACTATAAGAGCTTACCATGTGTCAGGCAGTCCACAAATGCTTTTCATATTCTAACTTATTTAATCCTCCTTACAATCCCATATGTTGGTGTTTCTTCCTCCTTCACTGGTCACTCCTTCACAGACAACCACAGCAACTCCTCTTCTTGTGTTCATTCCAAAATATTGACATGCCAAAATGTTGGTGCCAAGCCCCCATCTCTGTTCTACCTACATACTCTTCCCAGGTAACTTCACCCAGTCCTGTGGCATTACCTACATCATGTGTCCATTTTATCTTAAACTGTATCACTGTGTGTAACATTTTTCAAACCTAGATGCCTATATCAAAAATACTTGCTGTTTTCTCTGCCTGGAATGCTTTTCCAGCAATTATCACAGGGCTGGCTCCTTCTCATCCTTCGTATCTTAGCTTAAATGCCATGTCCTCTGAGGCCATCAATGATGACCTTCTAAAATAGGCATTAGTCATATATCATTTTAATCCTCTGCATAGCACTTTAACATATTTATGTTTTAATGTCTACCCTCCCCCACCTACTCGAGAACTAGCTCTGTGCAAGTTCTTCTGTCCACTGCTCACAGTACCAGTGCCTCCAACTACAACACTCTAGGGATTAGATAAATTTCTTGCTTCATGAGAGATGAGCAAATGGCTTTTGAGCATTATAATTTAGGCTATGAGGGACCAGTGATGTGTTGAAAGGAGTATCGTTCTCTTGCGCCTTTAAAACCCAAGCCTAGTCTCTGACAGACCAGACCCACAGAACTTCAGCCCTTTCATCCTGTTGCATCATCTTCCTTTTCTCATAAAACTTCCTACCTAGACAATTTTGATTGCTTTCAAATGAGAGTCCACGCCCTCCTTTCCCAGATCCAATTCATTCTACACACCACCATCCATCCTCTTAAATTTCTGCTGTTACCATATTGCTTTCTTGTCCCAAATATTCTTAGCTTTTCCACAGTTCACAGAATAAAGTTCAAAATCCTTAGACTGAGCCAAAGATTCTTTTGTACTGACCTGAAAGCTGCCTCTTGATACAGGAAGAAATACTAAGTGTCTCTCATCCAGTAGCTGGAACACTCTGAGATGAGTTATTCTCCCTTTCCTTGTAGCTTGAGTGATTTCTTAAAAAGTGTAGCTGAAAATTCAATACCAAGTGTCCCCAGAGTACTATCTACTGCTGCCCAGTATGCCAGAGTCCCTGAGCAAAGCTCCACAGTATTACCACAAGAACCTGCACTTAAGCCAAGCGTACTTTGAGATGATTTAAGAGTTCCACAAATTTCTGCCAAAATCAATGTAGAGTGTTTACCAAGGTTCCATGATCATTTCTTTTGAAGAAGGCTTTGGTGGATTTGATGAGTGGTCCATTATGTCACCTCTCCTCCTTCCATTCTTTTGATTCAAATCAATCTGGACCAGTGAGTCTCAATCCTAACTGAACATTAGAATAAGATGGGAACTTAAAAAAAATACCAATGACCAAGCCCTGCTGAGTCTCTGGGGCATGACCCAAGCATCAGGGTTATACAACCACCCTAAGTTTGATACCCACTGCGCAAGAAATGAACCAGAATGTGCTTGCAGAAAAGAAGACATCAGGGAATCCTGACCCTTTCTGAACATCAAATATCAAAGTTTAAAAACTACATTAGTGTGGGGCGGGGGTGGCAGAGAGGTTGTGAGGCCAGAAGGAAGACTAAGATAATTAGAATAATAACTTATTTGAGAGTTAACATATGCAAGGCAGCTCTAAACACTAACTTACTTAATTTTACTTCAGTCCTATGAGAAAAGTATTATTGTTATCCTCATTTTATAGTTGAAGAATAGAGACATAGAAGATTAAATAATTGCTCAAGGCCAGCGAGGTGAATATGGGGTCTGAACCCAGAAAAATCTGACTTCAGAATCCAGTCTTATCTACCACAAATAGCAATAGCAACAACAAGCACGTATATAGGCCTTACTGGGTACCAGGCACTGTTCTAAGCATTTGACATATTATCTCATTTAATCTTCATAATAATCATGCAGTGAGCACTGTTATTATATCATCTCCAGTTTATATATGAGGAGACTGAAGTACAAGCTGACTGAGTGACTCTACCAAGATCACTGAGCACTCTACCAGGAATGGGCAATTAGAATATTCTGTGCTGCCTGTTAGAGTACCATGTTTCTGCTATGCTCTTAGAGATAAGGCATGTGCACTCATAGTTTGCCTATTCCCAAGAAAATCTTGATGACTTCTTAGCACTTACCATACTTATTATTTAAAAATAAGTCTGGAAGCCAGTTTATGAAGACAAAGCCTACTGTAGATATCTGTCTAGCAGCATGATGGGCCTCCCTTATCTGTGCAGGATATGTTCCAAGACCCCCAGTGGATGCCTAAAACTGGATAATACTGAACCCTATGTATGCTATGTTTTTTTCTATACATATATATCTATGATAAAATTTAATTTATAAATAAGCACAGTAAGAGAATAACAACTAATAAAATAGAATATATAGTAATAAAAATTATGTGAATGTGGTCTCTCAAAATATCTTTGGGATTGTTTATTTCTGGAATTTTTCATTTCATATTTTCAGACAATGGCTGACCATGGGTAACTGTGGATGAGGGGGGATATTGTATGTGTGAAGTTAAGAGCGGCAAAGTTCCCATATGCCCTCACAGAGGCATTTCTGCAATAGGAAATTCTGAACTTGATCTCTCTGCAAAGAGCTGGGCTGCACACACTTTACTACAAAGGATTTCAGGCCTTGTGAGGCCTGCCCACCTGCTGTGTATCCTCAGTGTAGGTGTAGAGTCCACGTCTGCCTTTAGAGCAGGCTGTTCGTATGCCTGTCAGAGCTCCTCGACCCTGAACAGCACACTATGCTCCATGTAGACCTTCTTTCTTTCCTCCTTTCCATGAATACATACCATCTGAGACTTCTATCATACGTGTATGAAGAAAGCTTAACTTAAAAATGCCCATCCTGTGTCTGCCAGGAGCCTGCTTTCCATCCATCTGTTAAATCAGAGTTCTCTATCCCCGGGCTGTGGACTGGTGTGGGTCTGTGGCCTGTTAGGAACCAGGCCACATAGCAGGAGGTGAGCGGCAGGCTAGCAAGCTAAGCTTCATCTGTATTTGCAGCCACTCGCCAGCACTAGCATTACCACCTCAGCTCCACCTCAGATCATCAGGCACTAGATTCTCATAGGAGCACTGGTCCCTGGTGCCAAAAAGGTTGAGGACTACTGTGTTAAATGCACCCACTGTTGAATTTGCAACTGGTGCTAATGAGTGAAAATTCTATTTTTTCCAAGTGTCATAATAGTTCCATTATGACTATGACTTTTGAAAGAAAGAAAGACATTCTTTTTTTTTAGCATTTTATTTTATAATTAGTTTTGAATATATAGTACATTGTTTAGATATTTATATAGTTTATGAAATGATCCCCCCAATTACTCTATCTTCCCTCTGGCTCTACACATAGACATTACGTTACTGCTGACTGCATTTTCCATGCCATGTTCCCCATCCCTGTGACCGTCTATCAACTACTAATTAGTACTTCTTTAACTCTTCACCCCTTCTCCCTGCCCCTGAGCCCCCTCCACTCTGGCCATCACCTGATTGTCCTCTATATTTGTGAGTCTGTTTTTCAATTAGTGTGTTCTTTTTGTTCCTTAGATACTGCATATAAGTGAAATTATATGCTGTTTATCTTTCTCTGTCTGACTTATTCACTCAGCATAATAACCTCTAGGTCCATCCATGTCGTTGCAAATGATAAGATTTCATTTTTTATGGCTGAGAAATATTCCATTGTATATATGAACAATAACTTCTTTATCCAACCATCTATATCAATGGGCATTTAGGTTGCTTCCATATCTTGGCTATTGTGAATAGTGCTGCCATGAACATAGGGATACACAGACCTTTACAAATATATGTTTCGGTTTCTTTTGAGTTGCTGGGTCCAAAGGTAGATTCATTTTTAATTTTTTGAGGAAACTCCAGACTGTTTTTCACAGCAGCTGTACCAATTTGCAATCTCACCAACAGTGTATGAGGGTTCCCTTTCATCCACATCCTCACCAACACTTGTTCTTTGATTTATTGATGACAGCCATTCTGACAGGCGTGGTTTTATTTTCATATCTCATTGTGGTTTTAATTTGCATTTCTCTGATGATCAGTGACCTTGAGCATCTAAGAAAGACATTCTTGATGGGAATTTCAGGTACCTTGGCCTAGTTGAAAAGTTTGTATTCAATTATATAGACAAGAGGGAGACTTTGCAGGTTTTTGAGCAGAAGAATGACATGGGACCCACTTTCGAAAATTGGTCTGGCAGTGATATGTAGAATAAATTGGAGCAGGGAAAGGAACATTTGGTTGGAACATGGTGTTGCGAAGCCAAGGGCTTGGAATGTTGGCACAGAACATGTGGATTCATCAGCACAAACCATTCTTGCTGCTAAAAAGCCGGTCAGAGAGCACAGCTAACTGATGACGGATTCGTGTTTGGAGAACATCACTTAAAATATATGTCTACCCTGAGCTGCTTTTACCTTCAGATACCATATTAAGAAAAAGCTTCTGTATATTTGTCATTACTGAGTTAATGGTGTCCTTGGTGCATTAAAGCTTCTATTTTCAGGCTTGAATGTCCTGGGCAAGTAATTCCATTTCAAAGGGATGAGGATGCTTTTTCGTCTCCCTCTGTGTTATACAGGGTTGAATCCAGGCAGAACTTTCTTCTTTCACAACCTCCCCTAGGCATTGGGTCTTTTCTGTCCTTAGTCACCTATCTATCCCTGACTCCTCTCCATGGAGCAGGAGAACCACCCTTTCTCTTTCTGCTCATCATCCTCCATGATGCCTGCTATCTTTCCCAGGTCAATTTAAGCATTTGCTAGAGTCACATCAGGCTGTGTCCTTTGAGCTTCGATCCAGCACAATGACAGTCAACTTCAGGAGCTGTTCCGACTCCTTGGCCAAGTCATCCCATGATGTACAAGTTCCACCCTCTCTGCTGTCTGAACATGGTGTTAATTATGCTCGGGGGGAAAAAGGGAACCCCAGGTACTTGTGAATCTGGGTCCCGTGTTTCCGTATTTTCTTTCCATCTCCTCAGTCAGACTAGAAAGACTTCAATCAAATCCTGCCAAATTGTGGCTACAAAAAGCATTGGCATAGAAAGCAGGATATGTTACAACCAAGAATTTGGGAAACTCAGATTTTAAAGATTTTAATGATTCAGAAAAAAGTACTAGTTTGCCATTCAGGCTGTGTTGTCCTTTCCACTACTACCTCAGAAGCAGCAAATCAGCTTTCAAAATCTTCCCTCTGCCAGCTGCTAACTTAAAGCAGGGTTGCAAAGTCACCTCCTCCTCCCTTCCCTCTCTTCCTGTCTTTCTAAGTCTTCTGTTTTTCCTTGCTGAGTGTCACCCCACTTCTTGTTTTTCGTCCAACTCCCTGACTTTTCCTCACCCCGACACAAAACAAAACACTCTGCACTCTTTAGAAGATTTCCTATATCTACATATCGCAATTTCATTATCTTTATCTACCCAGAAATTCAAGATGAAACCCTGGAGGTCGTTCTGGGGGTGCATCACAGACTTGATTGTGTGTCAGAATTTCCTGCAGGGCATGTTAGCTCGCAGATTGCAGGGTTCCAGCCTCAGTGCTTCTGTTGCAGTAATTGATTCAGAAGGTCTGAGGCGGGCCCCCAAATTTGCATTTTAGCAAGTTCCTAGGTGACACTGATGCTGCTGGTCCAGTGATCACATTTTGAGAACCACTATGCTGGAAACCTCTTTCTCTTTTTACCCTTTCCTACTATCCAAAAAATAACTGATCAGGTTCCATTGATTTTTGTCTCCAAATTAGTCTACCTCCTCCAATGCCCAGGTTCAGGCTTTTGCCATTCTTTCTTGAATTATTATAATCCACTGCAAGCTGGCCCCTCAACCTCCAATCTTGCCCCTTCAATATCTACTGTTAGTGAAATGATTGCTCTAAAACACAGCTCAGGCACCATTTGTCCCCTGATCAATGCCTCCAATGGTTCCTACACTACCAACAGAAGAACTTTCAGCATTTATAGCATGGCATGCAATTCTCCTTGTGGCCTGGCCCTGTTTACCTCTCTATTCTCATTTTCCAACACTCCTGGTAGTAATGAAGTGCCAGAAATCTCTGGCACTTACTCCAGTTTCCTATTCTCTTTGATGCTGTCACTTTTTCTAGAACTATCTATCTGTACATCTTGGCTCTCAGCTCAAGCTTCAGTTGTTCAGGAAGCTTTTTTTAAAACCCCCCACGGTGACCTCAGTGCCCCTCTGCTGTTCTCCCAGGGCTCCCCAGCACCTCTACACCATTTCTTAGCATATTATAATGAAATGTTCTGTTTTCATGTCCTCCTGTAGCAGGAAACAGAGTTTTCTCACCAGCACCAAGCTCAGTGAATATTGCTGAACTGAATTTCTTTCCCCTATTTTTTTTCTCTTTTCCTTCTAATGGGCCTTATTCTCCTCCTCCCCTACGCTCACTTCCCCTTGACCTTCACAGAAAGATCAAAGGTCTTAGAAGGGCCAGTAATTGCTATGCTGCAACCTATCAGTGGCCTTTCTCAGTTACTCTGTAGAGCCTAGTTAGATTTTCTCATATATGTTTAATGAAACAACAGATCTGCTTTTCACAAAATCAGCTTTTCTTCTCAAAGTGCTCAGAGAGCTTTACAGCTCTGGCTGTGATATCCAAAGTAGAACCCTATGAGGTGAGGAGAGGCCAAAAAGAGATTAACGTGGCCCATTTGAAGGCCAAAACCCAAATCAAATACATTTCTTTTGCTGTGTTCATGAGTCACCGTGGCTGCAGGAATCTTCAGCTCTGTGCAATTCAGTGTTTCTAGTGTTTTATTTCTAAACTTGGATAAAGCCAGGGTAGTATGTGCTGGTTTATGAGCCTTTGACCTCAGAGAAACTGGGTAGAGATGACAGAAGTCAGGTACAATCGATCCTTAATGACAAAATGTTTTCTTTGCTCCTGCCCCCAGATTCTTCTTCTTTTTGCTTTCTGGGTAGAAAATTACTTGCTCAAAGGAATATGC
>CM053503.1:21071319-21106731 GCA_028627145.1 Eidolon dupreanum | reverse complement strand
CTGCCACGTCATGAGGACATTCAGAAAACTATGGAATTGCTAAAGTGGTGAGGAACTGAGATTTTAAGCCAAAAGCTAGCATGGGACTGAGATCTACTAATCTCAAGAGTGAGCTCGAAAGTGAAATCTCTAGCTCTGGTCAAGTCTTGAAAGGATTATAGACTGGCTGACAACTTGATTAGCCAGCACCACCCAGCTAAGCCATTCCTGGATTCCTGACCCTTAGAAACTGTGTGAGATAATAAATATTTAGTATTTTAAGCTGCTAAATTCTGGGATAATTTGTTGTTATGCAGCAATAGATCACTAATATATAAGATGTAAAGGAGCAGACTGCATTAGCACGTGTGCACCAGAGGCTAGTAGGCAGGAGTGGGTGGGCCTCAAGGGAAAAAAGAGACTCTCTAAGACCTGAATGAGGAAAGAAGCATTTGATCACAGAAGTGTGGCTTCACTGTTTAATTTTATTTGTGTGAGTTTGCAATCAAGAATGAAGGTGGGCTGGTATGTTTCCTCCAGATCAGTATTGATGAGGAAGTGTGAGATAAAATGTGCTATGTGGGAATGAGATGCAGATCTCTACAAGGAACCAGCTAGAGAACATGGTGAGTTTTGCAGGTGCTTTTCAGTTTTCTCTATGGATTGAGGCATTACGCTCTGCGGGCCACAGGAGTAAGCCACGCTTTGAGTCAGGTGGCCCCCGTGTGATATCTGGAGACAGCACCACTGACTTGCCAGCCTTCCACAGTTCCACCATTAGAGCCAAAGCACCAGAATATGAGGAAGCTGCTGAAGAATTTTTGAGCCATAACCAGAGAAATTAGTCTCACATCAAGATCAGCCAGAGCTCAGTCTACCCCAGAGGAAGAGTTTAATAAGAACTGGCACCCATGCCACCTCTCAGAAAGTCTGCCCTGCGTCAAAATGTAGCCCTGATTCCAGATATAATAACTTCCTAGAGCAGCCATCACAAAACACCACAAACTAGGTAGCTTAACACAACAGAAATGTGTTCTCTCTCAGTTCTGGAGGTCATATGTCCAAAATCAAGGTGTCGGCAGTGCCCTGCTCCCTCTGATGGCTTTAGGGAAAGATCCTCGCTTGCCTTCTCTAACTTCTGCTGGCAACCTGTGGCATTCCTTGCCTGGTAGAGGCAGGCATCTTTTCAATCTCTGCTGCTGTTGTCACAGAGCATTCTCCCTGTGTGTCTCTGTGACCAAGCATCCCTGGTCTTATAAGGACCTACCCTATCTTAACTTAATTACACCTGCAAAGATCCTTTTGTCAAATAAGGTCATATTCACAGGTTTTATGTGGACGTAAATTTGGGGGAACATTATTCAACCTAATACACCAGGTGTTATCCAGATCTCAAATAGTTCGCTCTTTGCCATCTATTCTGGGCAACTCCGGCCCTCAAGTGTGGTAGCCCTGTACTACCCCCTTCCATAGACTCAGCTTCTATTTCTTTGACCTCTGCTTACCTACTCTTTCACACTCTCTCTGCTCCATCTCTTCTACCCAGCCAGAGGCACAAAGTGGCAAGGTGACATAGCTCTGATCTGGACTTGAGGAAATTAAGGATCTTACTTTGCTATGGCTCTATTGCTATGGTATGATTTTAACTTCCTGGGTTATCTTTTTTCCCATCTATACGATGGCCAGGTATGGGGCATCTCCATTTGTTATGAGCAAGTGAGGTATTGGGTATATACAGTCCTTTGAGCTCTAATGCCACAGGTATTCTTAAAGAAGTTGACAATGTAATTCTTTAGTTTTTGCCTCTTCTTTCCCTTCAACGGATTAACATTGATAGCTCAACCATCCATTGCCTCTATCTTAGACTTTCCAGTGTCTCCTCCTATTTGGCCAGGTCCTGGTAAGCACACACAAGGTTCTTGACAGAACTGTTACTCCATCATTACTACAACCTTCCATGTGGGAATACTAAAGCCTCTGGTCCCAGCATGCCTCACTTCACACAGAAAGGCCATGAGCTCCATGTTGAAGTAACATGCAATTAAGAACTGTCTCCCCATTCTTCTAAATCTTGCCATATTAGCTTCTTTCCTTGCTGAAAGGCACTGAGCTATTGGCCCCCTCTGGCCCTTTTAGCATTCCCTGTCCTATTCAACACCCCACTGCCACCTTCCCCACAAGGTGTTCTGTATCTAAGCAGAGCACTGCTGAAGCTGTGTGGGCTTGAAGAAAGCTCATTACAGCCCAGCCACTGAATGGGGAATTGGTGGGGGAGCTGCTGGCCCAGCCCAGCTTATGCTGGCTGCCCATGGCTGCACTGCTGAGAATTCCTTTGCCTTCAGCCTTCTCTCAGCGTGTTTCCCTCCACAAGAGGCAGCTGACAGTAGGCTGCTATCAGAGCACTGAATTCTAGCTTGGAAGCCTCAGGGAAACAGAGAGCGCTGCCTGTTCCCTTGGGAAGCCATGCACCACTGGATTTCCACTCTTATTTTTTGGTCTCTGGTAATTCAAGGTAAAACTGGGAAGGGATGACAGCATGCAAGCTAAAGGTTTGAGTTCTCCCCCTCCTCTCTTCTCATGTTTCTGAAACCCTAGGGCCATCATCTATAGCCTGCAGGGAGAAGTCCATCTTTACTTTGATGAAATGGAGTTTCAAGAAAGGGAGAGATTAAACTCTAAGCTCCTTCTATATTTTTTCCAAAGTGCTTAAAAAATTCTTTGAGACCCAAGTTTAGTGTGGTCCTATAATTCTACCTAAAGAACTCGTATCTTCTCAGAGGACCAGGGACAATGTCTGTTCTAGGTCCAGCAGAGGGCCTGAGAAGCTGGCATGCCTCACTGCACATGGTCCATGCCTCACTGCACATGGTCCATGTGGAAGTAGCTTCTCTACCCAGCACAGGCCTGAAGGGCTGAGGCCAGATCTTAGGAGGCACAAGGCAAGGTGGTGAGGGCTGTACCTCCATCAGATTCCTCAGCGCTCAACCTCACAGCCTTCTGGAAATGTCAGTATTTTCTGTAGCAATACTAGGAGAGGTTTTTATTCAACTTCTATGAAAAAAGAAAAACATGTGAGAGGAAAAAGAGAAAGATTGTGTAAAGATTGAGTTGTTTTGCTGAGGAGGAAGTAGAGCTCAGCAGGTGGCAACCAAATGTAAAAATTCATCTTCAGTGCTGTGGTGTAACTTGTGGAGACTAAATCACCAACCGCGAGAGCTGTAGGGCTCATCACTAGACCTGGAAATGCTTGGAAGTGATGGTGAGGCAGCCAGGAAAGACACTGAGGCTCATCACAGCTGTGAAGGGCAAGGACAGGTGGGTTCTGAAGGAGAAAGAGAAAGACTTAAGCAGTTGCTGTGGCTACCAGAGACTCGAAACCTTTACAAGAGTACAGGAATAGGAAGTAGGGGCAGAGTCCAAACCTGCCCTTGAGGGATCAGGGCTCATGGAGAAGACTCACTGACCACCTGTCTGGACTAGGAGCCTATCTGGGAATAGCCAACAAGTCAACCTACTGCTAGGGACAAACCGGGCTGAACTTGCCTTCCAGTGTGACAGGCTGAAAGAGATTTAGATGTCACATATCCCTCTCAGCTTTGCTTTCCTCATAGTCCTTCCCTCTGTATGGCATAGCATAGATTTTACTTGTTCGTTTGTCATCTGCCTACTTCCACTGGAGTGGAAACTCTATAACATGGGCTTTTTGGTTCCTTTTGTGCTAACACCTGGCACATAGTGAATACTCAATAAATATGTTTAGAATGAATGATTAAGTAAATGGATACAAGATGCCTATAGTTGTTAAGACGCTAGCAGTCATCTTTTTGAGCAAAGCATAGTAAGTATTGAATACCCTCTATTGCTTTACAAATTCTAGTATCTGGTAGAAGGGTGAGAGCTACCAAAAAAAAAAAAAAAAACAGAACAGAGCCAGAAATCCAGACTGTAACATCATTTCCCAGTGTGCAAAGTAAGTAACTAAATTCAGCTTGTACCCTGAGACTTGAAGAGTCCTTTTGTTTTATGAAGCACTACTTCTAGGAACATGAAGAACATCACCATCTTTGCTTCCAAGGCTTCACAGTGGGGAAGTTTCTATGTTAAACGAGACAGATACACTGATATATACACTTGACCGTCAGGGTCCCTGGAATCCAAAGATCCACAGTTATTGGTTCTAAGACAAATCCCACCCTCACACTTTATGACATTTGAAAGCAGGTGGCATCTTAAAACATGGCATCTCACAGACTCAGAGGGCTGGTGACTGGCAGCACCTGTGACATCACTGTCATTCTCTGTGCATGTACAGAGTCCCTCTTGGCTGTGTGTTACTTGTTACTCTGTGCACAGAGCACCACACTGGTTTGCCTTTGAAATGACAGTTATTGTGTATACACAGAAAGGTACAGAAATAGAGCAGTGAGGTACACATTTGATAATATTGAAACAAATGTTTGATATTAGAATGACCACAATTCTTTATTACAAAACAACACTAAGTGCTTTTCAAGACATAAGAAGGAAGATGCCTAATAGTAGAAGGACCTTTGTTATCTCGGTTCCTTGATGTGAACACAAAACTTGACAACACACCAAGCAGGAAAGCACCATTTTCAAAATTGGCAGAAGGGTTTCAGCAGCCCAGAAGAAAATCTTTAAAGAAATCTTGCATTCCAATGATCCTGATGGTTCAGAAGCTAACATTATGTGCAAAAACACATGCTGAAAACTCATGAAAACAATATTAAAAGTAAAATTCTCAATATATAGCAGCTTTAAGAAGTCCTTAACTTGGCTTACTTTTTCTTTTTGATGTATGCGTGCACATCACTAATATAAAAAAATTCTACTTATGTTTAAATAAGCTAAAGGAGCTCTTTTAAAATATATTAAATAAAATTTAATGTGATGATGCATTGTGTCATTTAATCAGCAATATTTTCTGGAGCATAAAATCATAGTATTCTTAAAATTTATGATATGCTAGATTTGAAGTAATATGGCATATAATATTTTATACTCTTATCACTCTTATTTTGTCTGACTTATTCAATAAAAATTTTAGATTCTTAAACAATATCCACAGTCATTTTGTTCACATATTTAAATTTTACAGATACAATTAATAGCCTGGTAAAATTGACATAGAGCTGTGGTCAAATGCTTCAGTACTAATTTGGAGAGTTTTTATGGTGACCTGTTGTGAAATTGGCTTATACATGGAGTTTGTGATGAAACACTAGGAGTTTAAGTCTTGAATGATGAAACATAATATTATAATGGCAAAAAAAATTCCTAGCCATGAGAGAGTGTTACCACATATTCCAAACATCAAAGTGATGGCCTCCAGTATAAATGTTGTCTACAGCATGTAAGCACAACATTCTGAGCTACTTAGCAGAACCTATCAAATTTCTTTCTCAGAAAATCAGCATTTTATAACTGGAAGGAAAGCTTGGTGTCAGCTGGGTACTATTTGATTCCTCACTATGTACTGTACCTGGCACAGTGCCTGGCACTCAATAAATAGTTGTGAATAAGTAAATAAAAATCACTCCTGCACAGTGCAATGTATATATATGCCTTATTATTGAATTGTATGCTTGAAACTTACTGGATTTTGTTAACCAATGTCACAATAATAAAAAGGAAAAAGAAAAAAGAAAAAAGAAAAAAAATCACTCCTGCTCAGGCTACAGGGGATTACACACCAATCCTGAGTTTTAGAGAGAGAATATGAGATAGGAAAGTCTTGCAATTTGAACTTGTGCTTAAAGGATGGTAGGATTTCAACATGATGTGCTCAGGACAAAGACACCCTAAACAAAGGTAACATCCCAAGTCAAGACGTGAATGTTCAAAGGTAACAGTAAATCTCCTTACTGAGCTGGATCATGGGTATGGGGAGAAAGTTAGAAAAGAGATTGAGGACAAAACTCATGGTTTCTTGAAAGCTAGAAATTTAAATTTTATGTTTGTGAATAATGAAGTATTGATGGCTTCTGATTAGGCAGTAATCTAGTCTGTGACTTAAGGTTACCCTGGAAAGTGTGTACAAAGAGAACGAGAGGAGAAAGAGACCGGATATATTAGGTTAAGTTGAATAACAAAACTCAAATCTCAGTGACTCAAACAAACACAGGTTTTTCCTCATCCCTACACATGTCCACTTCACACTGTCAGGGGCTCTGCACCACCACATTCTTATCAGGGCTGCCACTGGCACAGGCTTCGCTCTCTGGAATGAGGTAACCCTCCATTATAGGAGACAGAGAGCAGGAGACAGTGTTCACTTCTGCTCATATCTCTGCTTAGATTTCACTGGCCAGGGGAAGGTATGTGTCCACACCTTACTTCAAGGAGACTCAAGTACAGGGGAGCACAGTACTGGTGAACAGTACTAATGTCTACCATCCTTGGAGAGGGGACATAAGTCAGGAGACTGACACCACTGTCCAGAATAGAAGTGATGAGGATCTGGACTAGAATGGTGGCAGAGAACATGAAAAGGAAGGAAAGAATTTGTGAAACAAAAGAGGCAACAGGATTTGGATGTGTAGAGCTCAGGAGAAAGGAAGCTGGTAATAAGTGTTTGAGTGGGTCAGTTGCAGAATTCTAGACTAAGAACAGGAAAATGTGAAAAAGTGTCCTAGGATACCCTGTATTTCTCAAAACCACCCTCTCTATTGGAATAGTGCTTATTTTATGTATTTACCAAAAGCCAATGGATCTTTCAATGATTTCACTTGGGGGCTGAACAAAATAATTTGGGGGTGCTGAAGGCTGTAATCAAAAATAGATTTACAAAGAGAAAAAGAATACCCTTCCCAGAAATAATCACATGCTTTCAGCTTCTGTTGATTTTACATGAAGGAATATGATAGTTGCTACATGAATTTAATATTCTTAAACTTATATATGAATTAATAAAATGTATCTGATATTTTAGGGACTGGATAACTGTACTTCTTACCCATAATAAAGGTAATTGTGAGGGGCCAACTCAAGAAGTGCAGAAGAGTTTATTGATATCTTTATTTTGGTTTTACATTTTATGCCGGAGATTATGTTACTCCTACAACTAATGCTTAGTATCAGCCCAATAAAAATGACTCATATGTTTTGATGTGTTGATTTTTTTTAAAATATCTTCTCTAAATTAAATGTGAAATTTAAGTGATGTTCAAATCTCTCTTACTTAGAGTCTGGTGAAAAACAACGAGAAGAGGTCAAAACCTATTCTGTTAATAACTCACATAGGCAATATTTCCCCTTTCTAATTTCTAGTGAACAGTTTAGAATAGATGACACTATGAGATTGATTCCTTTTCGTTTCCCTGGATTTCTGAAGACAATCTGAATTTCCAGGCTACGCAAAAGTAGATGAAGTCGATGATGATGTTCGATGAGAAAACTTCTCTGAATAAGTTGCTGGTTACCTTCTATAGAACACCCTTTGACTCATATGGCTTCAGTTATGACTTTTAATTTCAGGATGTCCCTGTCTAGGGGTGATGCCAGGGAGGAAATGGAGCCCAAACCACCAACTGTGTTCTCGGAAAAATGGGTGCCACCACTCTTGCCACCCACCTTCCCAGATCTAGCAAATAGAACATTTGCCTCACTGTGTCTGTAAATGGCCTATATTTCCCTCCCCCAGCTGGTGCCACAAGGGAGTCCCCTTCAAGTGCCCTTATTCCAAATGGAAGCACTTGTGGAATGATGCTTAGTTGCATGATCGGGTTGCGTGAGGGCCATGGGCTTGGCCTTTTCTACGTCTTCACCTGCACACAGCTCGCAGTAGGAATCAGAGACAAACACTGACTTTAATTGTCTTCTCTCGGGGGCTGCTTTTTCCCTAGAGACAGACTCTGCTAAGGCGTTTTTGAGCTGATTCCAGCAGACCCAGAAAATATGGCAAATGAGAGAGCCAGATTTCCTGGCAGGGAAAAGGGAACCAGCTTTCATGCTCAATGAGGGACCTATCACAAATGAGGTCCAAGTGTGTCGTGCCACAGCTGAGGAAATGCCAAGCTAATCGGAATCCATGGCTAGTTTTCTAGACCACCAATAGAGCTAGAAGTACTGTCACAGTGCCCTCCGCCTTCATCATCAGGGCTGACTCAAGCACAGAGACTCTTCAGCGCAGGCCATAAGGTAGGCAGGGACTCAAGGAAGCAGTACGTAAGGGACAATGACACTTTTAAGAAGAGAAAGGCTCATATATATGTCATTAGTTTATAAATACACCTGAAATCACCAAGGCAAAGCAGGTAGATCTGTCTCTGTTCATGACCACTTCCTGCCTCATCTGCCATTTTGTCACTTCAGAGCCCTCTTCCAGCCTGTCCCTAGTGTTCATTTGTACTTTATTGTTATCGGCATGGGAATATTGGGGACCAGGGATGAGCATTCAGAATGGTGTGTCATGGTCCTGCACCACTCTAGAAAGAGTTTTGGTGCAGATCTACTGGCCTCCCAGTTGATGTCATGGAGGAAATGAACGAAGACATACACTATACAACTCACCAGTTCCAAGTTATTTCACCTCTTTGTGACAATATTTGCCTGTAAGTACAGTCACTCTTCGTTGCTAATAAATCTCTGTAAAATTATTGCGGCCTCGTTGTGGCTTCAGCTCGACATGTGGGCCTTGGTTTGGTATTCCGTGAACCAATGTGGAGTTGGAAAATTTGAGAAATCAGTTAAACCGAGTCTCTGAGATTGAGGTTATGTGTATATGAGCTATAGATGTCTACAGCAGTGCTCAGAGGTCTCTTTATTGAAATATCTCCTTCACATCTTAACCCCATGAGGAAAACTTTTTTTTTTAAATAGAAAATTATTGAATTCACACTTATCAGATACCTGCAACATTATGGATAATATTAATCCCATTCCTTTCCTACTAGTTAAAAGGGTGATACTTTTTATTGGAGTTAGCAGGTTTTGCCTCATAGGGCAGGCCTTGGGGGATTGCCCTATCTAGAGATTTTTGATATTCAGAGAGCAGCAAGAAAGCACTGGGTAGTGCTGCTGAGTTGGAGAGGGGAGAAAGGAAATTACCAAAGATAGACTTTGCCTACTTTTCAGCTTCATCTAATTTAAATTCTGATGTTTATACTGCATTCTAAGCTTTTTATTTTGTTTGTTTTATAGCCCACACAGGTATTTTTTTGTCTACCAAAAAGTGACTATTGCCCCCTGAAAATGCTGACCGAGGCTTCACATTACAGGAATTTTCCCCACAAGTTTCATATAGGGCACTTTGTGGTATGAAATATCCATGCCCTGGAGGCTATTGTATATCTCAACAAAGAATCATAACTTTGCAAATAACTATGACTAAAGGACTGAAAATATGGCTGAAGTCTCTCAGAATAGTCTAAGTCTTCTTCTAGACTGTTTATCTGTTGCCATCAAATGACCATCAAAAGATTTTCCCAATGCTGGTTTTATGAAATTTCAGACATACTAAGCCATATGCACTACACTGTTGGGACTCAGGGTATCTCATAACCTCAGGGAGAAGAAAATATGCCTGAGGTTTTTGTTTCTTGGTGTGGACTTCCCTTAGCCCAATAATGGGCTCTCTGTTACCAAAGTGTTAGCTTGGGTGGCACTGAGGTAGTTGCTCCTGTTTTTTCCACTTTTCAGATGAGGAAATAGAGGGGCAAGGAGGTCAAATAATATGCATAAGATCATACAGCTAGAAGATTGCCAAGCCAGAATTTGAACTTGGGCAGACTCACTCCTGAACTAGTGTTCTTAACTACTAGGCAGCCCTGCCTCCTGCAGGACCAGGTTTGACCTTGTGTGTCAAAGCCCATTGCTCCAAGTAACCCAAAGGTCTGAAATATCTACACCGTACTCTTTGAAAACTTTGTTGGAATTACTTTCTATTTGCTTTTTTCTCAGCCGTGGGCTATATAATACCTTCATTTACCACAGATTCCTGATCAAGATTATTTTATCTTGTTTTCTAAAAACTAAATTTTCTGCTTACTCTTTCCTCCTCATTTATGCAAATGAGACACAAGTCAAGCAATACATTTTTTAAAGAAAATCTTGAGAGATTTTCTAAACTGATTTATCATAAAATCAGTTTAGATAGAGCTCCAGCCCTACAGCACTGACACCTGTCTCCTTTCGTGTTAATAACAATATTCTTAGCCGATGAAAAATTGGGTAATAACTGCGAACACATTTTGAAAAGCTAAAAGGGACAATCCAGTAAACAATGGTCTTATTATTTATATTGCTGCTATTGTAAAGGGCTTATTGTGCTTGGTAGAGTTTTATATAAGTAATTTCAAAATGATCTTTTTTGTTTTGAAAACTGGCAACCCACAGTATACATGGTAACTCTGTTGACCAGAATATTGAACTAATATAAATTTATGTGGTAATTCTGAGTAACAGAGTTTTAAACACTTGAGGATTTCTTTCATAATTGGTGACTAGTAGATTAACAGTATTCAGAGTACAATTTCATAAAATTATGTGACTTTATTCCCAATTTCTAACAAATTCATATTTATTTCTAGGAATATACATTTACAAATATACATATAAGACTCATGTCACTTCATTTCCCACACAGGGTCAGGGTGGCCAGAGTTGGTGTAAAGGAGAGGTTGAAAGCCAAGTTTGGAGTCAGGGAGATGGTTTTGTTCTGGCTTATCTATTTACTGTTTAACTTTGGCATGTTACTTAACCTCTTCAAGCCCCAGTTCCCTCATCTGTAATATAGTGCCTACCTCATAAAGTTTTTGTGAGAATTAAACGAGACTAAAGCACTTGAAGCATGGCATGAGACACACGTGTAAATATCTAAGTGTGAGATATTATTATTTTAGAAATATTAAGCAATATTCTCCTTTTGGCCAGTCACTCACATTTGAACCCTTTGCTAGCATATCACTTTCAGTATACCTGCAAATATAAATTATATTGAAATATTTTGTAGCCTCAAAAGCAAATTTCCACTTCTTATTTAACATACAAGATAATTGAAAGAATACTATAATGACAATTAATTTATATTTCACTCAGATTTACCAATTGTTAACATTTTGCCACATGTGCCTGCTTTCTCCATGTCTCCATTTCCCTGCTCTGTCCCTCACCAAACCATTTGAAAGTGAATTGCAAATATCATGATTAAAATGACCCCCAAATACTTTAACAAGTGTCTCCTAAAAGCACCATGGTAATTCCCAGGAAAGTTAATACTGATACAAGAATATTTTCTAATCTGTAGCTCATATCCAATTTTTCAATTTTCCCATTCTCTCTTCTCTTACACAACTTTTTTCCTTCTTAGCATCCAATGAAAGATAATACATTGTATTTAGTTGATATATTTTATAACTTCTTTTAATCAAGAACCATTCCCTCTCTTTAAAAAAAAAAAAATCTTTTGTAACATTGGCATTTTAAAGAGTTCAGGTCAGTTATTTTGTAGATTGTTTACAATTTAGGTTTATATAATTGTTTTCTTGCAATTAGATTAAACATTTTTACCAAGAATAGTACATAGGTAATGTTGTGACCCCTTAGTACATCAAATCAGGAGACATACAGTGTCATTTTGTCCCATTATTATTGATGCTGAATATGTTCTGTTGGTTGAGGAGATGCCTTCTGAATTTCTCCACTATAAAGTATTACATGTTTTCATTTGTAATTAATATATAACCTATGGGATGATATTTTGAGACTGTGTGAATATCTTGTCCCAAATTCACTCAGTGGTTTTATTATCCATTGATGATACTTGCCTAACTTATTTGGTGATTAAAATGGTTACATTATAATTCTACTATTCTATATCTATTAGCTGGCATTAGTAGAGTTTATCCCTCTTTTTTGTAGTAATATTCTAGACTCAGGGATTTTTTCTTTTATTAAGTAAATTACTGTCCTCCATTCCTAATTTTACTCTTTTTGATTTTTACCAACTTGGAATTTTACAGATTTTTAGCTATTATGACCTTCTTCAAGTTGTATCCTCTGTACTTTTAACACATCATCATCAGTTTTTTTAGCAGTTCTTTGCTTTCTAGTGTAAGATATTCTAGAACTTGAACTTTCTATGCCCCAGAACTGGAATCCACCAACCATTACTCCATGGTGCCCTGGTTCCTTTTAGGGGCAAATGTTTAGTGTTACATGTACTCAAGGCTAATGAATAAAAATATGTGCCACTAATCTAATGCCACTTTTAATTTAGTTTTTTAAAAAAGGTATTTTCAAGGCCATCACATTTTGGGGAGTTGGACTTCACACTGAGGAGCCTTCTGGCATTTGCTGGGGTGGCATTTTTTTTTTTTTTTTTTTTTTTTTTTGCTTAGTAGAACATATCTGAGAGAATGTAGAACAAGGCCTAGGGCAGGTTCTTGTTGGCTGCCCAGGTACTGTAATCTGACCCACCACCTGGTGGAGTTTGCCTTAATGTCAATCAAAGCCAAGCCATCATAGCTATATATATATATATATATATATATATATATATATATATATATATATATATATGCTATATGTGTGTGTCTGTATTACATGCATACATATATACATACACATATATATACATTCTAAAGTCTGTATATCACTGGATATGGAAACTGAGAATCCTTCCAGCTACTCTCAGTTTTTTAAATTTCAATCAATGTTCAAGTCTTTGGACCAAGAGAAGAAGCAGCAGAGCTCAGGGATCTTCTTGCCCTGGAAATCCATCTGGGGTTTTAGCTGAGAGCTACTTTGAGAGTTCAAGTATATTCATACTCTCTATGTTGCCAGCTCAGCTAAATGTCTTTTCTTTGGTCACCTCCCAGATATTTGCTTTGGGCATCTTCTTTTGGGTTCTTAATGCTCACTTGATTTCTCTGCAGTAGGCAATTGGCATCCAGCCCACGCTTAATCTTAGAGGACAGTTGGGGGTAAATGTTCTATTTGGTCCAGTAATGAAGCTTTTTTTCTCTCCTCGAGGCCAGCAGCACATCGCCTCTGTTTCACTTCTCTCATAGGACCTTCGTCACTATTTGTCAATATTATTCTCAGCTAACATTTTCCTCTTCATGTATAACTGAAATTTTTTTTATCTCTGGAGGTTATTTGGTTAAAGTGATTCAGTAAGTCTAGATTAAAATTATTAACTCTTGTATCTATAGTATGTGTTTAAGCTGACTATAAAATTTATATGCAGCATTGGACTCCAGCATCCTGAATGGCCTCGGTCATTTCCAAAAATTATACCTGCTGTTTCTATCATGTGGTCTTAGAACTTGTGTGGCTTTTGCTTATAATGATAATAGATTAGGTTACATTTTAAATTGTTTTCTGGTCTCATCCATGTATAGCCCAATTCTTGTTTTCCTTTGGAATTTTGCCAGATGACTTTATAGAAACTCAGAATAGCTACTAGCCCCGACCCTAGCAGTCCCACTTAGCACTTGGGAGTCTGTCATAAGATTTAAGGCTGCCAGTGTGCCATGTATGAGGCCTCTTCTCAGAAATCTGGAGAAGAGCTATTCTGCTCCCATGAGTTTTTTTTCTGCTGTCATCTGTCAGTAGGCACAGAGCCCTAGTTCTTTTCATGTTCCTCATTGTACTAATCACTGAGTCAGCTTGGGATTCATTGTCTCAGAAAAAAATTAAAAGGATACTTTAGGACAGTGGTCCCCAACCTTTTTGGCACCAGGGACCCATGCTTCTATCAGAATCTAATGCCTGATGATCTGAGGTGGAGCTGAGGCGGTGATGCTAGTGCTGGGGAGCAGCTGCAAATACAGATGAAACTTCGCTGGCTCACTGGCCTGCCATTCATCTTCTGCTGTGTGGCTTAGCTCCTAACAGACCACAGACCAGTACAGGTCCACATACAGAGGTTAAGGATCCCTGGGACCCCTGCTTTAGGAAACCCCCAAGCACCTCACCTGACCCAGCTGCCTCCTGAGGCTTGACAATTAAACTTCTCAGGTGGCATTAATAGAAATGATATTATTGTGATCCTTGAATTTACAGGCTGCGGACTCTTTCCCTGTGAATCAGGATGTATTGTCAGGGACATAGGGTGCCCAGGCAAGGTACTAATTTAACAATATGCAGATCCCATGGCATAAGTATGACTGGCCCAAAGCAGGGTCTCATTTAGATTTGGCGTGAATTACAAGGCAGTTTCACTGAGGACAGTCTGCCCACACTGCCAAGAAAGGCATGAACATACATTATTAACACAGCAAAACAACAACAACAACAAAAAAAAAAAAAACAACTGTGTCTGGATCTGGCTACTGCAAAGAACACACTGGCAAGCATGTATTGAGGGGCTTTTGGCAGAGCAACATGCCAGTGAGAATCAGTGTGATGTATAAGAAAGAGCAGAATAGGTAAATGAAGGAATCCCGCTTCTAGACTTGTATTCACACACAATTCAGGATGAGCATCAGAGAGAGGAGAACAAGTCTGGAAGGACAGACCCAGGTTAGGGTCATTTGTAGATGATGGTCAAGGGCGGGTGGCACAGGAGGTTGGGTCCTGGTGGGGTGGTGACAGGCATGATGCCTGACACAGGGAAAGGACTCATTAAAAGTTTTTTAAAGGAATGAATTCCTTACACTAAGAGAAGAGCAAGTGTCAGGGCCTAAGAGTGATCAGCTTTAACCAGTGATTCTGTGGAGTCCACTTATGGCGAGAGGTGGTTGCTGGAGACTCGTCAGTGCTTTACCAAAGTCACTTCGCACACTCCTTGCCTCTCAGCATCTCCACCACCTGAAGAGGGGCCTGGGATGCGTGATTTGTTGAGGCAAAGAATTCCTACTTGTCTTATGGAAAAAGAGCACAGAATTGTTTTTTTCATGAAAGGATGATTTAATCTTATTAATTAGAACATAAGAACCTAATATTTAAATAAAATGGAACCAACAAAAATATGTTTAATGTGAATCGTATATGTGTGAATCGTACATATGCACAGTGCAGTGATTAAATGTGAATCCTACATATGCACAGTATATTCTAGTTCTTTTGATGAAATCCTTCTCTGATAATTGGTCTCTCTTCAACTGCCGAGACTAAGACAAATTAGACTGCAGCGTTGCCAGCAGGCTCCAGTGTGGTTGTGAAAGCCTTGATGAGGAAAGGCACTCTGAAGCCCTGGGTTTGCGGGATGCTCTTCCCATAATTAGTCTTGTGTTTCATAGTAGGTAATATGTCTCTCCTGAATATGATTGCTCTTTCTTCTGTTGCTTCATTGACAAATTTCCATGATTATATACATAACATTTATAATAACAAATATGCTGATAAGAACCCCTTTGGGCTGATGACAGTAAAGAGCAAGTACACTATAATTATGACATAAAATGAGATTATGGAAATTTCATAATACTGGCAAGAATCCATTCGCAGATCCTGATATACCCCTGTCTCAGCCATTTCAAAGTAACCTTTCATGGTCTGAGTTGCACCCTAAAAAGATTGAGCCTGTTTCCCTTGAACGAGATGATAGGGGAGGGATTCCAGCCAGTCCAGTGCAGAACACCTTGTTACGTGAAGGCTCAAAAGACTGAGAACTGAAGGCTAGCTTGGCTCTTGCCCTGCTGAGGATAATCTACCTACTAGAACTCTACCAGACGGTACAGCCCAAGAGGTCAAGGGCAACGCCTATCTTGTTCATATCTGTAATTTACTACAATGCTAACACATAGTAGCTTTCTATAAATATTTATTAAATGCAAATAAATGAAAAAAATGACTGATCTGGAAAGCGATAGAAAGGGGCTACCTTGAGTAGATGATAGAGCCTGACTCTGGACATTTCTGCCTCTCATTCTCACATACGGTGTCCTGTCTTGGCTCTAGAACTCTCAAGGCTTACTCCAAGCCTGGGCCATCTCTCAGCTGACAGTCAATAAAGCTCCTTGACTTGTTAGCTGATAATAGGGCATAAAGTATAAGCCTTCCAGGGGACTCTTGAAAGTTCAAAAGAATAGATATATTTATGTTCTGGGACTTCTGGCACCATGATCACACTGTTAGAATAATCCTTGAATCGGACCGCGTGGGTGGTCACTGTTCTGCCTTCTTCTAAGGTTAGCCTAAACCTGTTACCTAACCTCCCTGAGCCTCAGTTTCTTGATTTTTATTGAAATATAATATACTTACAGGAAAGTATAAAAATCGTACGGTTTAGCTCAACTAATTTTCACAAAGAGGCCCCACCCAAACAACCAATACCTAGATCAATAAATAGAACATGAACAGCACCACAGACATCCCATCATAACCCCTCCTGTTTACTACCTCTCCAGGAGTAACCACAATTCCGATGTCTAAAGCATAGGTTACATTTACCTATTTTCTACTTTATATAAATGGAACTGTATATATAACTATATACTCTTATGCCTGGTTCTTTTGCTCAAAACTAATTTAGAGATTCAGCCATTTGTTGTGCACAGCAAAAGTGTATAATATTCCATTAGATGAACATAACAATATTTATTCACTCTACTGTTGATGAATATTTGGATTATTTCTAGTTTAAGAATAGTGATGCTACAAATATTCATACACATGTCTCCTAGTGTCCATAGGCTTGTACTTTTTCAGGTGTATTTTTAGAAGTGAATTACTGGGTTATGAAGGATATCATGTTTAGCTTTAGTAGATACTAGCAAACGATTTTACAAGTAGTGTATAAACATGGACTCCCACATGCAGTGTTTGAGAGCCCAGTGGCTCTACATACTCATACTTAATACTGGAAGACTTTTAATTTTAGCCATTCTGGTAGTGTACAGTGGAATCTCTTTGTGGTTTTCACTTGCATTTCCCTCATAACTCCTAGGGTTGTGCTCCTTTTCAAATTGTTATGGGCCACTTAGGTATCCTTGTGAAATACTATTCAAGTCTTTTACCCATTTTTCTGGGTATATAGTTGTATCTCTTTCCTGATTATTTTGTAGGAGTCTTTTCTATATCTTAGAATAAAAAATATATAAAAATATATTCAAAATATGTTCTCCCACTCAGGTTGGTGTTTTATTTCTCTTAATTGTATTTTTGATGAACACAAGTCCTAAATTTTTATGAACTTCAGTCAATCCTTT
Source organism: Eidolon dupreanum (assembly GCA_028627145.1). Classification (NCBI taxonomy): domain Eukaryota; kingdom Metazoa; phylum Chordata; class Mammalia; order Chiroptera; family Pteropodidae; genus Eidolon; species Eidolon dupreanum. The sequence goes on along the minus strand of CM053503.1, from coordinate 21,089,635 downwards.
TTCCCCTTTATTATCTACATTCTTCATTTTCCACCTAATAAATTGTTCCCTATGTCAAGCTTCTGCAAGTATTTTTCTGTGTTTTCTTCTATATGCTTTGAAGTTTTACCTTTCATATTTAGACCTATATTCCATCTAGAATTGATTTTTGTGTGTGATGTAAGATGTGGTAAAATTAATTTTTCCCATCTAGATACCCAATTAAACCAGCACTATTTATTTACTAAAAGAATTATTTTCTCCCCATTGCACTGCATTGTCATTTTTGTCATAAATAAAGCGACTTCACATATATGATTTATTCCTAGAGTCTATTCTGTTCTATTTGTTTATTTCTTGTGTCAATACCACAGGGTCTTAATTACATTACTTTATAATACACCTCGGTATACAGTAACATAAGGGCTCTAGCTTTGTATTTCCTCAAAAATGTCTTGCCTCATCCTGTGCATAGCTATATAAATTTTAAAATCAATTTTACAGTTTATACACACATGCACACACACACACATACACACACACACACACACCTCTGCTGAAATTTTGATTATGATTATGTTGAATCTACTGATCAATTTAGGGAGAATTTACATTTTTATAGTATTTCAATATATTAACATAGTATATATTTCCTTATTTAGGTTTCTTAATTTGTCTTAATAACGTTTTCTAGCCTATAATATGGTGGAATCGCACAATTTTGTAAGATTTATTCATACGTATTTTATGATTTTGCTGCTTTTAAAATTGTAACTGTTAAAAAAAGATTTCATTTAAAAATTTGGTGCCAATTCTAAAATAGAAATAATTTTATATTGATCATGAGTTCAGCATTGTTGCTAGTTTTACTTATTAATTCAAATAGTTTATCTGTAGAGTTTTTTTCTACATAAGTTGTTATGCCATTTTCAAATAATGATGGTTTTATTTCTTCATTTTCAATTTTGTACTTTCTTTTCTTGTCCTATTGCCTTGGCCTGGTCTATACATTGGGAGAGTGGCAGTTATTATTTAACTTCCAGGATCACGGAGACTTGACAGGGTTTTTATTCACCTAAATTAAAACAAGGCCTTCCCTCTTCTCAGATGAAGAAATCTGGCTTTAGATAAGCTTTAAAATTGTGCAAGGTGGTGGTGGGGTGGAAGGTGAGTCAGGTGGTACATAAGGGAGAGTTTGTATCAAAAGAAATGAAAAGAAAAAAAGCAGTGGAATAAGTGGCAGATCTATTGTGCCTGTGTTTTGCCCACCTATAGTGCAGGCTAATATTATTTGTATATCTATGCACTGAGGCCTGAGGTGTTGGGAGAGGAGGTGGAGTCTCCTTAGCAGGAAATAAGGATATGCTAGTTTACAGAAGATCCTATAATCCCCCAACATGAGAGAATCTGGCCAACTGAACAGAAGCTCCAAGTCTTAGACATAGAGAGTATCTCATTCAGCCTCTACCCAAAGCCAGGGCCCCTTAGAACATCTTGAAGAACTTGGGATTAGAAAACCACTACAGTCACCCCCATATCCAAGAGCATCTCCAGCATCATCCCACCAGCCATTCCATGGCCCTGCCTGGTCCTTCCTACAGTTTATGACTCTGCAGAGTTACCTCCCCACTTTCACCCGTTTACCCAGCCAGAGCTGATTCTCACATTGTACCTTTACCGCTTCTGTGAGTTAAACTTAGACCTGCCACTTACGGAGACTGGGTGAGCATGTGCCAAGTGAGCAGCCACTCCTGAGCACAGTGGTGTGTTAGGGTCTGAGCCCTGACCCCTGGGTGGTCTCCCACTGCTGTGCCCAGGTGAGGCAGCCCCTTGCCCTCTGTGCCACTGAGCATGTTTGGATGATACACAGCCCAGGGCACCCACATCCCAGTTTTCAGTGAGGCCTGGTGGGACCGTCCTACAGGCAGAGTGGATGGTGAAGACCTAATCTACTACAGGAAGAAACAGCAGTAGAAACGACAGAGCAACTTTCTCTGGGTTCCTATTGCTTCCTTAGATATAGAGGAAGCTTCCAACCCTGTTCTGTACCCACTTTGGTTTTCACAAGTCTTTTTCCTTTTTCCTGGTCAAATCTGGTGAGGAGTTTACAGGTGAGACCTCCCACCTTGCCCTTCTCATTCTCTTCTCTCGGGTTTTTCACTCTTCTTATTCCCCAGGAGGCTTATCCACGTTGGAACCCTGTTCTGATCCTATTGCACATTTGGACTCACACTCTGGACAGGAAGAAAGGCCAAGTTCCAAGACCTGGTCTGTAGCAGGTTCTGTCACATAGGTCTTATGTGGCACAGACTCCATCCTCCCCCACCCCTCAATTGTGGGAGCTGGAGTACAGAAGCCTCCAGCATGTACTACCCCAAACCCCACTTCCGGGCTGGAAAGCATAAGGCACACACTGCCAGCAGAATTCTTATATTCCCTATCAGTCAGAAATTTTCCTCTTAAAAGAGACTGAATGAAAATGACAGATCACAGGTTCACTCTCTCCTTTTGTGTCTTGTCTCCTCTCTCTCACCTCTCCTTGCCCATTCTATGGCCGATTTCAATTTCTCAGACCCTGAAAGGGGGGAAGGGGGAGGAGGTGGAAGCAGCAACCCACAGGGCTGCAGAGAACAAACCCATACTTGGGAGGAAGGAGGAAGATGCAGTGGGGGTTTTGCATGAATGAAGGTGGGGGAGCTGCACAGCGGGGGAGGGGAATGAGCCCCCACCCCACCCAGAGTTTCTCGGAGCCAAATTGTCCCTTTGCCTTCATGTGCATTCCTCACATCACCACCAGGACTGGGACACGAGCTGCGAATAATTAATCTTTATTGAAAGAGATTTTTTGTCTGCAGACACTGTGTTCTGCTTTTGCCATGACTATAAAGTCTCCAGTACAATTTTGGATTTAATTATAGCCCTATTTCGAGGGAATAAAAAAACACCCTATGTCAGAGGCACAGATAATTGGTGATGCCAGGTGGGATTGAGACATGGGTTCTGGGGACCAGAGCAGTTGCTTCCAGCTGATTCAGATCCCACGAACCATTCAGCTGGGCTTTGGTCGGGTTCAGACCTCCCTCTACCCCAGCTCCAGAATCAAATTTAACCTGATGCCGGAAGGATAGGGATGCGAGGATGTGACTTTGAAATGTGCTGCAGACTAGCTCCTAACTTTTATCCCCAATCCCCTGCTGCCCCCCAGTGTCCTGGTGACCTTAAACTAGGCTAGAATTTTTCACTGTGGCATTGTCCTTTGATTGCTTAGGCCTGGGCAGTGCCCTGGAATCTGGGCTTCAGGCGGTTCCCGAATCTTGTGATTAGGCTATTTGAAAACCCGTCTTGTGGCAAAATGCTTTGCTTCTGAGTGTGAGTCTGATGTCAGAGTCACCAGGAGATGAAGGACTTTGCAAGGAGGAGATTGGATTGTGGGATCAGCTTTGGGCAGCTGGTCCAGGAGCACGATGTCTTTTGGATACAGAGAGAAAAGACAGTGATGGAAAGAGAGCCAGGGAAGAGGGGACCAGAAAGGAGAGGACATTTAGTCCATCACAGAGAGCTTGGGTCAGTATGAAAAATCAGCAGTACCCAGAGTGACACAGGAGGCAGCCTGGGAGGTAAGACACACAGTTAGGAACCAGACATTTGAATGTTTCCCTGACCATCCGAGGTGGCCAGCAAAGGAATTTGGAGAGGTGACATGAGTCAGAGTTGGAGGTGTCCAAGAGATATTCTCTCAGCTGGAGGGATTAGTTCTTTGTGGATAATCTTAACTAGGTTAACTTTACACTTTGCACAAAATTTCACAATTTATGTCCTTTTTTGCAATAAAGCCTAACATCATTAGCCAATATGTGATGGAGTGGGAAAGAAGAAAGGCTAAAGCAATGGAAGCAGAAGGGAAAATGCACTAGTTAAAGGGGGACAAGAAATTGATGATTACTGAGAAATTGGGGTGAGGACAGACCCTAAGACGAACTAAGTCAGGAAAGAGTGAAGTAAATGGAGAAACTGAAGTGGTGACAAGAAGAGGGACAGTTGCTGAGGTTCCAAGAGAGGGAGAGACAGAAAAAAAGAGAGAATAGATGATAATGTCTCTCAAAAAAAAACAGTTGTGTGCGTCCTCTCCTTACTCGTCCTCTTCACCCTCCTGTCTCATCCCCACAAATTGCTGCCATGTTAGCTACCCCAGGAGGCTTCAATCACCAAGTATTCTATTGTATTCTGTGTGAATGGCGCCCCCGGGAGTTGTGTACTGTGCTGGTTCTGCCTCCGTCCCACCCGTCCCACCCGTTTGCCTTTATTGAACAGCTCCTTTGATGTGCTCTTGAGGTGCTGATGGCCTATAGAGTAACATGTTCCCACCCAGACAAGGGAGTGCCTCAGAGTGTCGTTAGAGGGAGGGTCCTGAGCAAGCTGTGCCAGGGTAGCATCCTGGATATTGGCAGTGGGGACAGACTGAAGTTATACCTGTGTGCCACTTGTGGAAAATACCATATTCACATATATGCACCTATAGATCTTAAGTGATTAGAGAAGAAGTGATTTCATGCTGTAGCACTTGCTGAACAATATTAGGCAGTTTTAATGATTTTGTGTATATTTTGACTTCTCAATGAGTTTGAAAGCTATTCCAGGATAGGACTTTATTCTGTAAAGTCTCTTCAGTTATAATATTTTATTCATATGGCTAAGAAACCGTGAATTCAAAAGGTGTATCACAAGAACAATTGTTTCGATGGGAAAAACAGGTTGAGGACTAGAGAAATTCAGCCTTTGATTTAAAAAAGTTATTTTTCTTGCAGGAATTTAAGAAGTAAAGCCTTTTTATAGCTATAAGTGGATAGCTAAAAATCCAAACATCAGTGAACAAATCCAGCCTCTGATTACATAGAGCTTTTGCTAAAGAAACACACCCAGCCTTTTCCTCCCATCAGCCACATAATCCTCAACACAGGCTTCGGGCACATTCTCATCACCTTGATCATCTGCCTTTCTCCCTCTGCCCCTTGCAAGACCGGCCTTAGGGCAGGTACAATAGGGATATTGTAGTACAATTTCTAGGACCCAGGAAATGGGCCTCTTGCCCTTAGCATAATCCTCTCCACAGACCCCTCCCCCCACCCCCCAGAGAGTATTTAAACTTCTTTTGGAAAATGTGTGCTTTACTTGGAGATAGAGCTTAAAATATAAAAACACCAGGCACAGGCACAGATTGAGACTAAAGAGCAAACTCAGGAGAGTTCCTCAGATAGGGAGGGGGAAGGTGAAAGGGCAACCCGGCTTCCTGGTCTGCACTGCGGAGAGTCGGGGCCTGGTCCTTGGTTGTCTCCCAGTGCATAGCCTCTCCTTCCCCCAAGCCCCTCACCTGGGTCAATTCATACTTAAAACTCAGCTCTTTATTCAGGCATCACAAATTCAAGGTAGGTTTAAGTGTTCCTCTTCTGTGCTCCCTCTGCTCCCAATGCATCCTACTACCACCGTCTTCACCACATCCCATTGAACACATTCTCTGTTGCTTGTCTCCTCCAGTATAATGTGAACTGCACTAAGGAAAGAATTGAGCATTCTTTGTCTACATATCCAAGCACAGTGCCTATAGACAATGGGCACTTAATAAATGCTACTTTTGACCTGAATTTAGCAGTGGTGCAGTAAAAAAAAATACTGACGTGGGAATCAGAAGTGGCTTTAACTGAAATCCTCCGAGTTTGCCAGCTTCGTGACTGTGGGCAAAGAGTATAACTCAGCCTAATCAGCAAAAAATGGACGTAGTAAAACAAACCTCGGGTGATGGAGAGAATTTCATGAGATAATGAAGACACTTCAGCCAGCACAGGTGTTCTCTAGTTGTCTGTAATACCCAAGGGGAACCTATGGTGAAAGCTCATGATGAATCATCAGCCTACAAGTATGTGTGTTGGACACACAAGTGTTTATACACTCCCACGAAGAACATCTCTCCACACATACTGAAGAGGGTGATGGAAGGGCGAGAGGAACTGACCGCCAGTCAAAATCAGAAGTGAGAATCAGATTTAGCTAGTCTAAGGGAAGTCTCAACCCTGCCAGATACACACTGCCTTCCAAACTCCTTTTCTCTTTCTTCAGTAATATCTTGAGTTAGGTTTTATCATTCTCAGGTTTTAAAAAGTCACTTGAGCTTAAAACTTAGATCTCAAAGTTGATTTAAATCTCATATCCTCTGCTCTCCCCAAGAGGTTCAGGGAGAGGTGAAGTACGAGAGTATTATAGACTGAATGTTTTTATGCCTCCAAAATTCTTATGTTAAATCCTAACATTTGGAGGTGGAGACTTTTGGGATGATTAGTTCATGAGGGCAGAGCCCTCATGAATGGGATTAGGACCCTAATAAAAGAGACCCCAGAGAGCTCCCTCATCCCCTTGGATCACGTGGGGGGTGCAGTGACAAGATGGTGGACTATGAACCACGAAATGGGGCTTCACTAGACACTGAATCAGCCAGCACCTTGATCTTGAACTTCCAGCCCCCAGAACTATGAGGAAAGAATTTCTATTGTTTGTAAGCCACCCAATCTATGGTACTTTTGTTATATCAGTCCAAATGAGCTAAGAGAGAGTGGTTGAGAGATTCTACTGTGGTACCTTGCACTTACTATCAGCAGTGTGGAGTAGAGAGTGGCATGGTCTAAACTGGGAATGTGCCCTTTTCTTCTCTCTTCCAAGTCTAGCTCCCCCAGAGCTCGCTGGGCTGGGGACTCAGAAGGGAGGAAATAGTGCTAAGGATGGTGTTGTAACTGACAAGCTTGTGGGCGAGCTGTCCCTGGTCTTGATCTGAAATGCTTGGGCTAAAACTCTGAGTTGACTTCCAGGCCAAATAAGGGTTTTGGGCATGTATGCAGAGATTAGAACACCAGACAGGAAATAGCATGTGCAAAGGCACAAAGGTACAAGAAATACTGCTCTGCTTTGAGTCAGACAAGCACCTTGGAATCACCAAAGAGGTACTGGTATGAAGGGCTGATGATCCAGACAAAGGTCAAACTGGGAAAAAGCCAGTTCTTGGCAGGGAGAATAAGCTGGGTTTTATGATGAGGAATTATTGAAGGACATTTACACAGAATTGTGGCAAAGTAAGAAAGACTTACAGGCAGATCTCGGAGGACAGATAAGAAAGGATGAGATTGGAGGGCAGACCTGTCACGTGGCTCTGCTGAGTAGTTTCCTGAGTGCTGCCTCCCGTGGTGTTCTCTGCCAGATTCCTTCAAGCAAAAGTCCCACCTACTAACTTCCAGGTCACGTCCACCTGCCCCCACCCACTGGAACCTTCTTTCCAAAGCTGCCCAAATACAGGTGGGCTGGGGAAATTGTCAGACTCACTGCTCAAGGCAGAACTTGCTGCCAGCAGAAAAAGAGTCCTTCCTTTTATGGAAGGCCTGGGATTCTTCCTTGACAACAGCACTTAGATCTTTGCTTAGTAACGGAAGATTCCCCCCTCCCACTTTTCAAGTTCTCCCAACAGTAGCTCCCACGCAGGCCCCACCAACTCTCGGCCTGCCAATGGCACCCCCTACCGAGGCTGCAGAAAGGACTCTCAGCTGCCTTTTAAGTACATCCTGCCACACAGACACACACACACACACACACACACACACACACACACACACACACGAAGAATGACCTTGACTTTGCCAATGGAGAAAACAGCATTTTGAGAGGCCAGGGGACAGCACTGGAACCAATGTGATGAAAGGCCATGGCCTGGTGGTGTGTTGGAGCTACACAAAACCACACAAAACTAGGAAATCCTAGATTCCTACTCTGTTATACCTACTTAGTAAATTGGACAAATGATTTAATCTTTTTGAGCCTCAGTTTCCCCAACTATAAAATAGGAACAATAACTACCTCTCAGAGTTGTTTTGAAAATTAAAGATAGTGTTTGAAATGTGCTTTACACAGAGTTGTACAATCAGTAAGTAACATTGTTATTAACATTCCTGCCCATATCAGCATGTGAAGCCTCCCAAGTGGACCGCCTACCTCACCTTCCATCATAAGATGTTTTTAATCAGTTTATTTCCCATGCTGAAATCCTGCTAAAGTCAGAGCACTGTCATAATATTATAGGAAATAAAGCATATAACATAATAACTGTATCCTTGGATTGTTTACAAAGGATGTCAGAATGGAATGTGTTGCTTAAAGGCTAGATTTTAATATTTAGCTTAGTTTATACCTCCCTTAATAGAGTTTCTCAGACGTGATGTTTAGGGCCTGTGGTCCTCTAAGGGGAAAAGAAAGATGAGACTTACTGTTTGGCTTAACCCTAAGCCAGAAATTCTTAACGTATAATGGTTTGTGATGTGCATGTGCATCTGAATGTATGTTTGAGAGTAAATGAAAGGTTAAAGTGATTGTGAAGAACCAGTCTGGGGATAATATGGAGAATGCCCCCCTCCTTAGGATTTAGGAGGCAAATTACTAAATACAGGTTTTTGAGCAAGACGTTTGACTTCTCTGCAGTGGCAATCATAATCTGCTCTCAAATCATGGAAGAGTAATTGAATCCAATAAAATAATGGTCATAAATATTTCATAAAAGAAAATGTTAAATCTCTAGCAAAAGGTGACTGAGAAGTTAAACATAAGCCAAACTTTGTATGGATGAGGGTAGGAAGGCTGATATGTAAGATGGGGAATGTGTTTTAGGCTACAGAACTTGGCAGGGGGTCCCTCCTGGCATTATGTGGGAGCTCTGCATGGCCTGTAGAGAGAGGAAGAGATGGCATGGGTTCTTTTCTGTCAAATGGGTTCTTTTCTGTCAAATGAGAAGGTCTAGCCTCTCTTCACATACGCACTGACTGCCTCTGGAAACTTCCCCAAAGCCACCCACCATGGTCTTTCTTCCTTGACACTCACACCTTCTATAAGACTGTCTACAGGTGGACTTAGCAGTTTACTGGCAGGTCATCATCTCCATCATCATTATTCTGCACACGAATGTTCTTTAAGAGGGAATGATCACTGCATTTGAGGTTCACATTTGAAGTTCTTAACCTTGGAGTCCTGGCTTTTCTAAACAATTAGGATATGACAATAATAATAATAAAAAAAAATGAGGATCTGCTCCTTTGCTAAACTATTACCTCACTCAATCTCCACAAAAGTCCTGTGAGAGAAGTTCTGTTATTATCCTCATGTTACTGATGAGTAAACTGAGGTATTAAGATTGAGTAACTTACTTGAAGACTCACAGTAACTGGAAGACCCAGGTCTGACACCCATGATCTTAACCACTCTCTTCGGACTAGGAATTTAGAACCAAGTATGGAAATCCCTTTATATCTTGAGGTCATTAGGAGGTTCAGACAGTTCTCTGGGAAGATGAGGTCAGAGGAAAAAGTAAACTGAACTTTCTTATTTCATATATGAGTAAGTTGAACTGGAGTTGAAAATAGGAGTGATGGCTTGGAGGCACTTTGGTAAAAAGAGTGCTAGAATGCACTAGTGACAATTCTGTCACCAGCTCGCTGGGTAGCCTTGGGCAGGACAACCCTCCGGGCCTCAGTCAGTCTCATCCTCTGACATATGAGAAAACTGGAAATGATGCCGTCTAACCTCCTATCCAATTCAGAAAATGGTGCCATTTGAGGGCTGGTTCATTCTCAGGAAATCATGGAAGCCCTTCCTCCTGGAGAAAGATCTTCAACAATCTTCTCTTCACCTCCTTGGCATTTGACTCCAAAACACGAAGTTGATCATCGTCATTAATCATAAGAAGATGGACAGAGAGGATGAGGAAAAGAAAGATATCTCAAAGCTCCTCCCTCTTTTTTTGGTGCGTTTTTTTTTTTTCTTTAACTTTTCCTTCTGGCAGCCAAATAACACATCTTGTCTCAGAGAGGTTTTCGTGGTGTATAATTTAAGGCCTATAAATAGATGACTGTTATTAACAAACACACACACACTCACACACACATACATTTTTCCTTCTATTCAGACATCAGCAGAAATATTGCAGATAGAGGAGATAAGCTGTTTAAAATGGGAGGCACCTTTTTCTCTCTTCCACCAGCTGGATGGCTGCATCTGTTTCTTCCTCCGCCTTTTGCTCTCGACTCATTCTATTCATTTAGGTTTTATTTCCATCTCCATTCTTTTTACGCTGTTAAACCCCACCCTCCATGCTCTTACTGTGATCTTTCTGTAACAATTGACTCTCTCCTCTAATCTTTGTGCCGTAATCTTTTCCTTATTGATAATCAGTCCACTTACCCCTTTCCAAAGGCAGTTTAAAAACTTATTAGTCTTCCTTAAAATTCCATGTAATATAGACACATAGGTATGAATACAACTACATTGGTAGAAGGTACTAAAAGATAAGGGTTACAGAGATTCACATCAAAAAGAAGTTGTATCAGCTACAGCCATGCCACCCTGCACACGCCCGATCCCCTCTGATCTCAGAAGCTAAGCAGGGTTGGGCCTGGTTAGTACTTAGATGGGAGACCACCTAGGAAGACCAGGTGCTGTAGGCATTAAAAAAAAAAAAAGTTGTATCAAGAAACATAAAAGATGGAATCAACAATAAAATCTGCATGTCAGCTACTATTTATTACAGAAAAAATTAAAAGACAGATCTGGTGGGATAATATAAAATGATGGATTCATTGATGAATAGTATATTAAAATGTACATTTATGTGGCATAAATAGATTTCATGGAGCTTTTGAGTACATGATTTCAATTGAACCTCAGACCAATAAACTAGAGGGCAGAGGGGACATAGAGAATGAGAGAGTTTGTCCTCTTCCCTAAGATACTATGTCAATCATGGCAAAGCCAGGGCCAATACAGTTTTCTGTGACTCTCAGAAAGTATTTGGGCACATGTCTTATCACCATCTTAGTATTCATCACAATGATTTATGATTATCTGTTTACTTGTCTTTTTTCTCCATTCTTCTGTTGAGTTCTTTGATTGTATTCCCAGTGTTAGGAAAATGCCTGACACGGGGAAGGAGAGTAATTAATAAACATGTCTTCAATGGATGAACAAAGGAAAGGATGGATGTATGCATGCATCCATCTTCCCCCAAAAGCCAATGTTAAACTAAGTGGTAAACAAGATGACGTTTGACTTAGGACACCTTATCGTGCCACTTCACTCCATCCCGTTTGCTTATGGGTCACCCACGATAGCAGCAGGTCAGGATCCACATTCTCCAGTCAACTACCATGGCCCCAGTCTCATAAACTCTCTCCTGTCCATCCAGATGATCTTAGCTCATTTATATCGCATTTCTAATACAAGCTACATTCTGCCTTGTGTTATTTTCAGGCACTGCCATGTTCTTCCTCCTACCACGTACTTTAACCATCTTAAGCAGCCATGTCTTATTAAATTAATAAGAAATTCCCTCATTCATTAATTAAAGGAGGAGTACTAATATGAATTAAAGGTCTGCTGTGTGCCAGATATTATCATAACCTTAAGAGATTTATACTTTCATCTTTAATTTATTGATGAAGAGACTGAGGCTCCGAGAACTCAGATAATTTATCAGAGCATAAATAGAAGGTTAATACATATTTCTTTAATGAAGGAAGGAAAAATGGTGCAGGTAGTAAGTGACTGATCTGGAATTCAAGACCAACTCTTCCTGATCTCAAAGCCCAAGATTTTGCCACTAGATTGTCCTCTTCCAATTCTAATTCCAATGGAATTTCCCTTCCTTATTTAAGACAACATGAACAACTTACGAAATCAATGAATTGAAAAATCTACCCCTAGTCTCCAGGCATATGTAATCATAATAATTAATCTTTGAAACTATTTTAATCTTTCAGAGAGTATATGGAATAATATGCATAGTGCTTATCCCTGATGTGGTTTTATTTATGCACAAGGGGACCTGTTATTAGTTTCATTTGTCAGGCTAAGGCACAAAGTGATTTCCTGTGTGACCCATGGTTACCAAGTGAGTGAGGATGGCTCTGGAGATAAGAGGCTGGTTCCCCAACCAGATGCATGTACCCTGGTCCTTTCACTAGTCCAACAAATAAAGTTTCTTTTATTTGATTTTTAAAATGCATTAGTTTTCATGTCTCCAAAAGGAGACCTGGGAACTGAAATGAAGGCTGTTAACACTCTCGGCTAGCAGCTGGCACACTCTATTAGTCAATGCTTCTGTACATCACCCATCGTGATCTGAAAGGATCCTGGAGTTCTGTAAGGTCCTAATGAGACTTCTGAGCAGGCAAACAAAGATTAAATTATTTTCTCTCTTGTTTTGGTATTAACTATGCTCTCATTTTCACTCCCCCGCTCTTCCTGTTTGTTCTCCCTCACGCCCAGGTAAATCCTGTTGGTCCTTCAAAGCCCAAGATACCTCACCTCCTCCAGAAAATTATCTCCAACCACAACTACCTCCTTTGTTGCTGTCTTCTCTGAATCATAGTTTCCCTTGTGGTCAAGCCTTTGTCATTGTTTCATGTCTTTTAGATTGTTTACCAACTAGATTTTCAGCATTTTTATGGTAAGAACCTAAACACTAGAAACATAGTAAGTGAAGAATAAATAAATTTCATCACTTGAAAACTGGAAATATACTAATGCTATAAATGATAGACTGTTATTAATAGATTAATCTAAGCTCCTATTAATCTAAATTAACCAGAAAGAACTCTCCATTATTCAAACTTAACAGACACCAGGGACTTTTGGGTTCCTGCCAACAGGGCCAGAGATTCTTTGAAAGCATGCATTTGTGACAAGAGGTCCTGCCTAATGAGAACTTTGATCTGACATGAGGAGGCATGCTCCCCGGTGAGATACTTGTGTCCATGTCTGCCATGCAGCCCCACACAATTTCTAAAGCCCTGGAGGAGTGAGGCCTGAGGCTGGCTGACTCAGAACTGCAACTGTGTTCAGTGTCCTGGGCAGCACACTGTCTGAATCATATCACAGTGAATTTAGGCCTGTGCTGAACAAGGCAGGAACTCACCACCTCCTCTCTCCCTACAACCTGCCCGATGTCTGACATCTGGGCCACAGCCCCTCTCCAGGGCTGGTCCCCATCCTGGAAAAGGAATAAATAGTGGGTTCCACAGCCAGGTTATACGCTCTGGTGAGCACCAGGGAAGGTGCCATATTTGGTGAAGGTGTTGGGGCTCTGACGTCATTTTCTCAAGGCCAGGGCACATTGCATGTATGGGCTCTTCTGTTCTTGCTCAGGATACCAGTGTTGGATGCCAGTGGTCGACAGCATCACAGTTACAAGCCTAAGCTGCCCTCTTGGGCATTTGAATTTTAATGGAGGAAATTATGTATTTGCTAAAAATAACATTTTAATCAAATGTCCTCTAGAACCAGACTACAGTGGGGCTGTAACATTACAAAAGAAAAGAAAGGGATCTAGAATTTGAAGTCAGTTAGAACCTCCTGGTTTTCAGTTTTTAAAGCTGTAGGGACTTCCTGTCACTATGTGTCTTGTAACAAGACTATTAGATTGAAGCAGAGACTTCTTCAGAACCACTGTTAAGGATAACAAAAGCCTTCCTTGGGAACTGTCGTTTTCATACCTGGCTTTGACATAGGTGAAATTATGTTAAATTAACTGTCAAGGCCTGCAGGGATTAGCAAATTCATAGATAATTCCTATTTCCATTTCAAGTGAAGGTCTTACTTTTTTTTTGTTTTTTTTTTCTCTCTGCTTGTACATGTGTATAATTCATAGATAACTGTTGAGCCTAGAAAAATAAGCAATTGTGCCTGTATCTCCTCTCCTGTTTTTTTTTATAGCTAATGTTTAAAAATACTTTTTTGAAATGCTAAAAGACTCTAAAATATTTAATAAACAGACCAGTAAATTGAGAACCTAAGTGTCAAACAACAGAAACAGTGTACCCATTTGCTGTTTGGTAGACAGAATATAGAACTACCTTGAAGGAGACAAAAAATGCAAAATACAAAATACAAAATAAACTCTGCCTGACACTAGACCTATCAAGTAGATCCTACAAACGGGCTAAGTAACAACAGTAAACAATAAGAATAGTCTCCTTGTTTGAGACAAGCTGGTTTTCAGTCTGAAACATTTCACAGACATTAATCTCATTTCATGCTGTAATCATTGAGATGGATAGAGGTTATCACCACTTTACAAGTTAGAAAATTGAGTCTCAGAGAAGTTCAATAACTAGCATAAAGCCACACAGCTGAGAAGGAATTGAGCCAGTGCCAAAACTGCATCTTTTTACTCCAAACTCAGTGCTATTTTCAGGATACCCTGGTGCAAGTAGAAGGCATTGCATACCTCCAATCATCCTTTGTTTCTGGATAAACCTAGGGACTATCTTGTGTGACCCTTTTTTCTGGCTCACTTGGCCTGGATTACACTTAGTGGGCTATTATTGTTACCCGTGTTCAGTTGGTGATGGCTCTACTGAGCAGACCCTTATAAAAAACTTGCAGCTAAGAATTTCAAAGCGATTTTACCCAAGAGAAAATCCAGGCCCTGAGGGGCTGAACCACTTTATTTCAGTCCCCATGGTAATGCTACAGGAAGAACAAAGTGTCTCATCTCCCTCCGTCCTCTAACAAATCCCAAAACAGGGGTCAGCAGCCCACAATAGTGACGCCCTGCTAATGCTGTGTAGGACGTGGTGTCAGTCACAACAGGGCCATCAGACAAAACCCCTTATCAGGGCTCCTCCTCAAACCAAAAGAAATACTTGTTAAAAAAAAAAAAAAGGTTTTAAAATGGCAAAATGTAAAGCATTATCATCACTTTCATATTTTGTGTGCCCCAATAGAAATACTTTTTATCTTACTTCCCTGCCTTCTGCCTTCTCTATTTGCCAGTTCAGCGCCTGTTTTGCATATAGTAGGCTCTTAGTAAAAACATGCTGATAGTACTGTTGCTTTTTTACACCTTACAGGTATCCTGTCTAGAAATACTTTCAGGGACCCTTAAAGCTGAAAAGATTTTATTTAATTAACCCATAACTGCAGCATGAAAAAAATGCTTGGGGATCATCCAGTAACCCTTGTTACAAGATCGACCCTACATACACACGCAAGAGCACTCCAGACGTTCAGAGCCCATTGCGGTTTCAGAATGCAGTTGCTGTTTCTCTTTATCTCCATGCTCTTCCCCTCTCCTCAACTACCCTTCATGACTCCACACTCACCTGGTTGTCCTGTCCAACAGAGCTCAGGAGTCATCTCTTCTGGGAAGATGTCCTTACTGAAGACCTGCCTAACTCCATCCCCACCCTAAGACTAGCCTTCCCCCTACTGTAATTATTGATGTCTTTTTTTTAATCTCCTCATTGGATTGTAATTCTTTGAAACCCACATATTATTGGGTTCTGTATCTTCCCACCTAGCATGGTGCCTGGCACATCGGTGGTGCTCAGTCCATGTTTACTAAATGACTGGTGCCAAGAGCTATTGCAAGAGAAGCTGGAATGATGAATGGAAAAGCGTATTCAAGTCATTCTCTTCAAAAGTCTTAGACTCTGGGTGTCCTTGGCTCTCAAGCAGCTAGTCCTGGAGTATTTCCCATGTATTCCATATAAGGAAGTTTAGCCAGGCCATTCAGCAACTTCTGTGGGTCAAGTATCTTTCATGTCTGTCGGCAAGTGGAAACTGCCATGCAGTGATGATAATTTAATGTTCCCTTCCTTATTTTAAAAAAGTTGTGATGTGTGGGTATACATACAGAAAAGTACATAAACCACATACAGTCAGTTTAGCAAATAAATGAATAAAATAAAAAGAACACCCACATACATATCCACCAGCCAGGACAAGAAAAAGAAGACTGCCAGCATTACAGAAGGTCCCATGGGTCCTTCCTGCTGACAACTTTGCCCTTTCTTCTTGGAGGTAAAATCTATGCTGACTTTTACAAGCACAATTCTTTTGCTTTGTCTTTATGGTTTTACCAATCATGTACGCAACTCTAAACAATAATGTTTTGCTTGCCATTTTTGACATTTATACAAATGAGACCATTCTGTCTGTATACTTTCATTCAGCATTGTGTTTGCGGGATTCATCTATGTACCTGCACGTGTTAGAGCATGGTATTCCATGATGTGAATAAACTACAAAGTAAATCAGCTGTTCTATTGTCAATGGTATTTGGGTTGTATCAAAGTTGTAGTCATGGCGAACAGTGCTGCTATCAACATTCTTATGTTACTTGGTGCACATACGAACAAAATTTGCTAGGGTATTGCCAAATATTTATATTTCTGGATAATATATCATGTCACAAAGACTTCCAAGTGTCTGCACCACCTTACACTCGCAGTAGTCAGGAAGAGTTCCCAATGTTCATCACTTCTTCATTGTCAGACTTTCAGAGGTTTGCCCTTCAAGAGGATACGGAAGGAATCCCATTGTGATTATATTTGTTTTCACTGATTATTAATCTTATATTTAGTGGCAGTCATAGTTCCTTTTTGCGAAATGTCCGTTTAAGCCTTTTACTCATTTTTGTTATTGAGTTTCTATGCCTTTCTCTTAGTGACTTGGAAGAATTCTTTAAATATTTAGAATACTAGTCTGTTGTTTGTTATGTATGTTGCTAATGTTTTCTCCCGCCCTGTGTTTTATACTTTTAGCATTTTCATTTTGCCTTTTGATAAAGAGAATGTCTTTATTTTGGTGTACAAAAAATTTACAAATTTACAAGTTTTTGTCTTTATTTTGGTGTACAAAAAATTTACAAATTTACAAGTTTTTTCTTGATAGTTAGTGGGGTTTTTTTCCCCATCTCATTTAGGAAATTCTTACCCCAAATTCATGACAATATCTTTCCTTATTGATTTTCCTTCCACTTCTAGTCTTTTAATCCACTGAAATCAACTCTTTTAGTATGGCATGAAGTAACGACCCAACCTCATTTTTTTTGTGTGGAGACCTAATTATCCCAACAACTTATTGAAAAGTCCTTGCTTTCCCCACTAATCTTAATATCTGGTAGAGCCAGGGAGTTCCACATCTTCAAGAGTGCCTTGGATATTCTTATCAACCCTTTGTATATCCACATAAATTTGTAAATCAGCCTGCCAAGTTAGAAGAACAAGAAGAAGAAGAAGAAGAAGAAGAAGAAGAAGAAGAAGAAGAAGAAGAAGAAGGAGGAGGAGGAGGAGGAGGAGGAGGAGGAGGAGGAGGAGGAGGAGGAGGAGGAGGAGGAACAACAACAACAAACAAATTCATGAACATTTTCTTGGGTTTGCATTAAATTTGTAACAATTTAAGGACAAGTGACATATTTCCAAAAATTTACTATTCTGATTCATAAACTTGGTGTATCTCTCCACTTACTTAGTTTTCTTTTTTAATGTCTCTCAATAACACTTTATAATTTTCTCTGTAGATGTCTTGGACAAAAATATTTTGTTAGCTTTATTCCCAAGGATATTTTCTTGTGTTATGCTATTGTAAATGGTAGCTCTTTTGTTTCATTTTCAATTTGTTACTTGATTATATGAATTAAATTTATTGTTTAGGTATTGAATGTGAATACTACAACCATGTCAAACCCTTGTAATTATTATAATAATTTCTCTATGGGTTCCTTTGAATTTTCTACATATAATTACATCATCTGTGACTAGTGACAGTTATTTCCCCTCACTTTTCAATTCTTATACCTTTTAGTTCTTTTTGTTGTTTTATTGAGCTGGCAAAGAACTCCAGGACAAGGTTGAATGGTAGTAGCTATAGTGAGAATTCTTCTTCCAAATTTCCAAATGAGTACTCTCAAAGTTTCAACATTTAGTTTGATGATGTAAGACCATCATAGATACCCTTTGTGAAGTTAAGGAAATTTTATTTCTATTCTTATTTTAATAAGAGTTTGTCATGAATGAATGTTGACTTTTGCCAAATACCTTCCTTGCATCTCTGTGATAATCACATAATTTTTTTCTCCTTTTTTTTGGTTAATGTAGCGAATTACACAAATTGCTTTTTCAAAGTTACACTAATCTTGCATTCCTAAGATAAACTTAAATTAGTCATGATGTACTTTTTTTATGTATATTGCTGGATTCAGTTTACTAATTGTAGTTTATGTTTGGCATTTACATTCATGAGTGAGATTGGGCTCTAATTTTCCTTTCTCATTTTGCCTTTGTTGAGTGTTAGAATCAAGATTATGGGTAGTATCATAAAGCATAATGGAAGATTTGCCCTTTTATTCTATTGTCTGAAGGAATGAATATAAATTAGAAATATTTCCCCCTTGAACATTTATAGAACTTACTGGTAAAATCATCTGGGCCTAGAGAGTTCTGGATAAAAAGTTTTTTTTATTGTTGTTGTTTTGCTA
>CM053503.1:21014405-21070819 GCA_028627145.1 Eidolon dupreanum | reverse complement strand
CCTTTCTTTCTTCTTGCAAGAATACCTGTCTGAGAGCAGATGTGTGTTATAAGAACTGGAAATCCAGGGCAGATGGTGAGAGAAGGCTTATAACGAGCAAGACTCTAGGGAACATCTGAGAGCTGATGGTCAAGGCAGAGCTCAGGTCAGAGTTAGGTGAGAAAATGGAAGTCCAGCCCATGTGAAGAACCAAATCTTAGGTGAGCAGTTGGGAATCAGGTATCTGGACAAACAAGGGACAAACAGACCCATCAAGTTGTACTGACCACAGATATAAGGAAGGAGTCACAGCCAGGAGACCCATAAATTAAGGCAACTCCCAGCACAGTCAGGGAGTATCTTAGGTACATTTTGCTGAGTGGGGCACAAGCCCACAGATATGGTCATTAAGTCATGTTAGGGAACTGGAGGCTGAAGAGAAATAGGGGTCAGGGATAAGAGCAGATATTACTGCATCTGTTGACACCTTTCTGTTCAAAGTATTGATTTCTAGAGCATAGTGCAATGCCCAGCACTTAATAGGCACTCAATAAATAGATATCTGCTGACCTATTTACTGACTTATTGAACAAATAGGACCATGCCAGCCTTTGTAATGATAAAAACATGAATTGGACATATTTCTTAACCTCAAGGAACTTATATCTAGGGGTTGAGATCAATATTTAACTAAAATATAAGGCAACATGACGGAAGTTAAAATGACAAGGTAGAGCCATTAGCTCTGCCTGAGATCATCAAGGATGGTTTCATGGAGGAGGTGGCAGGTTTGTTTCGAGTGTCAACTAGGAGGCATCTTCATGATGATGACAACCACAGGAGACATCACTAATATTCAGAACCTGTGCTTCCAAAGTTATTAACACTGGAGGTCAGGGCAAGGACTTGCTCTGTGATTGACAGAGTCACCAGGAAAAGTCTGGCAAATAAGAGAGGTTCCTCCTCCAACCTTCCCCTACTCCCCTCACCAGCCAACTGAGAGTGTTGTCTCTGCTTCTTATGAGCTTTTCTTCCCATCTCCTGATGCTTGTCACAGTCCACCTTATATTACAGATGGACAAGTCCTGGGGCCTTCTAAATTTCTGAGATTAGGAAATGGGCCAAGGCAGATTTTTGAGAATACCCAAATCCCTTGATGGCAAACATCACTGGGAATCAGCATTAACTGGAGGGCCAGCCATGGCATACAGCACTTTCTACTCCAAGCCCAGACTCTGATGGTGGAGTTTTCATTGCAGCAAAGAAAGCAAGCGACGGGCATGCTCAGTATCTTCCGCACTCTATGCAAAAACCCTCCAGGCTTATTCTGGTGCTTGCCTTTCTCATAATCTCATGTTAGAACCAAAGAAGTCTCCAGCAGGGGAAGCAACACATAGAGGCTGCCTAGGATTCTTTTACCTACATCTTCCTGCCTGACAACAGCACCCCAGGGCCTGAGTGAGTGCCTGCTCTGACTCCTGAGGCCACTTACACATGGCACCACAGGCAGAGGCTGTGAGATTATTAGTGAGGTCCCCTGTACTGTCAAGGAGGAGATAACTTTTACTTGAGCCACTTCACAATCTACCATCTCCCCCATAAGACCTTTCCTGTGATAACTCCTGTCTTCTCACTTTTTTTGAATCTCTGTTTCACACCCTATCATCCTGCCTTATAGTTACATATACAGTTTATTTGTAGCCATGTACAAAGATTAGAAGAATCTTGAGGGTAAAATCATGTCACATTTGTATTGGCCACAGGATCTAGTATAATGCCATTCATCAAGTAGAAGTCAAATAGTATGTCAGTCAACAAATAGTTACAACTCAGTGTTAAATGCCAGGACTGTGCTACACGCAGAGAAGATGCTCTATGGGAATAAATTTAATCTGAGGTTCGATTCATATGCTAGTCTCCCGGGGCTACTGTAACAAAGCACCATAACAAGACGACTTAAAAAATAGAAGTTGATTGTCCCAGAGTTCTGGAGGCTGAAAATCCAAATCAAGGTGTTGTCAGTGTCACTTCCTTCTGAGGCCTGTGAGGCAGAACCTGTTCCAGGCCTGTCTCCAAGCTTCTGGTGATCTCGGGAGATATCTGAGCCCAAATTTCCCATTTTTATCAGGATACCAGTAACAATGTATTAGGATCCACCCTAATGGCCCCGTGGTAATCATTTGCAAAGATGCGATTTCCAAATAAGGTCACAGTCACAGGTACTGGGCTTTAGGACTTCGGTATCTTTGGGGGAACACAATTCAGCACATAACAGTATTTGAACATTTGCAGCTTCAGAGGAAAGACGTTCTAGGCTACAGATAAAAAATGAGCTAAAGCATGGAGATGGGAAGGGAAGTGATTTTGGTATGCTTGAAAGAGTGATTGGTTTCATTTGACTCTGTGATTAAAGTAATATAATGACTATAAATGCATCTGAATAATGTCCCCATGTACATGAGATTCGTTTATATATAAATTCCCAGCATAGACGCTGACTCACTTTATCTCTCTGGTTCTGCATTTGTCTTTCTTTTTTGCATTTCAAGAGGTTACAGTTGGCATGACAATGCTGTCTGAGTGTATTCAGCATCTCCTTTAGTTCTGCAGAGATGCGGCACTGCCTGATGTGATAGGGCACCCTTTGTGACAGGCTGGTGAGACCTTTGATCAGGAAGAGAGGAGTTAGCACAAATGGGCTCTCAAAAAGGGAGATTGAAACCTCGGCCATAACTCCACCTAAAACATTATGTAAACTATGCTCATTTACCATTCTGCAAGCACAAAATTCTGTCCTGGATTGACAGCTCCCAGAGACTGGCATCTGCAGTCTGCTCAAAGCTAAGAGTAGAGTCTGTCACGTGTCACCTTTACTCAGGCACCACCTAATCCTTCAGCAGGCCCCAGCCATGACCCAGCTCCCACTTTTGAGAAATGTCGCGTGGACATGTGCCAACAACAGACACTTCACAAATGATTTTCAGCCTCAGTGATGATGGTGATAACGTCCAGGGTGCTAGGGAAAAGGTCAGTGACGCTGGCAGTGCTCTAGTGGTGATGGTCATAGTGCCGGTGACTGTGATGGTGGGAAACATAGTGTTTTAATCCATTACTTCAGTTGAGTGTCACATGAGCCTGAAGCTTTGTGAGAAGTGGAACCAGGCTGTAGAATTCTTTATAACCCTCCCAATGCCTAGCCCAGGGCTTTTCCTACAATATCGGGCAACTGGATCAATAAATACTCAATATGATCATTTCCTATCAAATTCATAGTTCCATGCTTAGGAATTATATCCTCACTCTGCAACTTATGAACTTTATGATCCTACAGAATCTATAGGAGCAAATCTGGACACTCTCTATCTGGATATAATAAGCTGTCAATTAACGAGCTCTATTTGTAGTATTGTTATCCTAATTTGGAATTTATTTTTTTAAAACTGAAGTTTCTACATGCTCATCGTAGAGTCTGTGAAGCTCCTTGCCCACTTTAAACACCAACATAGCAGTGGGTGAACTGAGGAGGCGCTAACAAATCTCTGCAATTGATACCCATCTGTTTCTGCCCCTACACAAGGCTGACTGTGGGACTGCAATGAGGATGACAAGTTTAAAAATGACCAACATGCCAATCAATGACTCAGCAGTAAAGAAAGAACTGAAATTGTTGTTATTCATTTCATAAATCAAACCTCATCAGCTGTGACTAATATTCTTAAACCTTTCGTCTTAGGGAAAGAGGGATTAAGGATATGACTTCAGACACCACCTTCACCTGCCTATTGTCACCCTTCTCAGAGAGGGAGAATGAGAAGGTGCAGAGAAGGGTCAGTGCCTCATCTCCAGAGAGAGATTCTCTAGTGGCTCAGATGGGATTACCTTTCTGATTGTTTCTTGTCAATTTCTTTTTCTTTTCTGCTGATTGTCTGTCCCTTTCCATCTTCTCCTGATTCCTTCAGTGAGATATTAAACTAATTCATCTCATTTCTGCCCAAATGAGAAGGGGACCCTATTCAGGAAAAGGCCAAGGTCCATTTAAAAATTCTTACAATGGTATGTCTTTGAAGAGAGCGTTAAGTAGGTAGCTCAGAGGGGAAATGCTTCCATCCTTAGTGTTAGTTCAGAAATTATTCATCAGGATTGAAAATTCTTTCTTTCACACACACACACACACACACACACACACACACACACTCACACACAGTGAGCGAGACAGACACAGAGAGAGACAGAGACAGACAGACAAACAGACAGACAGACAGACAGACAGACAAATCCAGACACATACACACAGACATATAAGGTTTTCAGATTTAACAAAGCTTTATTAAGCAGCTCTTGAGGATGAGGTGGCAGTGTAGGAGAAGAGACAGGTGCACAGGATAGAACAGTGCCCCAGGCAGGGTGATCAGTGTTCTGATGGAGGTACAACATTTTGCTGTGAGAACAGGAATGAGTCCAGCTGGGAGGCTTGCAAAAGTCAGCTGCAACCCATTTCAATCAGGGCTTTGTTTTTCCCAGCTTTGTTAGTAGCTGATTGTTTCAATTTTGGTTAGATCTGACTCAGCTGTTAGCATTGTGGAACTAACCAGACCAGCTATGGTTCTATGTTTCTTAATAATAGCTCACATTTATTTAGTGCAGCTTTTGCACACAGCCTCTACATACATTATTCCATTTTATCCTCCATCTATCCCTGTGAACTAACTCTGGCAGAAATCAGGGACCGCCCAGTGCTGAGCTCAATTCTACCACCCAGTAGGAACTCACTGTGTTTCTGTTGAAAGAGGTTGGGAGGCCAGCTGGATGAAGGAAATTATCTATTTAGGTTAAGTGGCTTTCCCAAAATGTGGTGGGTCTTTATCACCTGAACTTGGACTGGAATCCAGCCTTTCAATGTGTCTGTCCACTGTTCCTCGGACTCTATCTTCATGTATCACATGGTCAGGGACCAGTTGTTCTCAAGGTCAGATTAGCACTCTTCCCCGAAATTCCCGAGTTTACTGGAGTTGGCATATTTTTCACAGGGCCCCATGATTATTCCCAGTCTTCATACTTATTTGCAGATTTCAAGAGAACAGTCAAAGAAATGTTTTCTTTTGATTATCAGAGTCTTCGCCATCATTATCAAAATTCGTCTGGCAGGAGTATCAGATGTTTTGAATATTGGCATTGATTAAAGTCACCCTTTTGAACTTCCATTCTCTTGCCAGCTGGACTTCTCACCACTAACAGCCCTAAACTTCAAGCAAAAAAATTTATATATTTTTATATTTATTATATTTATCCCTAAATTTCTATTCAAAAGATGATATAGCCACCGCCTTAAAGACATTTTTTTTAAATCACTCAAATTAATACTAGGTTCGTTTTTACATACCACCTCAGGTTTGTTGTAACACATAGTGACAGTTACAATTATGGTTTAGGCTATTTTTTTTTTTCAATTTTTACATGGTATATTACATTATCAAGTCCTTTCTTTTTTGCCATTGTGGTTTAGGTTATTTTTTAATCAACTAACAGTCTATCATATTTTCCATATTGCTCCATAGGCGTTATAATTACCATTTTAATAACTGTATAATATTCCTTCACAGTGATTCACCACTGTTTACTGAATCTTGCACCTCATTGTTGGACACTAAGTTATTTCCGCTTACTTGTTATTATAGATAACATTGTAGTGATTATATTTTCATTACGGACCATAGTGTTTCATTTGATGCCTATGACTCGTGATGCTCGATTTGTAAAATTTAACAATCTTCACTGTATAGTCTCTCTATGATTAATACTGTGTTATGGACATGACAGTATTGTAAGACACCATTCTCTCCTCCAAGAAATTTATGGTTTTTCTGGGAGGGAGATAAATGTGCATGAGGCCATGGAAGCTGTATAAGAAGGTACAGTACAATAGCCTCACACTGTAGAGATATTAAGGGTCCTGAGAGCTTTGAAAAATGTGTGCGTCAAAGGAGATGGTTGAAAGGTAGACAAAGGGTAAAGTGTGGTGTCTGCTTTCTCAGTGGCCTTGCCTCCCATGGGGCCTGGGTGCCTGCCCTCCCTTTCTCTCCAAGCTAGGCTGTGCTCACTTACGTGCTGGCTGATTACCAAGTCTACAGAAAGTAGTGACGAGGAACAGGTGAGCCCCAAACTGTCAGAGGGAGGAATGAGATGAGGGAGTCAGGCGAGAGAAACAACTCACAAAACTGGATCTCAGGCCTAGGGAATGCACCATGTCACTGGTGAATGCTAAGATAAAAAAAAGTAGGTGGGACCAGGTCCAAGAGGTTCCATCAATGCCAAGGGCTGTGAACTGAGTTTTCCACCCACGAAGGGCTACTGATAGAGCCAGTCAAGTCCCCCACCCCTCGAAAGCCCTAGACTTAGCTTGGGCTCACTTCTAACATACTATTCTCACAAATTCACCCCTAGGCTATGATTCTCACTGGGCTCTGGAATGTTCTGGAGCAACAGCAGCCCCTGTCTTTGGACACCCAGCCAGGGACCCTTTGCCCTGCACACAAGGCTGGAGCATCTTCCCCACCTCCTCTGTGCACCCATCTCCTGGCTCCAACTCAGTCTCGCCTTTGCCACCAGTACTAGTGCAAAGACCCCCAGATGATTGAGCCCACCATGTCTCGAAGAAAGGGCAGAGTAAGCCCTGTACCATCTAGGGAACCAAGCCATCACATGGTTCTGAAACAGCACAGCGCGGGAAAGCAAAGTCAGGAAGCTTCTTAAGGAACCCAGCTGGCCCTTTGCATTTTCTCCCATTCACGTAGCATTGGGCATTATACCCAGGACAAAAAAACAAAAAACAAACAACAACAACAACAACAAAAACGCTGGTAGTAAAAAGGCCAGAGTCTTTTTGACAATTAGGAGCAAAGAACAGAAAAGGATTATTTCCCAGTTCTAAAATCTAAGACTCAGGGAGACCACATTTACATGGTTCATCTCTGAGAGACTGGTTCACTCAACTAAATTTAACTGGGTAATTAATATTTGTACAGCATTGTTTCAAATGTTCTTTCAGATGCAGAGGTAAAACTAACACAGCTCCTTCTCTCAAAAACATATAGTTGTCAGCAGAAAATGAGATATAGCCCTCAGAGAATGAAGGTGACACGCTGTAACTTCTGGGAAGAGGAATTGCTTTCCTCCAGCTTGGAGAAAGGTGGGCAAAAGAGGGCTCTAAAGAGAAGGTGATACTTGAATCTGGGGAGAGGAGACATTGAAGTATGGGAAGAATTCAGGCAGGTGTAGATAGGGGTGGAGGAAAAGAGATTTCAGGTGATTCCAGAAAGGTTAACAGCCCAGAGGTGGGAAAGTGGCAGACCTACAAGCTGCTTGAGATCAGAAATGTCACCTTTCGTTTCTTTGTCCTCGGTACCTTGCCTACTGGTTCAATAAATATAAATAGCTATTGAATAAATGAGTGAGTGAGTGAATAAAGAAAAAATGGTTTGATTTAGTTGAAGCATAGGGTGCATGAAATGAGTAATGAAAAATAATGTTGCAAAGGCCACACCTTGAATGAGTGTGGACTTTATCCTGCAGGGAATAGAGGAACCATTGAAAGATTTTCAGCAAGGTTAGGACATGATGAAGTTGTGCTTCAGGCAGATTAACCTGATATGTAAGACTGATTTGAGTGAGGCAGAGAGACCATTTGGGAGGTTATTGCTGCAGTCCCAGCAAGAGGAAATAAGCACCTGAATTAGGGCAGCAGCAATGGGAACAGAAGAGGGGACAGATGTGAGAGGTAATAGGAAGGCAGAACTGACAACAAACAGGTTGTTGGGGAGCCGAGGAGGAAGAGAGAGAGAGGCCAAGACAACAGGGAGATTTTGAGCCTAGGCAGCAGGGAGGGCGGTGAAGCCATTAACAAAAATAGGCTACACAGGAGGTGGTGTTGAGAGAAAGATGTTGAGTCCTGTTTTGCACACACTGAAATGTGGAGGTGCATTTTTTCCTACACGTAACATCAGTCAACTCTTTATCAGGAAACTACACGAGAAGGGTGAATGGGCCACCAGGCCGGGAGCCAGCATCGCCCCATTGTTACGAACTAGGTCAAGACCCAAGTCATTTCCTGAATGCCGATTTTACAGACAAACTCTACTTGTGCTTTACATAGAGAATATTTTTGGGAAAAAATATCCTGTTATAATAATGTTTTGAGATAAAAACCTGCCAGTGTTCTTCCTTTTCCTCATTATTAATATATTAGGAGATACTCAGACCTAATAAAAAAAAGAAAGCACATAAAAGGATCATAAGCTGCCTTCAGATCTTCACCAGTCAGCCGCTTTCATTTTATAAAGCTAGAATTTCCAGTTTTTTAAATATTGTATAAAAGCAGCATTTGACTGTAGTTTTAACAGTATATTTCAGCAACAACAAAAAAGTATCAAATAAGCACTCTCTATGGACTGTACCATACTAGGCACTGTAAAACTAGTGATAAAAAGAGAAAAAGAAAAAATTCCCACAATCTAGTGGGAATTAGGAGGTCATAATCTAAATGGAAAGGGGTAAACAAATAAAATGATGAACATATATAGTATAATATGTGCCATAATAGAAATGTAAGCAGGCAACAAATTCAGGAGTTATTTATTCGATCTTCAAGATAGAATTAGGGAAGACTTCATAGAGGAGGTGACAGTTGACGATAGATTTGGAAGACTTGTGGAACAATGATGGGAGGTCGTTCTCCGTAAAGATCAGAGATAAAGAAAATGAAAATGATTGTTTGTAGAGTTTGAGCAGAAGGGGAAACAGAGATCAGAAAGAGAATTAGGGGCCAGATCATGAAGGAAGGACCATTGTATATGTCAAATGCTGAGAGACAGAGCTTATTTTGATGAGGAGGTTAGATTTACATTCTAGATGGGTCACCATGGCAGCATTGTGGAGAATATCTTTGAGGGATGTGAAATGGGCAAGGATAGCAGTTAGATGTATTGTCACAGTCCAGGTGACAGATGGTAAAGGTCAAAGGAGATAGACAAGAATAAAACATAGAAGGTGGTTTTAGGAAACAAAATCAATTGGACTTGTTAATTAAGGAAAGAGAGAAGTCTAGGCTAAATCTCAGATTCCTGGATAATGATTCTACTTATAGAAAAAAAATATGGAAGCAGAAATTTTATGGGGATAAAAGATTTTTAGTTCAGATTTGGACATATTGAATTAAATATCTTTGGAGCAATTTGGATGTAGCTGTCCAGTAGTAACTGTGTGTATAGATATAGATAGATATAGATATAGATATAGATATAGATATAGATATAGATATAGATATAGATATAGATATAGATAGATTAGATACAGATACAGATGAAGATATAGATACAGATACAGATATAGATATATAGATGTAGATATCCCATGAGGGAAAATTTAGAGCTGAATATTAAACATGGTATTAAAACCAGGGAATTCATAAGATCATTCAGGAAAAAAACCATTAAGAGTGATAAGAGAAGAGGCTCAAGGATATAACCTGGGAGTAGCCAACCTAAAAAGATGGAAAGAAGTCATAGGTACAGAGAAAAAGACAGAAAGAACAGGTGGTAAGTTAGGTGGAGAAGCAAGAGACTTTGATTCAAGGAATGAATCAAAGAAGAGAGAGTAGCAATTAGAAGAGCATGGTGGATGGTGGGCAAGTCCAAACAGTACAGAGAAGCACAGTAACAGGACTGTTACTGTGTGTTGTGAGCAGGAAGAGGCCAAATGGCGACTGGGTGAGGACAGAGCATTACGAAAAAGAAATAATCTGAGTCCAGACTAAATTATCTAAAAGTTAGGGTAAGAAAGGAAAGAAAGATGCAGGAACAAGGGTAGGATTCTTCATTCACTGGCGGTAACTACACAGTCCATTAACATTTACTGAGGCGATATGTATTCCCTCTTTCTTAGTTCCTTCCACCCTGTAGCAACTTCTCCTAAAACACATACACATTTATTCTTTAACTCCTGCTATGTATCAGATAATGTGCTAAGGTTCTAGATGTTGGGGAAAATACACCAAATAAGATATAGCCTTTATCCTTGAGAAAACTGAAGTCTAGTGAAGGAGAGAGAAGTATAAACAAATGACTCTAATAAGCCATGGAGGAAGTAGTCCAACCATTATGTTTTTTCCTCCCAGAGAGGTGGTCGTTAAACATTTACCAGCAAACTATTGGGTATAGTTAATGTGTATTAAAAGGCAGAGTATTAAGAAAGGTCTTAATAAATGGGAAGGATTTAGATGAACAAGAAAGAAGAGATGAATTCATAACTGGAGGGAACAGCTTATGCGAATACAGAGGTGGAAAAAGCATAAACTCAGAGGAGATATAAAGTCGTGAAGTGCAAAGTTTGGAGCTTTGGGGAGAAAAAAGGTGGGTTTTGCCCAGATCATGTTGGGACTTATGTGCCAAGCTAAAGCTTTTGAAATGGGGAGCCACTGAAGGGTTTTAGGCATATGAGTTACATAATCATTAAATATTTCAGAATGATCTTTCTGAAGGAATGGATGATGTGGCAAAGACTATTAATTAGCTACCAAACTTAATTATTCTCTTTTTGGCACATGACAATCTAACTAGAGAGTATATTTTCTGCCTCCCTTTTGGAGAGGTGTTTCTTTGTGGCTTAGTTAGGCCAAGGGGGTGGCTGTGAACAAAAGTTATGTGTGACTCTTCTAGGTCATCTTCAAGTTCAAAGACCCGAAGATTTTCTTCCTGTGAACTGGTACTCAGACTAGACTGTGTGCAGCTTCAACTGTACAAATGGAAACACCATCCTAGTGGATGGTGAAGCAGCAAGATGGAAGGAACTAGGATCCCTAACATGAACACAGGGACCAGAACCACCCTACTATCTTGCACTTCTCACCTCTAGATATTATAATGCAGGGAAATAACTTTGTTTTAAGCCATTGTACTTGGATTATCATGACAATATAACTGGTACCAGACTTTCCCTCTCATTATTAAAAAAAAAAAATGTCAAACTGGAAAATACCTAAAGCAATTTTTTTTAGGCAATGAAAAATAGGAAGCACAGGACTGTGATCTTTGAGAAAAGGGGAATACACATGGGCAGTGCATGGTATCTTCAGAAATCTCATGGTGTCTTTGGTTTTGCTGTCACACACCTCTTCCCCAGATCAAGTAACAAAGACATAGACTTTACTTCTTGATAGAAAAGAGGCAAGATTCAAGAAGAGCACTGGGGCTGAAGATGGTCTCATGACCACATTTGGAAAATGCAATCTATAATATCTACCCTATGATCCAGCAATCCCACTCCAAGGCATTTAGCCAAGAGGTGAAAGTACATGTCCACAAAAAGACTTGTACACAAATAACTATAGTGGCATTATTTATAATACTTCCATTTAATCCAAATGTCCACCAGCAGGAAAATGGATTAACAAATTGATGTATATTTATACAATGGGATGCAACTCAGAAAGAGAAAGGAATGGATTACTGATGCACACAATAACATGGATGATTCTCACAGACGTTATTTTGAGCTAAAAAAAAAAATGAAAGAGTATATCTGTATTATTCCATTTATATGATGTTCTAGAACAGGCAAAACTAATCTTTGGTGAAAAAAAGATCAGGAAAACAGTTGCCTGTGGAAAATGGCAGTATTGACTGGGAAAGAGCATGAGAGAATTTTCTGGGGGATGGATAGATAACATTTTGATAGGAGTATGGAAGATATTTATATATATATATATAGTGCATTTGTCAACATTTAATGAATTATATACTTAAGATCTGTGCTTTTGCATGGTTTGTATATTTTACCTAAAAAATATTATAAACAAATACTAAACTCTAATTAGCAAATTTAAGTTTTAGCAATTTACAGATTAGGAATTCTGAAACTATTTTCTGTTTATTCCAGGCTTGAAAATATTAGTAAATATATTAAGGATAATGAGAACCAAGTTTCTTACTATTGGAGAAGAGAATCATACATATAAAAGGAGATTTGACTACATGTGTATATATTAATCTTTCTATCATATATATATAATATGATGACTGTAATTGATATATATATTCTAGTTCCATCTCCTGAGAAAGCCTAGAAATGGTTATTACATCAGCAGCATTAAATGTATGTAGAACCCAGATCCTTATGTAGAACTCAGATCCTTGGTTCTAATTATCATTCTCTATTAAAAAGAAGCAGAGTTCCTTAGAGAAAGGCTGATTCCAGTCAAAGAAAGGACAAGATGAGCTTGAAACATCTTGTTCCATAAGAAAGTGAAAAAAATTTCAGAGAATGGTGGAGACACAACGAAAGGACACAGACACCAGCTCAAAGGAGCTTCCAGTGGCCACATCAAAAGCAATAATGACCGTAATTGATTATAAATCATTGAATAAAATAAAAATTTATAAGTGTTTATAAGCCTAAACAAATAAATATTTCTTAAAAAGAGTTTCAATGCATAAATATAGACGGAATGAAGTAGTTAGAAAATTAATGGATGTTAAAACTAGTGGATGAAATTTTGATGAAAGACAGGATATTTTCATATCCTCACACTATTTGCCCATAAATTACTTATTTTTTACAAAAGAAGAAAATGTAACTTAACAGAAATGAAAAATGGCAGCTGTCACCTTAACTAGGTTATCAAAGTTAACATCACCAATATTGGAAGAAACTGACATCACGGGCCTACCAAAATGATCCCACAAAGTCTGAATTTACTCATGAGAAAACAGCAGACAAACCCAAATTTTGTGACATTCTACAAAACAGTACTCTGAAAAAATATCAAAATCAATAAAGACTCCCCCCCTCCAAAAAAAACAGAGGAGTTATTTCAGATTAAAAGAAACTAAGGAGGCATGACAACTAAATGCAATGTGTAATTCTGGGTCAAACCTTGGTCCAGGAAAGAAAAAAATTTTATAAAAACATTATTGGAGCTATGATGTGTGGATTAAATACAACCCCATCAATGTTAAGTTTCCTGATTTTGATTATTGTACTGTGGTTATATAAGAGAATGTTCCTGTTCTGAGGAAATACACAATGAAATATTTAATTGTAAAGGAACATCATGCCTCAACTTACTCTCTAATAGCCCAAAGGCAGAAACAACACACACACAAGGAATGAGGGACAGAAGGGAGAAGGAGGGAGGGGAAGAGGGAGAAAGAGAAGCAAAATGTAAACAGTTTGGGTACAGGGCATATGGGAATTATATAATTATTACAACTTTTCTGTAAAGTTTGAAGTCATATGTAAATAAAATCTAAATCAAGACTGGGAAGAAAATGGGGATGACAAATTCTAGAGAAGTATAATGGGAGGATGGAATAGAATATGGAAAATAATTGAAATGATTGCATTACTCCTAGGTTTCTAATGAAGAAACAAGATGAATGGTGAAGTTATAAATGAAAGAGAGTCCATCATGGAAGATTGGGAGGGTCCGGGGAGTGAGATAATGAGATCATTTGGGGAAGTATTGAGTCTGATTCCTAGTGGGACATCTGGGTTAATCTATGCAGTAGCAGATGGCTGGGCTGGTGTGGGGCTTCTCTGGGGAGCAATCCTATGCCACTCAATAACTCTCGAAGGTGGGAAGAAGAGAAAAGCCTCAACTCACAAGTTCATTTTATTCCATGTACTATGACATGACATGGTCATTCCTGGACACAAACCTGAGAGAATTTTGTGGTCCTAGTCTGATAGCTCTAATAATCACTTTTTGAAAGCAGAAAGTTTGAGGAAGAGAAAGACTTGATGGACAATAGGGCAGAAGCAGGTACTGGTTCACACAACAGAGGCAGAATGGGACACTTTTCCTCTGGATGGGCTATTATGGCCTCTCTCAGCAAAGCCACTCCTGAGAGAACTCTCCTCTCCATCTTCTCTCTATCTTACCCTACCCACTCCGCAACCCCAAATCAAGAGGAATAACTTGACTCAAGAGCCCAATATCCTTCAGACAGACCAAGAGATTCTAATCAGTGAGATATAGCATTTGTTTGAATACCATGAATTTCTTCAAAAAACTCGCAGAGATTCATTCATCTGGTCCAATAAAGACTTTTACTCTAACAATCTGTATCCAATTTACTTACTAGTTGAATTAGTCTCAGCAGTGTCACACTGACATGCATTGTCTCCAATTCAACATTTATTAGATTTTTAACTACATGCTGAACACACAAGCCTTTTCAGGTAATCATTTTCTTGTTCTAGGTCAGGCCTTGAACTCTACAATACTACTCACTTCCAACTCCATTCTAGCTGCTTTTTAATTAAAAGTATTATGAAATGTATCAGATGTAAAATATATATATACACAAAGAATAATATTGCGCATTACTGTGTGTGTTAGTTTTATGTTACCGCATGAAAAATTTACCACAAACTTAGCAGTTTAAAACGACACCTGTTTATTAGCTCACAATTCTGTAGGTCAGCAGTCTAGGCATGGTGTGGCTGGGTTCTTTGCCCAGCAGCTCACAATACTTAAATTATCTAGATTCTCTGTTTATCTGGTTTGTGGCTCAGGTTCCTTTTCTAAGCTCATTAAGGTTGTTAAAAGAATCTGGTTCCTTGCAGGTGTAGGACAGAGGTCCTCATTTCCTTGCTGGTTATCAGCTCAAACTACCCTCGACTCATTGCCACATGGCCCCCTCTATCTTCAATCCAGCAACAAGTCCTTCCCATGCTTAAATCTTTCTCACCAGGATGAGTGCAGTCCCTTTTTAAAGGGCTCATCTGATTACCTTCGATTCATCTAGGATAATTGTATTTTAAAACTCATCTTAAAGTCAACTGATTTGGGATCTTAATTACATCTTCACAGCAAGACTTCAATGTTTGATTGAATAACTGGAATAAGGTGTGTGTATATGAGGTAGAGAGAATCTTGAGGACCCTCTAAAAATTATGCCTATTGTACCATGAACCGACCATTACGCTGGAGAAAAAAAATTTTTTTTTGTTTTTTCTTTTTTTTTAGGCGAGACAACCCTTGGTTGACCTCACAGATTGGAAAGGCCTTGTCAGCTTACAATCCCTTTTTTTTTTTTTTAATTTTACACCTACAGCATCTGGTCTTCTTAGGTTGTCTCCCATCCAAGTACTAACCAGGCCCAACCCTGCCTAGCTTCCGAGATCAGATGGCATCAGGCTTGTTCAGGGCGGTATGGCCATAGAAATAGTATTCTAATAAGCTGATGTCCCTATGTGCTCTTTCCTCCGCTACCACACTGAATGTAGAATTTTTCAATTCTTTGTGCTTTTCTTATATATTTATGTACCCCTAACCAATATAGAGTTTTGCTTTTTTAACATAAAAGAATATGTTTTAAACCCAACATTCTGTCTTGCATGTTTTAAACCCAATATCCTGTATATATTCTTTCACAACTCTTTGTTTTGCTATTTTTCCCTCAGCATTATATTCATGAAATTTATCCATGTTAATCTGTGTAACTTTGGCTCATTTATTTTCACTGATGTATATAGTATTTCATTATGACTATATCATGATTTATTCATTCTTCTATTAATGAATATATCCAGGTTGTTTTCAGCTTCTTGTAATTATTAATGATGCTGCTGTATGTATTTCTTATACATATGCAAGCATATACCCAGGAGAAGAGTTGTGGGGTCATAGGGTATGTGTATCTTCAACTTTACTAGATATTACCAAATTGTTCTCCAAAGTAGTTGCACCAGTTTCCACACCATTCTAGCTGTTAGTCATTAGTAATATAAATGATCAACTTACTGTGCCTTTATTATGCAAGATAATAACTTCTATACATGTATTATATATCATAGTCACAAACTTTTGGGTTAGGTTTTATTAGTATCTCTATTTTAAAGATGAGAAAACTGAGACTTAGATACTTAAGTATCTTTCCTAAAGTCATATAGTTAATGACATAGCCAGGATTTGAATCTGTCAACCTGAATCCAGAGACTATGCTCTTAATCACACAACACTGACTCCCTTTCTCCCTTTGAAAATGAGGCAGGATGCAAAAGGGGAGGGAGAGACTGGGTAGAAATGAGATTCAGATGTGTGTCCCTCTCTGTACCACTGCTTTACTCATCCAGATATTCTTGATACTCCACTTACTGGAAAATGAGGCATAAAATCGTATCATGTAGGAAGAAAAGTTCAAATATGATAGCCTTCTTTGAACCGGGGATATTGACCTGTGTCATGCCCTGTAAACCACATGCTGTACAGTACTAAAGTCAAGCAAATTTCTATTTGAGTCATGCTCCACCACTAGCCAGGTGATTTGGAAACAAATCTTTTACCTTTTCTAATCATCAGCTTCTTTGTCTATGAAATGGGATAATGATAATAGCTGATATTCAGTTGAGACAAATGAAAATTCTTGCAGGAAGCCTGGTATAGAAGAGGCACGCAGTAAGAGCTGGAGAATTGAATCCTTGAACATGGATGATTTCAAAGCCTCAGAAGTTTTATTCGGTCTTTGAGATCTGGAGAAGCTAGACAGCGAGGTGCAGTGACCCATTCACAGCGGGAATGCTTCCAGCATTGCCAGCAGGTCCTGGGGGGCTTTGCAGCAGTTACACAACTATGGGAAAGTATGATGCATCACACGGCATATGTGGCCACAGGAACTCTGGGCAAGGGAGCGGAATACCATGTGTTCTATGGCCCACGCCACTTCAGCATACAGGGACCAGATCCTTACCCACACGGGAGAAAAGCCATGCGTGTGGTTGTACCTAATCTGCCGGGATGTAGAGTGAAAAGCAACAAGGGCCTGTAGATAAAGGCATTGACATTAGCTTTAGCCGAAGTCAGAGATATGTTGACAATGTCCATGGGACAAGCAGAGTTTATCCTTCCAAGGCAACTTCTCAAAGACATGATTCAGAGATGTACGCATACAAGTCTATTTACCAACTACTCTTCTGAAAAGAGGGGACCAGGATGGAAGCTGAATAAGGCTAACATCCAGCTCTGTGCTTGGTGCCACCATTTGAAAGCAAGACCTGGCCCTGGCTCTCAAGGACCCTGGCTCTGTCCAACGCTATCTGCTAGGGCACTCCATAACTGTGTGTCCCAGGGTATATTTATTCCTTCGGGACTCCTCTTGATCCTGGAAGAGTCTCATCTCAGGAACGAAGCCCTCAGAACCCGTAAAATAAGTGACACATTATCTTGCTCCTGGCTAAAATATCTCATAATTTAAGGAATGTTGCTAACATTGAGAACTCAGGTAAGGAAGGGAGGTAAAGCTGGTGAGATGATTTCTTGGCACACCTCAAGCACACAATTGAGCCCTGGCCATGACCAGGCTACAGAATAAGCAGGAGGGTAATGTTCATACATCATATTTCTAAAAGGGAAGGAAGGAACTATGAAGGCACAATGGAATTTTGGATCTGAGAAGACCCAGAATTTAATTACATCATCAGCCTAATCCCACTATAAGTTTTAGCTGAAATCAGCCTCATCTGGAAAAATCTGGCTCTGGCAGGAGCCAAACTAGAAAGGAGGCTCCAAGTGCCCTGTGCCCTGAAGAGGGGATGATTGCTAAGAAAATGGGGGCAGTGCCAAAGCCAAAAGTCCAACAGTAAAGAGGGACTTGGTCAGGCCGATGCCTAAATCATGGAGGATAATCAGAAAGACAGACATCTCATTCTGCAGTGGGATGCTCTTGAAACATAGTAGTCATAGCAACGTGTGCCATTAAAGGCGCTGAAAAAATTAGGAGAGAAAGAGAAGGTGGGGAGGGGAGGAGATGACCTCGCTTTTCACACATAAGTCCCAAGATCCAAATCCTTTAGGGAGGAAATATTGCTTCTTCCTATTACCTTTTCTGAATGGAGAAATTAGGGTTTGCTGTTTCCAGACTTCAGGTGATAGAACTTTTCCTGCCAGGATTGTACTGGAAGAACAATGGTAGCAGGACCATTTAGGTGCAGGATGTTGCCCTCAATACCAGTCTAGAGGAAAATAGTTCTAAGAGATGATAAGCTGCCTTGGGGATTAAGCCCCTAATTGGAGAGGCAGATGGCCCTCTTTCCAAACTGTTTCTCTATAGCTGTATCACAGTCTGGCTGTGGGTGAGTCACTTCCCAGAGCATTTCAGTTTCCCATCTGCAAAATGCTGTGACAGTCTAAAACCTGATCATGGGGGGGGGAGGGAGCAGGAAAAATCCGGAAGGAGATGAACTTTAGATTCAGTTTGGCTTCACAGAAGTAAGCAAAGCATCAGTTCTTTTCTTGGATTGAGAAGTATTTACTTCTATGTTGAGTGACAGGTTTTACCCCAGCTCCACCTAAGCCTAATATCTCTCCAGGGCTGAGTTCCATAAAAGGTCTGGCCTATGTGAAGGGTACCAGATTTTAGAAACACTGTCCTTCACACTAGCCTCCCAGGATGCCATTCAAATATGTGCCTTAGCACCATAAAAACATAGCACATTTTATTACCCTTTGGGGTTTCTGGCAAAGAGTCAAAACTATAAAAATATTGGTAATGTTGACTGATTTTTCCTAATTATAAAAGTGACACGTGCACATTTAAAACAATAAAATTTCAAAACCCATAAAGAGGGTAATGCAAATTATCTGTAAACAATAGTTAATATTTTGGTTTCTACCTCTCTCTATGTAAGAAAATAGGATCATAATACATGAATCCAATTTTATATCTTTTTATACTTTATACCATGAGTATTTTCCAGGGTCATCAAATATTCAGAAACATGATTTGTAATAGTTTTACAAAATTCCTTTCTATGAGTACAATATAATTTATTTAACTTTCACCCATTTGACCACATTTATGCATGCTGTTTCCTATTTTTCTCTCTTATAAATAATGGTGTACTTAAGTTCTTTTATATAAATTTATGATTATTTCATTGGGTAGATTCCTAGAGGTGAAATTACTGGGTCAAAGCTAGCAGGCTTTCAGTGGCAAATAGCAGAAAACAAAACTCAAACTGGCTTAACAATAAAAGGATATTGTTGTCACACAGAAATTAGAATTCTAGAAGTAGGCCAGATTTCAGGTTGATGGATCCAGTGATGTGATGACGTGGTCAGGGATCCATCTCTTCCTCACTCATCTGTCAACAACAAAGGCAACTCAGTCCTCGGCCAACTTCCCTCGTGGTCATAGGATAGCCACCAGCCACAATCAGGGCTGCAGACATGCTCAGTTACATCTTGTGGGAGAGAATACATTTCCATCTCTACATTGCAGGCTCAAGCGTTGAGAGTCACTCTGATTGGATTATAGGTTCTATGCTCACCCACAAACCAATGACTATGGACTAGGGGTTCAAGTGTTCTGATTGGCTTAAGTCAATCAGAGACTACCCATGAAGGTAGGGTGGGGGCCAGCTTCCCCTCAACCTATGGACCTTTGAAGAAGGATTCATGTGGACAGCATTAGGAAGGAGAATGGCAAAAATGAGGGCTGAATAAGGAATAAATTTTTAAGGGGCTTAATGCAAATTTTCAAATTATTTTCCTTAAGGGTTGTGCCAATGTAAAATCAGCAGTGTGTTAGACAGTCTAACTGTACTCTCACCAGCACTGATTATTTTGTTTTAAAAATTTAGTCTACCCAATTCTAATTTTATGGGTCCAAATAACTATGCATTCTCACATAAATTTATATTTCTTTCTTTCTTATTATGTGCTTGTGGCCATTTAGGATTTTAAAGCCTTGATAATTAAATTGATTATAAATATTCAAAATAATTGCAAGTCTCCAGCTGACTACCCCATCCCTGGCCACTGAGTAACAAAAATTGTAACATCTGGGGCCCTGTCTCTACCAATGAGTGAAGCCTGGGTGTAGCCTCTAGCCCTTAATAGATGTTCCCTTAGTAAGTGTCTGGGCACTCATAATGTCCACTATGCTCCTAAGAAGATGGCTCTCCCCTAGCCCCAGACCCAATTCCCAGTTTACCCTCAATAGTCTCATTGGGATTAGAGCTCTGATACTTTGTTCCAGGTGGGAGGGATGGCTAGGTAAACCTTAGACCATTTTCCAGTTAGTCTTTTGTTAGGTTTAAGCAGGGAAGAAGAGCCTTGGTCTGAAGGTCTTGAATTGCTGTGCTCTGAGAATCTCTACTGACCCCTCTCCTGAGAGATCATACCTCTTAAAATGCTATATCAGCATCTCGGGCAGGACCAGTATTTGTGACATAATTTGACAACTTGCAAGACCAGCTCTACAGCCAGGTTAATCTCTGTAGAACTGGCCCTCATGATCTTGTTTACTTCCATCTCCCTCCAGCCCACCATTGCATCACACCCTGCATTTTTCCACAGCTGACCTGATGCAATACTTCCAATGACATGGAGGTCTCCTTCTTCACCATGAATCACAGCTTGGCCCCTTTTGGAACCTTCCACTACTTAGCTTCTTCCTTCCCAGGAATGAAAATATAAAAGGTGAAAAAGATGTGTGTCATTAAAAGGTAGAAATGGTCTCTAGATTACAATTTAGATTCCAAACAAGGCTCTAGCAAGAGTCATCAGGAAGACATCCCAATCAAATAGGTTGTGGTATTCATGACAGCAATATATGCCACACTGAGCTCAGACCTAGACTGCCTAGGTTTTCAATACAGGAAAAGGGAGTTCATGGTGACTTTAGAAAAGTCCCCCAGGATCCTGGTTCAGTGTGCTGAAAATCTGGAACTGTTTCCTTAATGCATGGAACGTTGTAGCTAGCAGAGACTTTAGAGATCACCTCCATACATTCCACTTTTTAGCAAAAAGTTCCAACCTTGGGTTAATTGCTGTGAATGTAAATGTGAAGCAGACATGGCCTCCATCCCCAAGAGTGGAAGGGCCAGGACAAACAAATGCACGCAGAAAAGTGATATTGATGCTGTGAGAGACATTTATTCATCTGGGGCACAGAGAAAGGAGAGTTCAGACTAGCTCCACAGAAGATGCACCCTTGAACTGAGTTTTTAAAAGTGCGCAGGTTTTCACCAGGTACACAAAAATTGAATGGGATATACTAATTTTGGAGAGAAGCTGGGGAAAATCTGGAAGGCATGAAACATATAAGTAATTCAGTGTTGCTAGGGTATAGGTCATAAGAAAGGAGGGGCAAGAAATGGGGTTGCAGAAACTGATGAAACGAACAAGAAGACTTTGTGTTTATACTGTGGGCCAGAAAGGAAAGGATGTAGATACTTATTTAGGATGTCGATGTGGAGATTGAATGAAGTGCCATACTGAAGGTGTATAGGAGATTATTATCACAGTCCAAGTATATGATAGAAGAGGAAAAACCTGTGAGAGATGGTGAAAATTAAAATGCACCAGACTTGGTTACCAGTTAGGTGTGGAGACTAGGGGACAATGAGTAGTATGGGAAAGGTACTAAATCATTCATACATTCATTCAGTCATTTATTTATCTACTCAGTAAATACTCAACGAGCTAATTGCTCGTTGGGTTTGAAGGATACAAGCTAGTCATGATCTCTGTCTTTATGAAACTTACAGATAATTAAACAAGTGATAACAATAAGAATTAGTGTTATGTTAAAGAAAGTACAGAGAGATTAGGGGTGATTAATATTGTATAGAGGGACAGATAAAACCTAGCTGAGAAAGTGATGTTTACATTGATACAGAAGAATGAGTTAAAGTTACCCAGGCAGAAGCAAAGGTAAAGGAGAAAGTGTTCTGCACAGAGAAAAATAATTTGTGAAGACCCAGAGAAAAAGAGCATGTCACATCTAGAAACTGAAGGAGAAGAAATATGACTAGAATATAGAAAAAGAGGGTGAAGGGCAAGATATGATGCTGGATCCAGAAGTAAATACTTGGTAAGCAATTGGAGAGTGCAGACTGGATCCTAAAGGGCTGCTAAAAAAATCTGCAGCATGCAAAACATACTGTAAATTCTTTAAACCCTGAAATGTGGCTTATCAGGTGAGTGGCATTATCAGATATGCATGTGAAAAAAATTATTCTAGCTACATTATAGACAATGATTTGAAAGGAGCAAGACTTGAGGCAGGAACACCAGATAGGAGTCTGAAGTAACACTATGATGAGAGCACAACCAAATTAAGGGGAGCCAGCTTGGTAGGCCTGGAGTATTAATCTATGAATGGAAATGGAACCTGGCTAAGTTTCTAAAACATCAATAGAAATGTATCAAGATAGAGACAATTGTATGTATCAGTTGTTCTAACAAGCAAAACATTGTATATAATTGGAAAGAATGCTTTCATAAACTGCTGTGGTCACAGGGAATACCCACCTGCCTCAGCCACCCTCTCCCAACTCTATCAAGGGAAGTGGTAGACATACAGCTGATGATTCCTAAATTAATTCATAGGGAGATATGCAAGTATTGGGTCAGAGCCGAATTGTTGAAAATGATAGAACAGAAGTCAGCATATATTTTCTGTAAAGAACTAGGTAGTAAATATTTTAGGCTTTGCTGGCTGAACATGGTTTATCGCAGCTATCAGATTCTGCTCTTGTTTTGTAAAAACAGCCAGGGACAGCATATAAACAAATGGCATGTCTGTGTTCCAATAAAACTTTATTTGCAAAACTGGTGGCCAGCCCCACTGGTTTTAGTTGGCCAATCCCTGCAATAGAAGATAACTGAGTGCTCCTTCCATGGGTGCTCCTTCTCTGTGCTTCCTCTCTAAATATAGAGTGAATTTACACTTAAACAATGTTATGCTGAAGATATGCCAAAAAAACTATCCTGCCTGGAGAGTACACACATCTTGCATCCTCTCTTGAAGGATAGGTGGTGGTGATCTGAACTGTGTCAGCAGAGAAGAGAAGTGCTTGGAGCCAAGGTCTATTTAGGTGGTGGCATCATTAGGACTTGGTGATTGAGTGGATGTGGTATGATACAGAGGATGGAGATAAGAAAGACTTCTGTGTTTCTGGTTTTGCCAACTGGTAGGCTGTGGGGTGACAGATGAGAGGGAGCTGTTTGGAGAGTGGGGATGAATAGAGCACTTTAAATGTTTTCTAATTGAAGTGTCTGAATGACACAGAGAGGAAGATAATTCTCTAGTAAGAAGTGAGATTTCTGAGCCTGGAGCTTAGGAAAGAGTTCTTAGGCTATAAATATAGGTTTGAAAGTCATCAGTCAGGAAGTGAGTGAAATAATTCAGAAAGAACGAATGTTAGAGGGCTAAGAACAAGCCATGAGAGACATCAGCATTTAAGGGATAGGTGGCAGAAGAGGAACCAGAGAAGGAAATGGAAAAGAAGCAGCCCAAGAGACAAGAGTAAAACCAGATGAGTGTGGAATACCAGAAGCCAAAGAAAGTGGGTTTTAGGAAAGCAAAAGTGGTCAGTAGGGACCACTTTATAAAGGAGAGGGAAAGAAAGAGAGAGAGCGTGCACACAGAGCTGGAGAGAAAGAGTAATCAAGAGGATTTTTCTAGAATAATAGAGACATAGCATCTAGCAATGCTCCTGCTCCCCACAGCTTACTTTACAAAAAAGGAAAATAGATATCCTTAATCTTGTCACCCATCTTTTTTTTCTCTTCCAGCAGCAGAAGCAACTAATGAGCAGCAATAAATGTCTCAGGATTAATTCTCAGGGCCCAGCTGCATTGGGGAGGAGGGCTAGGTATCAAGAGGCAGAAATTGGGCTTTGCACCAGAGTACCTGGGATGCTAAGAGATAACAATTAGAAATGGACAGACATAAGCAAGAGAGTTCCCTTTCTCCGGCTCGGATTTCCAGAACGTCCACTTCCTGGGGACCACGAGACACTGCTGGTCCCAGGCTGATGTCTCTGCCTGCCTCCCCTAGCCATCCCTACCATCCCTCACTGTCTCCTTCAAAGCCTCCTCTTCTAGGACTGCCACTATTTCCAAAAACACCAATACTGGTCATGACCGGACAGACCAACAGGATCCATCTAATTTATCAAAGAAGCATGAAAAAATCTAATTAATTCCATCCCTTATAAGGTAAAGAAAACAAAAGTTTGTAATGAGAAAGCCCTCACTGAGCTGCCCTTGCTGTCCCACAAGAGAAGAGGTGCTAATTGCAGCAATAAGTGCCTGCTGAGGTCCAGCAGGGTGAACATAACTGACTGACTGCCCAACCTGCCAAAATTTTTTTCTCTCTGCCTTCAATCTCCAGGAGGCAATGGGGAAGAAATCCTGGGTGCCATCCACCCCAGAAACACAGCTTGCAGCCCACACCCTTTGGGGACTATGAATAAACTTAATGGGGCAGCTTAGTGGGGTATACTGGGGAGGAAGAACTAAGCCTATTACCCCACTGGGAATTAGACTATGGTAGAGAATATCTTGGGTATGGAGCTTCCTAGTATTAATCTAGAGACAAAGACAATATGTAAAAGGGGGTCTTTTCACTAAGCTGCTTATAGAAGTAGTTCTTACATCGAGGGAGTTCCATTACTGCCTGTGGAGCTCCCTCTGATGTCACAGATTTACAGTCCCAAAGTCTCATCATTAAACATCAGATTTAATCACAAATGATTAGTGATTAAAGCTTTTAGAAGTGCCACTGGTCCTAGTCTATAAATGGGGGAAAGTATAGGATTGTTTCTTACCTTCATTGCTATAGCAACCAGCATGCAGCCTGAGAGAAATTCTGGCAAAGTTCCCAAGCATCTGCTGGGCAGAGAACATTTGAATCTGTTTGTAATTGGTTTATAGAGCAGTCAGGATTTGGAGGGGTGTATGCATAAAATAATTGTACTTTCCAGTCACTGCTTTCCTCTTGCTCTGTAGAACCTCTTTTCCTAATACATAGCACATCTTTCAAAAAGACCTTGGGCAGATTCTGTAATTTTCTAGTCATTTTTGGCTCTTAAAGTGCAACCCAGGGTAAAGTTTCAGGTATCTTAAATCATGTCTCCTCTCTTTGGCACAGCTTTGAGCTGTGTATTAGTTCCCTAGGGCTGCTATAACAAAGGTCCACAAACTGGATGGCTTAGAACAATAGAAATTTATCGTCTCTCAGTTTTGGAGGCTAGAAGTCCAAAATTAAGGTGTTGGCAGGGCCATTCTCCATCTGAACATGCTAGGGAAGGACTCCTTGCCTCTTCCAGCTCCTTGTAGCCCCAGGTGTTCCTTGGCAGCTTTGCTCTACTTTTACTCTAAGAGGCCTCGTGTGCCCCAACCCTGTAAATCCTGACTTTTCCAGTAATGTTGGGGTGGAGAGAAAAGAGAGAGAAGGACAAGTGTCTATACACATGACTAGTGACTTGCTGTGGTCCTCTCCCTGCTGTTTGTGGCTGCTTCTCTAGTTTACAAAGATTGGCCATTGAAGCCTTACATTCAGTGGGCTTCCAGTTGTGGGCAATCTCTCCTTGGATACATGAGTTCTTCAGAATTTCTTATGGTCCACCAGCACAAGTTTTTGATAAAGAAGGTTCAGCTCAGGCTTGACCTCATCCACTCTACCCCTTGGTCCTCCAGCTCTTAAGACTGTGAGCTACCCCAAACCCCCTTAGCTTCCTGCTGCAGAGATCCTGACACCTGGCAGGCTTTGCACCCCAGATATAAATTCCAAAGCAATAGGAAACACTTATCATTCTGTTATGTATGAGATGATAGATAGATGATAGATAGATAGATAGATAGATAGATGATAGATATTATAATTAAGACATAACTGA
Organism: Eidolon dupreanum; assembly: GCA_028627145.1. Lineage (NCBI taxonomy): Eukaryota > Metazoa > Chordata > Mammalia > Chiroptera > Pteropodidae > Eidolon > Eidolon dupreanum. The sequence continues at coordinate 21,045,154 of CM053503.1, read as the reverse complement.
GATGAATCAATAGCAGATTAATGTCTTGATAATATAGAAAACTTCATAAATTGTTATCAATCCAGAATTATTGAAATTATCAAAGGGACAAATTGTCCTTGCCTTTACTCCTTTTTTTCTAAGGCTGATGATTGTTTTTGAACATCATTTTCATGAGATAAGCACTTCTCACAGAGATAGTTGAAGAAATAATGGTCACAAATTGCTGATCATAGGTGGACATTAGTAAAAGGAGCAACACATAATGGTAGCTACTACTTATTGATTACTTTCTATATGCAGGCGCTGTGCTGAATGTAGAAACTGTTACTACCCATTTTATAGGAAACTGCTTAGATCATTTGAGTCATGCCTAAGATCAAATAGCTTAGGAAGATCTGCAGCTAGAAATGGAACATGGGCAGCCTGACTGCAAATTTACATTCTTACCTCTATAACTTCCTGCCTTCCTTGGAATCCACATAGTTCACACACCACCACTGAATTCCTAATGATCTAGCAGACTCTCCTAGAACATTTATCAAAATTCACCCTTTCTCCCACTCACGCAACTATGCCCCAAGTCCACAGAGCATTCAAATCAGTGCTTAGTGTCATTTTTTTCTCCTCCCATCAGCTTCTGGATCGCACTGCCTCTGGCCTGTAAGGGATCTTATGAATTTGCACCTACCCGTACCAAACTGAGCTGTGGTTTCTGCTACTAAATGCTGTGCTTAGATTGGAGTTCATCAATATTTTAGGTTAAATAAAGGTGCAAGGGACAAGGAATAAAATGGATACAAATGGAAAGGGAAAAAAATGTTCCCTTAAAGAGAAACAAAGAGAGAGGGAGGGAGGATGGGGAAAATTATCATGTTAATGCTTTTTGTCTCTCACAGGTCAATTTGAGATATTCAGACTACAAGAAAACCTATGTCATATAGCAAAATCCTTGTGCAATTATAATTAGCTCTGGTAGTATTTGTGTTATGTTCAAAGCATCTTTGAAAATGAATTTGGGAGAGGCAGTGAAATGGAAAAAAGAGAGAGCTAGAAACTGACAGAAGGGAAGAGCAGAGAAAGTCCGGACTGAGGCCATGTGGGGGAAGGAGATGACTGATGTTCAGGTTCCTCTGGCCCTTTCTCAGCAGAGCAGCACCTGTCAAGTGAAGACAGCCATTGTTAAAGGTCCCAGCAATGCTTAGGGTAAATGTCTGACCACAGCGCAAGACTACACATAAACGGATGGAAGTAAACAGAGAGTAGGGCAAGAGAGAGTTGGGCAAAGGGAAATAGAATGTACTCCAGTCCCTAATTTCCATCTGGTCTATACAACATAATTGTAACTTATAGTTTTCATGTGGATAAAAACTACAAAGTTACAATTCTCAATAAGTAGTGATGATGGGTTGCCTTATAATAAAGAGAGAGAATGCACATTTGCCCTCTGAATAGAAGGAGGGCTGAAATAATCACACAACACACACACACACACACACACACACACACACACACACACCATCTCTTCTCACTCACACTCATTGCTCTTTGCTAGTGGCACCTTACTCCCTGACAGTCACAGTTGAATGTTCAATGCAGCTGCACTAAGTCATTTTCATTTTCTAGGAGACATAATAGACTGAGTTAGGTCCCTAAGAGTGGTCAATAGGTGGCTAGAAACAAAACTCTCATAAAAAGAAAATTCACTTGAATACATGTTGAAAGCAGAGAGATTTGATATGAAGACCTGGATTGCTATATCATTGAAGGGAAAGGAAGAGGGTTGAAATCTCAGGCATAGATTGCTTTCATTTTTCAAGCACTTCGAGAGATCTACCATCCACATCATTTTTGACAATCTTAGTTTAGTATCTATCAGCCTTTATTGCCAAGAAGGGCTTTTTTTTTATATCCAACCTAAGTCACTCTTATCAAAGCATTGATATATGTCCTAATGCAATGACCATTCACAGATATAAAGCTATTACAAAAGTCACCCCCTTCAATTTTACCTCTATTTTCCTATCTCTTAATCATCTTTCTGACTACATGCAAAAATATTTTTCCTGTTCCACTGAAACTGTACTGCTCTCCTGAAGACCTTTACTAGTTTATTTATATAAAAAATTAAGTAGTACTAGTGTGTCAAATCTTACTAGGAATACAAATACAGGGGTACAATACATGTTCCTCACCCTCCAGAAGCTCGTAACCTCTGGCCTCTAATTATTAAGTCACAGTATTATAGAAACATTGAGTTACTAAAGAATTTGTAGTTTGTTTAACCCACCCAGAATTTTCTAATTATACACAACAGTGCTGCTGATACATTGAACCACAGATGTTAATGAGCGTGCTGGGGTGATATTCAATCCCCAGGTAAGCTGTCTTTCAGGTAAGTTACTTTTCTTTACTACTCAGGGTACCATATCTAAATGCAAGTCAGTGAACATAAATTATTTGGATAAATTGATTTATTATTTTAAAAAACAAATCATTTATAAACTTCTATATTTTGCTACAATTAGAAACAATACTTTTGAAACACTGTAGTGTAAAACCATTAACCCAGCCCAATATCCCCCCAGGTTTGGGGATGTATCTGTGATATCAATGACATGGTCATCTAGTCTTTGGTCCAAAAGTTCCAGAACGAGAGGATTCCTTGCCTAACTAGATCCAGTCCAGCCTCTACTGTTGAATAATTAAAGCCTCTCCACCTTTGAGTGACATACACTGTTCCAACTCTGCTCTGATTATGTTTATCCATCGTAGTTGATAGATAACTTGCCAGCTCTAAATGTAAGTGTAGCCTTAGGGTCAGACCACATCTCCATGTCCTCTCTCTTAATATTTTCTCTTTGGCAATCAACTCCTTTAACTGAAGCCCTCTTGGACCTACATTTCCCTCCTTGGCTTCCGCTCTGAGCTTTAAGCCTACTTTTGCGTTTGCCTCTGAATATTTCTACAGGAAAGTCCCTCTATTACTTTGAATTTTATGTACCTGAAATGAAGTTCCACATCCTTTTCCATACGACCAAAATCTGAGGTTCCTGCTCCTGGTTCTTAAATTTCATTACGTAGTTTGCCTATTATTATTCCTAGCAAACATTGGGTACCCTAAAATTGTATATTGAATATGCAATTATTGAATTATTAAATATTATTTAATATTGCACTTGTTTAATGAGAGTGCATGAGTGTAGGGGGGTGAGTGCCACTGAATCTTCCTGAAATACAAGCATGAAACATTCAAGACTCACATTTGACATGTCTCTCTTTTCCACCCCATAGTCACCCAGCCATGATACTTGCTGATTTCTCCTTTGCTGTTTCTCTCTCATATGTCTACCTACCTTCCATTTTGAATGACCAACACTGCCCTTACTAGGTCCTTCTAGCCTCATGCTTGGAACCCTGTGGCAGTCCCCTGAAAAGCTGCTCTTTTCAAAGCCATTCTATACTCCACTGCCAGACAAATTATTCTAAAACATCCTGCCCCTATGCCAAAAATGTAAGGGCTCATAACTGCACGGAATGGGACAGATAAACTCAACAGGGTAGCTTTCGTTGCCTTCATAATCTAGTCTTAATCTTTTCCCTCAGTTTACTCCTAACTATTTAATTATCTAATTTTTTATCTGCTCTGGAAAATCTGGTTCATTCATTTTCCTCTAACACATGTTTTTAATTCCCTGCCTCTATACTTTTGCTTGTCATCCTTCATCCTTCCTCCCTGATAATGTCTTTCCTCATCTTCCGTAATCTTCTTAGCCAATGCCACTTGTTGTTCAAAGACAAAATGAAGTTCTATGTCTTCTGAAAAGCTTTCCCAGCCCACCTTCTTTGAGCTCCTAAAGTTTTTACTGTCTATATCATTCCTTGGATAATTAATCACACAATGCTTTTGACATCTCCTGTGCTGCCATTGTCTTAAACTGCTATTTATCTCTCACAATGTCATTTAACTTTTCACTAATTTATGCCTTGTCTCTACAACTAGATCACAAACTTGCTAAGGGCAGAGATCCTGTCTTATAATTCTTTGTGTCCTCCATAGTATTTAGTACAATATCTTACACATAGTAGGCACTCAAAAGATATGTTGATTTATTCTCCTCCATCCTTCAAAGTCCAGTGAAATGCCACCTCTTTCATAAACCTTTCCCTTACAACTTCAGCACCCATTTGTTTTCTTTCCTCTAAATTCCATTGTACTTACTGTCTATCCTGCTCATTCATGTATTATTGAGAATAATCCTGTTTATGGCATCTTGAGTATACAATGTGCATTGTACTAAACAATCTGTTTCTTGAGAACAGGTTATTCATTATTTTAGAATTCTCCTATATTCCTATCAGGGCTAGGCACTGAATAAGTTCTCAACGAATATTTATCCATTGATCTAAAATAGCTTCAAATTCCATTAGGTATAATCTAACAAGATTGACATTAGATGAGATACCCCAATAAGGCTAAAATTGAATATGAATATAAGTGTTATCACAGCTTGATATAACAATTTATTAGTAGAAACTTACAATGTTACATATATACATATACAATAGAACATACATTTTCTGTGTCATACTGTGATGAAGTTATACTAAGTCACTTGCCTGGGATTTACTTGACAAGCTAAAAACAGACCTAAAGCAAACATGAACAACCATAAAATGTGTTGTGAAGTCTCCTCAGACAACCTATGTTTGGCTTATAATATGTTTTACCCACTGATAGTTATTTCTTTAACTGTCATGTGTTCAAATGTGGCTATGGTGGCTAATATAAAATAAGGCCTAATCTTCAAGTCCTTTGCATTTTATTTAATAACAGATTTATTCATCGATTTATTCATTACAAACACTGTGTTAGTACTGGCTGTACAAACGTGAACAAAGTAGAAAGGGACCTTGCCCTACAGGAGGAAAATGTCTAAACAGATAACCACAAACAAATAGTAACAAACATTAATAAGAAAAGTAACTGCAACTTATTTGATATGAGTAATAAGGGATAGATTTTCAAGAAAGCACATTTAAACCGAAGCTGAAAGATGAAAAGAAGACAATCAAAGGAAGAGCTGGGCAAATATCATTCCAGGAAATTACATGCACAAAGTCCCTTAGGTAGATTTAAAGAACTAAAGGGAGAACAGCATGGCTGAATTGAGTAAGTGAAGCAGCTTCTATTTAAAAACAAAAACAAAAACAAAAAAACCCAGACATTTACGACATTAAAGACATTACATCCTTTAATCTTAGCTGAAGACCTAGCTGTGCTCTAGGAGCAGTGTGACCCTGAGGGCAAAAACCTTTGAATTCTAATTGATAATGGAGGCAGCTGGAGGCCGAGGAAAGACATTGAACTTGAAATAGAGACCCAAGCTAACTTCCTAGTTATACATCCAGATAGTTGTGTGACATTGGATAATTCATTTCACTTCCTGGCACCAATGTGTGTAAAATAAGTGACTGACTGATTCATTCAATTCAACAGCTATATACAAAGTACCTACTATATGATATACATATATATATGTATTAATTATATAAATTATAATTATATATGCAATTTCCTATATAATATAAGGTTACCTAGAGTTAAAGAGAAGGACAAAATCTCTACCCTCCCTCACAGACATTCTAGTGGGAACAGGCAAACTTATAAATTATATACCTCTCTCTCTCGCACGCTCTCTCTCTCACTCTCTCTCTCTCTCTCTCTCTCTCTCTCTCACACACACACACACACACACACACACACACACACACACACACACACGTTAGAAGTCAGTAAAGCAGGGAAGAGGTCAGTAGCACTGGGGTACTGGGGTATAGTATGGAAAGCCTCATGGAGAAGGTGACTTTGAGGAAAGGCTTAAGAGAGGTGAGGGTATGGGCCAAGTGGGTGTGTGGAGGAAGAGTGTTCCCACCAAGGGGAGAGCAGCAAATGCCCTGAGGCAATAGTGCTGTTATGTTCTAGAAGCAGCAAGAAGGCTGGTGAGGCTAAGGCAGAGTGAGGACAAGAATAAGGAGACCAATTGTAATTGATCTTAAATTTATCTTTCCCTATGAAATTGAGCTGTTCCATGCTAATCTGCCAATGAGATTATCCTCAGATGAATGATTATAACCGAGATTTGGGGGCAAAATGCATGAACATTGTAAACTCCCTTAATTCCAAGGAACAAAGTATCTAACCCAGGAGTGGGTGGTAAAAATCAAATAGATGTGGTGAAGAGACATGGGATATAAGCCATCAGTGCAGGAGGCTCTAGAGAGAGAGTGTGGGGTACTGACAGTGAGTGATGATTATGGTGGAGGGCAAGGCTTAAGATATACAAATGGTAGAAGGAATGTTTTGAGTCCGAGGGGAGACCACCAACAAAGCCCACTGAATTGCAGCTCCTTGCAAACAGTGAAAATAATTGACTTCAGCTAGTGTGGCTTCAAAGAAGTATGTTCAGAGACTTTGTAGATTTTTTATAATAATTTTTTATTTTTCAATTACAGTTGACATGCAATATTAGTTTCATGTATACAACATAGTGATTAGACATTTATATAACTTTTGAAGTGATTACCCCAATAAGTCTAGTACCCATGTGACACCACACACAGTTATAACAATATTATTGACTATATTCCCTACGCCGTACTTTACATTCCCATAACTATTTTTGTAACTGGCAATTTACACATCTAATCCCTTCCCTGTCCCCATTTTCACCCATCACCCCAACCCTCTCATCTGGCAATCATCAGCTTGTTCTCTTTATCAATGAATTTCTTTCATTTGTTTTGTTTTTTTTAGGTTTCACATATCTGTGAGATCATATGGTATTTGTCTCTCTCTGTTTGACTTATTTCATTTAGCATACTTTCCAGGCCCATCAATGTCTCAAATGGCAAGATTTCACTCTTTTTTTTTTATGGCTGAGTAATATTCCATTGTATATATGTACCACTTCTTCTTTATCCACTTGTCTTTTGATGGACCCCTAGGTTGTTTCCATGTCTTAGCTATTGTAAATAATGCCACAGTGAACATAGGGATGCACATGTCTTTTCAAATTAGTGTTTTGGGAGTTTTTAGATAATACCTAGAAATGGGATTACTGGGTCCTTCTTTGTCTCTTGTTATAGCCTTTGTTTTAAAGTCTATTTTGTCTGATGTAAGTATTGCTACCCCAGTTTTTTAATTTCTATTTACATAAAAATATCTTTTTCCATCCCTTTACTTTCAGTCTCTATGTCTTTCCATCTGAAGTGAGTCTCTTATAGAAAGCATATGTATTGGCCATATTTTCTTATTCATTCAGCCACCCTATGTCTTTTTATTGGAGCATTTAATCCACTTACATTTAAAGTAATTGTTGATAAATATGTAGTTACTGCCATTTTATTATTTATATTTTTTATCTTTTTTTTTTTTCCTTTGCTTCTTAAAGAAGTCCTTTGAACATTTCCTGTAATACTGGTTTGGTAGTGGTAAACTCCTTTAGCTTTCTCTGGTCTGGGAAGCTCTTTATTTGTCCTTCAATTGTAAATAATAGGCTTGCTGGGTAGAGTAATCTTGTTGTAGGTGCTTGTTTTTCATCACTTTGACTATTTCGTGCCTTCTGGCCTGCAAAATTTCTGTTGAGAAATCAGCTGACAGTTTTATGAGAGCTCCCTTGTAGGTAACTGTTTTACTCTTGCTGCTTTTAAGATTCTCTCTTTGTCTTTAATTGTTGGCATTTTAATTATGATGTACCTTTGTATGGGCCTCTTTAGGGTCTCTCTGCACTTCTTGGACTTGTATCTCTATTTCTTTCACCAGGTTAGGAAAGTTTTCTGTCTTTGTTTCTTCAAGTAGGCTTTCAATACCTTGTTCTCTCTCTTTTCCTCTGATACCCCTATGATGTAATTGTTGGTATGCTTGATGTTGTCCCAGAGGCCTCTTAAACTATGCTAAATTTTTTTTTGGATTCTTTTTATTGTTGCTATTCTGATAGAGTGTTTTTTGCTACCTTCTCTTCTAAATCACTGATTCAATCCTCTGCTTCGTGTAACCTGACTCCCTCTAATGTGTTCTTCAGCTCAGTTATTACATTCTTCACTTCTCACCGGTTCTTTTTTATGTTTTCTATCTCCACTTTTATGTTTCCTATCTCTTTTTTAAAGTTCTCACTGAGATCATTGAGCATGCTTATAACAAATGTTTTCAACTCTGCATCTGGTAGATTACTTGCCTCCATTTGTTTAGTTCTTTTTCTGGAGCTGTGTTCTGTTCTTTCTTCTGCGACAAGGTTTTTGTCTCCCCATTTTGGCTGCCTCCTTGTGTTTGTTTCTATTAGGTAGATCTGCTATGTCTCCCAGTCTTAGTAGAGTATACTTATGTAGAAAGTCTCCTATGGGGCCGAGTGGCACAGTCTCCTTGGGTACCTGAGCCCAGTGCTCCAGGTGTGTTTCTTATGTGTGTTATATGTGCCTTCCTGTTGTACTTGAGAATTAGTTGCTGTTAGCACGCGAATGGAAGGGATTGACCCTCAGGTTGATTGGTCACGAGGACTGGCCATGACTACAGTGAAGGAGCTATTGTATAGGGGCTGACTCTATGGAGGATTTGCTTTATCAGGGCTCTGGTGTCTGCGTTTTGCATGTGTCTTTTGTGAAGGTGGTCAGGTGGTGCTCTGGTGTGTTCTGAAGCTGGCCACCAGGTATTTTAGTTCTGGGACCTCTTAGGAGAAACTCTGGGGCAGACCAAGTTCAGCCATTGCCTGTGCCTAGCCCAGGGTCACCTGGTATGAGCTACAAAGTGATCTGCAAATGATTGCCACTTGTGCTGGACTTGGAGGTGACTGTAAGAGGCTAAGCTGTGAACCCAGGCCAGCTGCACTATTGCTGGGATGGGGCCATTTAGCAAGAAGTACAGGGCATGCCAAGGGCAGATGCTACTTATTTTGGGTTTGGGAACCTTTGAGAGATTTTAGTAAAGTCTGAAGCACAAGCGGAAATAAGCCATTTGTATAGAAAAGCCTCTGGAAGCAGGTTGGGTGGGCCCAGAAGTTGTTGGGGTGGAGTCTCAGGGAATCAGCAGGGTGAAGCAAACTATGTTAGCCAGGTTGATAGAGACTCATACTTGGTGCCCGCCCACCTGCGCCTGCGCCTAAAGGCTGAGTAGGAGGAGGGCTCAACATAGAAGCAAAATGGCAGAGAGCTACGCCTCTAGCCCTCACCTCGAAGCCAGGCAATTCCGTTCCTCTCCCATCCCTGGCACCTTTTGAGCTGCTACCCCAGCGCTGGAGCTCAGAGTGAGAGTTTGTCAGTGAGTAAGTCCATGCACGGACCTTTTAAGAGGCCCTCTAGCCGCCCTACTCCCTCTCCCCTCCAACACCAACCTCCGCCCCCCACATTCCGCCATCTCACTCAGCCCCATCCCTGCTGGTTCTCACACCAGAAGTTATGGGGACTTCTCTTCCCAGCACTGGAACACTGGGTTGGGGAGCTGGATGTGGGTCTAGGACCCCTTGTTCCTCAGCAGGGGTGGCAGGGGGTGGCTCTGCAACAGAGCTATTGTTCCCATTTCTTAACTACCATACCATGGGTGTGAGGCCTGTCGATTGCACATCTCTGCCCCTCTTATCAATTTCCACTTCGTTTCTTCTGGATGTCCTTAGTTATAGGACTTCTGTTCAGCTAGACTTCAGGCAGTTCTCAGTAATGGTTGTTCCGTACTTTAGTTGTAATTTTAATGTCGTTGCAGAAAGTGAGCACAGCATCTACCTACTCTGCTATCTTGACCAGAAGTCCCTTGTATATACAAAGTGAATCAATATGAGAATAAGTCTAGGTCTAACCAAAGGCTCTTCCTTAAATGTCTCCTGACTCCAGATACTCTGCTGGGTGGTTTACAGGTGTTATTTTATTTAGTCTTAAAGTTCTATCACATAAGCATTCCCCCTTTGACAGGTGAGAAGTGTATTGGTTCTTCTCACCCTGTGTCTTCAGAGGCTGAGCTTCTTGGCCCACGTGTAGTAGCATGTGGCTGTACCTTAGCTAGATTAGGGATTTGGTGACATATTTTCTCATATTTTCTGGCTATTGGGGTGGCCAGAGGCCCTGGGAAGTAGCCTCAGCCATGGGGACTTCTTCAGTCTGTCACTTGTTACATGTGACATGAAAAGGCTAGAATTCATTTAAAGGTTCTTAAAAAGGGTGGAGAAAAGTCATAATTACTGTGAAATAATAACTAACTGTTGAATTGTGTGTGTTTGCCAAAATAAGGGGCTGGTGGGAACAGAGGTCGTCCCTGTTTTCTGAGCACCTGATGAGTGTAGATTTACTAGGTTGGAGGCAGGAGGTCTGAGCAATGAAGAAGTGGAAAGTTATTTGAGGTCTGTGGGGTTGGGGTAGTGGGCCAGGGATATGAGAAGTGGGAAGACCAGAAAAGCTCAGCCAATGAGTCTGGACCCTGTGCAAAGCAGAGAGAGAGAGGCAAATGAGAAGCTGTTGATTAGCAGGGAGATGGAAAGACGTGGGAGGGAAGACTTCTTTGTGAGGACATATAGGGTTTTGATGTGAAGGTGAGAGATGTAAAACCCTCCAACAAAATCATCAGTAAACTCAACATGCTGTGGATGAGTTCACTGGGAGGGAGAAAGATATGTTGAATCTTATTGACTCAGTTGAGAAAATATTAGCCTACCCAGAAGAGCAGTGAGAGGACATTCGCCTACATGCAGACAGGGAAACCGAGGCTAAAAAAGTGTACACTTCCTTCCCAAATTCGCGCAGGAGCAAGCCACTGTTTGGAAGCTTGCAGCTGCCAAAGCCCAAGTTCTTTCCACTTCAGTGTGCTGTGTCCTTTGACTGTTTAGGATGGTAACTTGGCAGTTATTCCTAAAATTCTAGAAATGTTTTGTGGTTTTTTTTCTGCCAACATGACCGCTAAATAAAAAGCAACATCTGCACATCATCTTTTTTTCTGTTGAAACACAAAGTAAGTTGAAAGCAGAAAAGGAAGTAAAATAAACAACAACCACAACACAAAAACACTTATGAGGATATAATTAGAGCTAGAGCAGACATCAGTAAAACCATGTATTAATGAAAAAGACAGATTGCTCAGTTTTTACTATAAATCACAGAGGAGTGAGAAAATTCAGCCTTCAATTGTCTTTCATTTAAGTAATGAGGAAAGCAGAAGTGGTCTTCCATGAGAGAGGGTTGAGAGGATTTGGGAAACAACAACTCTGGGAGGTCAGAAAATGTGTATTTCCAGGGAAAGCATATTTCGTGATATAAACAAATTATTATTGTTGTTGTTGTTGTTGTTTTTAAAATTGACTCCTTAAATAATGCCTGAAGGTTGGGAAGTGAGAGAAATGAATCAGAATCTGGATGCTTTCCGGTGTGCCTTTGTCCTCAAGCTTCTTCTGGGACCAGGCTTACGCATCAGTTGAGTAGCAAATAGCTTACCTGAAGGAGCAGTTTCTGCACCTGCTGGCTGATACTTTTTTTTTTTTCCCCATATTGCTTACATAGAGTTACAAAGAAGTATTGAAACTGCTGAGAGGAGCCTGCATCTACAGCAGTGTTTCCTAACTTTTTTCTGGACTTAATTCCCTTCGAAGAAAGCAAAAGCGTTTCCTCATAAAATGGGAGAGGCACGTATTTATCTTCAGATAAATACCCAGAAGTGGAATTGCTGGGTCATAAGGTAGTTCTATTTTTAATTTTTTGAGGAATCTTCATACTGTTTTCCATAGTGGCTGCACTAGTTTGCAATCCCACCATCAGTGCACAAGGGTTCCCTTTTCTCCACATCTTTACCAACACTTGTTGTTTTGATTTATTGATGATAATTATTCTGACAGGTATGAGGGGATATCTCATTGTGGTTTTAATTTGTGTTTCCGTGATCATTAGTGATGTTGAGCATCTTTTCATATGTTTATTGGCCGTCTGTATGTGATCTTTGGTGAAATATCTATTCGGGTCATCTGCTCATTTTTTAATTGGATTGTTTGGGTTTTTTTTTTTTTTTGATGTTTAGTTTCCAGATGATTCTCATGTGCACTAAAGGTTGAGAACCTTGCCCTAGCATGTTTGTGAGCCCCAAGATTAAATCTCCTGATTTAGAACCACCTAAGCATGCTGGTTTAAAGTGCAGATTCATACTCAGAAACTGTGGATGAGTAGCTCTAGAAGGGATGCAGGAATCTGCATCTTAATCACCTGCATGATTCTGATCAGGGAGCCCGGCACCACGCTTTCAGCAGTGGTCTAGAAGAAGTTGGTTTTGGAGCTTTCCATCTAGTGTCAGTGTTTCCCACATGCCTAGTGCTGAAGCTGACTCAGATATCAAGACTTCTTTCATTATAGTTTCTCATTTAAATAACACACCCAAGAGGAGTATTTTTTAACAGTCTGACCCAGCTAAGAGTAGTAATGACGTACAAAATGTTAATTTTGTTGTGCCAGATAATATAATTTCGAATATGTTTATATTTGTCAGGGTCCTCTGATATATCGAGCCCTAACAGGGACCAATAGTTTTCAGACAAGAGGGAAAAGATAATTTGGTGGTTGAGTTCTACAATGCTACCACCATCAGACTTGAAGCCATCTGAGGGTGGAGGCTTTCAGAGGGTATCTCTCTGTACAATTCTTAAAACACAATCAGTGCTCAATAATTGTGATTTGATCCTCAGATTCACTGAGCATGGGTGGGCACCCACCCATGTCATAGGACACCTTGTGCAGAGCCTTGTTAGATAGAGGTCTGCACCTGGGTATGTCTGAGAAGTAGGACTGGGTGATCAAGGCTTTTCCACAAGTAGAAGACATGCTCCTTTTGCCAACCCCATCTCAGCAAAAATTCAGTCTCTGGGAATATAGGAGGGTGCAGTCCTCAGTGATTTAGTCTCATTCAACTTTCTTTCCTCAGGAGAAGGAAGGTGGTTGAAGCAAAAAGAAGTGAATGCTACCACCTGGGAAAATCCTGAGAGGTAAATAAATGGTCTGGCAGGTTTTTGTGCTCCAAACTGAGCCACTGGAAGGGCTGCAAGAGAGTAGACGGTTTCAAAAAGCGATTGGTCTCAAGAAAGTTTTTTTGGAAACTTAGTTTAAAATTGGCTCCAATCAGAAGCCAGACTCACTGATTAAACACTGGCTGGAGGACTATAGGGTAATGATAAATTGCCAAGGAGACCATTTTGGGGTAAGTGGCTAATTGGTGCTACAGGGTTTGGGGTAAGAACCTGTCTTCCATAACTTTATTAATGATCTAGAAGTAGTTGGAAATGGTACGCTCCTGTCCAACTGGGAGCCTGTACGAGCCAGAGAACAGTAGTATAATGATACAAATAGACTAAACAAAGTGGAAAATAGCCTCATGATGTTCAGCTTAGAAAAATAAACTTTAAATTTTGTTTTTAAATAAGGGCATAAAGGGAAGCAAGGGGATTTAAAAGAAGATACTTAACAGATATAACAAACCTAGGAATACTCACATAAAAGAGAAAGTGTGAAACTCTTGGGAATGCTGGACAGCCAGAGGTCAGAAATATTTTAGGAATTTGTGAATGAGGTTGGAAATAAGTCAAAGCCACCCCCTCCCCACATAATGTCAATCCTGACCCTGGCAGTCCCATGGGGGCTCTCTGTGGGAGTCCTGTGTGTGCCCCAGAACAGATATCTCAAATAATGATAGTGCTGTAGCTGGCGTATGGGTTCCTGACACCCACAAGTTAAGGGAAGGATCCTTGCAGGAAAAGTTAAGAATTGGGAGATAAGCACCCAGTTGGTGGTCAAGGAAGACCTTCTGAATGGAGCCAAAACGTCCTGGACCTAGTGAGAAAATAGAGCTAGACGAGGGCACCAAGGCCTGGTTGAAAGACATTTCATCTTTACATGGAACAGTCTTCTGCAGAGAAAACTTAATAGCACAGTGATATTGGAAGAGAAGCAAAAGAAGACTTTAAATGAAATTAGGTGGAAATAGTTGGATAAAATCATAAAACCAAATATGGAACGTTGTAGACTAAATAATCAAGTCTCCTCCAAATTCCTATGTCGAAACCTAATGCCCAATGTGAGGGTATCGGGAGGTGGGGCCCTTGGGAGGTGATTAGATCATGAGAGTGTGAGGGTGGAGCCCTCATGAATAGGACTAGTACCCTTATCGAAGGAACCCCAGAGATCTCTTGCCCTTTTCGCCATGTGCAGTTCCAGTGAGAAGACAGCCGTCTATGTACCAGAAAATGGGTCTTCACCAGACACCGAATCTGCCAGCACCAGCCTCCAGAACTGTGAGAGATTTCTGTCATAAGCCACTCGGTCTGTGGTATTCTGTTACAGCAGCCTGAATAGACTAAGACATGGAATGAAAGTAATCATGGGTGCTCAGCTGATGTCTGCCTTCATTCTCATGAGTTCACACGTCTGTTTCAAGGCACAGACTTAGGCCAAAAAATAAGTGGCTTTAAAATTTATCACAAAGAAAGAAATACTTCATCGTAGGAGTGGGTGAAACTCAACTGGTTTGGGCCATTTGAGTGACAGGAGTACCAGAATGAGAGTCAGAAGAACTGGGTCTGTGAGGCGTATTCCTCTTCCACTAGTATAAATGTGGCCATATGAACTTGGACTAGACCCCTGGTTAGTAAGAGGAGGCTAAAATCTATAAAAAAAAAAAAAAACAAAAAACAAAAAAAAACAAAAAAAAAACAAAAAAAAAAAACAAGCCTCCTAATTTAATGCATTTAAAGTTTATTCCTTGCTTGTATAAAATCCAAAACGGTGTTCCTAAGCCCAGGCTGCTCTCCTTTCCTCTTCTGGCTCTGCCATTTTCAGCACACAGCTTTCAAGGTGACGCTGCCTGTTTTCCCCCAGCTGACAGAAACAGAAACAGCGTAGAGCATGGGAGGTAATGATGGACCAGTCCTGGAAGTGGAGCCTTTGATTTCTGTTTACATTCTATTGATTAGAACATGGTCACAAGGCCACACCTAATTCCGACAGGCTGAGACACAGTCGAGTTTCATGTGCAGGGAGATGAGGAGGCAGTTTATTGAGGTGCTGACCACTCTCTGCCCCAGCTCTCCTCAGCCAAAAGTTTTCAGCTCTGTGCTACAAAGATCAGAATAAGAATGTTTTACTCTCTTTGGAAACAGCTTAAGGTCATTAGCAAAGAGAAGTGAGTCAGGGAAAATAGAAAGAGATTGATGTGTATTTAGATGGGTTCACTGTACATGGAGCTTGGAAACTGAGTAGAAATGCCAAGGGAGAGTGTATTAGGTTGAATAGTCCCCCAACCCCAAATTCAACCCAGTACCTCAGAATATGACCTTATTTGGAAATAGGGTCTTCGCAGATGTAGTTAGTTAAGATGAAGTTGACACTGGATTACAGTAGGCCCCAATTTAATGACTTGTGTCCTTTTAAGAAGAGAAAACAGAATACACCATGAAGATAGAGGAGGATATTGGAGTGATCCGTCTACAAGCTAAGCAATGCCAAGGATTGCTGGCAACCCCCAGAAGCTAAGGAGAAGTAAGAAAAGGCTCTCCCCCGAACCTTCAGAGACAGCCTGATTCTGTCAACATGTTGAATTTGGACTTCTAGCATCCAGAAAAGTGAGAGGATAAATTTTTGTTGTTTCAGGCCACCCAACTTGTGGTACTTTGTTGGCAGCCTCAGGAAACAAATACGGGCAATGATACATTCTATCGATATCTAGATTGTTAAGATCAAAGACAGTAAAGAGCCCTCCATCCTGGCATGCCCACTGGTCACCGGGCACCATCCAAACAGAAAAGAGGTTTGTGGCTGAGAACACTGCTTGCACTAGAGACAAGAAAACTCACCAGGGATGAGGGAAACCCTTATTCTAAGGCATTTCCATTGGAAGCAGAATAGTTGTAATAATATTTTATGAAACCCTAAATCAGTAAACCTCCAATCAGAAGGACATGGTCTGATACCAGGTTTTTAAATTTGGGGATTATTTAAATAAAAAGACTTCAGAAATATAAAAATTAAATTATACCATTTTTATTAAATATATTACTAATCCTCTTTGTACTAACAATAGTTATGTTAATACTTAGTAGTTCAAGAAGATTTAGGTGGAAGCCGGCTGTCAGAGACCAATCTTTCTGTATGTCCAAGACTTTGAGCCAGGTTATCAAGTACTCACTCTGTGCCAGCACACCGATAGGGGCTGGGATACAATGGTTAAAGCCATCAGGTAGGAAATGATAACAATCTTTTCTTAAGTCTAACACTCTCCTAAAATTTCACCTATAAATTAAACCCCTAGTAAAATTTTTTCTCCCAGAAGTTCCCCAGTAAAACATAAACACCATGTCCTTGAATAAAGCTACTATAAGGCATTGAAACCTTACCATAGATTGGTTTAAAAGATCATTTTCCATCCTGAAAACAAGTAGTTAAGGTATAAAATGAGGGGTAGGGGTAGGAGTGAAAGTAGAGGTGGTGGGAGAGGCTCTAAGTATCTGGATCCCAAATGAGACACCAAACAGCACACAAAGCAAGAGGAGAAGCCAGAGGGAGAGGTTGGAGGATGTCAAGGCAAACTTTGCTGACTTCAGGATTCTGCTATCTGCAGCGCTGAAATTTCAGATGTATGCGACTCAGAGGATCACGGCAAAGCTAGTTTTAGTGCTATTACCATAATGTCTGTCTTGCCTCAGTTTACTTACTAAGCTATTTGCCTCAGAACAACAGGAGGCAGCGAATACTACAAGTTATTTATATAAAATATGGTTTTTAATTGCTTTTCTCCTTCTACCTGCTGTCTGTTATTCTTTCATTTTTTGTAAGAAAGAAAAAAAAAAAAAAGCCTGTATTTCTTCACAGCAGGTGCACTCTGGTCTTGCCTTCTCCTAGCCCAGAGTTGGGTGGTCTCTTTGTAGGTGAGTTTGAACTTCCCAGTGGTTGATCTTCTGAACAGGTCTTTGGGCTGGATTCCAGTTCCAGAACCCATTCTGTCTGGGCTCCAACGATCGCAGCCCAGTGATGCAACTCAGCTGTCAGGATACAGAGATATTGAGAAAAGAGAGGTGCACAGCAGCTCAACACAGACCTTTCACACACGTGAGAATTCAGCCTTATGCTATAGAAAATGTTTGCCATATGTTCCTGGATCAACCAGGATGCTTATTTATAACATGGATTCTGGAGCTCCACCCCCGACCTGATAAATTTGATTCTCAAAGAGAGAGGCCTGTGAATCTGTATTCTAGCAACCACCCTAGGTGGGTCTTATAATCAAGGAAGCCCTGAGAACACGTCCATGGGCAACAGGGAGCCAGGAGGATTTTAAGCAGCCGTGAGAGGCAATCAGATGTGTGATTTCTAAGCATCAGTCTGGAGGGTGGAAGAGATGGATTGGAAGGTGATGAGACCATAGGTGGGGAGACCATTTAGGGGGTTGTTTCAATAATGCAAGGGGAAAAAAAATAGATGAGAGTCTGAACTAAGGCAAAAGAAAAAAAAAACAACACAGTGGAAGATGGAGGAGTATAAAGGCATTAGAATCGACAGGACTTAGTAAACGAACAGGCATCTCTCAGAGGTCTACCAGCTCCTGCTGAGCAACTCTCAAGGAAAGTCTTGATCTACTGGATTCATTAAAGTAAGAACCTATAGGAAGCAAGAAGTTTCACAGTACTCCACCAAAAGTCTAAATGTGCTAAAACATGTTCTTTAACTTTATGACCCAGTTCCTGTCAGCCGTTCTCTCTGGTTTCCAGTGGGAATGATTTTCCCACCATAGTTCTAAGCTTCCTGGCCTGACTCTACCCTTAAACCCTCTTGCTCCACCTTCCAGGCTACTGTTTCTGCTCCTCTACGGGACTTCCCACGTCAACAGGGTCAAGCCTCTGGGTGAACCATGGTAAAATGGGGTGCCAATTCCTCAGGGTGACTTCGGTGCCCGGGGCTGCACTGAGGGTGTATAGATTCGGTTCTGTACCCCACTCCCCGCTTCCATTCGGGGGCAAGCACGTTTCCTGTCCCTTGGGACAGCCTCTCCTGGGATGTCTACCTCATCAGCTCCAGCACTTTCCAATCTTCTTCCAAGCATTTCTTTTCTCCTGTGCCCACGCTTTCTGATTTTTTGTTGCTTCTGTTATTGACTCTGTGACTAAATGTTTTAATTAAGTCACCATAAAACCCTTTGTACGGTTGTTTTCCTTAAATCCCACATTCATTGGCCACCATCTGTGTTATTTAGCCCTCTCAGCACTCCACTCTGCCACCAAACGTGGTCCAACAAAGGGAACCTTGGTGTTTTGTGGGTTTGCTCCTCAGGGATCCTGCCAGGCGGGTGATCACCAGTTAGTACCTGGCTTCTGCACAGAGGGGAGGTGTGACTCTATCTGACATCACAGAGGTGGAATGTAGAGAGGGTAGGGAGATTTTCATTATTTGCTTTTCCTGTTTCATTGTTTTTGCTGCTGCTCTCCCTTTCTGCTTAATCCTGATCTGAAAGTGATGTGAAGAATGACTGGGGGAATATTTTTAGTGTTCAGAGACACCCATGGGCTAGAGTGAAATTCCCAACACTCTGGAAAGAATAGAGTAGGGTAGCAGGGGACAGAGCACAATCTGTAGGAAAGCAGGGCAAAGAAGGGAGACTCAGAGGAGGCATTTTCCCCATCCCCCGGGGCGGATGTGGGCCAGGTGGCTTGGTTGTTAGTGCCGTGGCAGGAAACCTGTTCTAGGAGGTAAGCTGTCAGAGCTTCAGGCCATGCCACCATGTGGCAGCTGCAGTACAGCCTGTCACTGCCTCGCTTACAGCTGTGCCCAGCCTTCCTACAACCCTCTGTGGCCCTGAGAATTTGTCACAGCCACGTGTGGGGTCTCTCCCAGCACACCTGGGCCTCTTCTTGCTATGGACACAATTTGGCAATGACCCTTTCCTATGAGCAAAAAGAAAAAAGAAAAAACGAAAAAAAGTTATTTACAAAACAAGAGATAAGGGCTTTTCCATCTCTGTTGTCTTCCCACTCATTTTTCTTCTGTCTCAGATAAAGGAGGCAGAGTTGTTTTAATTATGTTTTCAGTGTGAGACTACAGACTCTTCCTTTGTGTGGTACTTAGAGTTCCCTTTGAGCTGCTGAGTTTTTCTATGGGTCTACTTTCTTGGAAAGAAAAAGCAGCAGCTTCTCTGTTGCTGAGAATGACACATCTGGCTTCATGTAGCAGTCAGTGGCCGAGCCTGAGCTGCCCCGGCCACAGAGAAAGCTAGTGATTAGTGCTCAATGCGGTTTCTGAAGGAAGATTCTCGACTGCATGTGGAAACTCCAGTCTTCTAAAACTCAAACCTGAGACATCCATCCAATCAGATATATAAATAGAGTGAGGCTCTGGCACTGCCCAGTTTCTGGGTGTCTTGCCAGGGCACTAATATTAATCAGTGCTTTGTATTTGTGCAAACTTCTCACGTGTCAAAACACTTTCACACCTGTTATCTCGTGTTAACCTCCTTGAGCATTTCTGTGAGATAAGAGGACAGGCATAGTTATTCTTGTGTTACACTTAAACTAAGACTCAGACTCAAACATTGCCTTCCAAATCCCACCTGCCTCACCTGCCGTTACATCTCAGGCTAAATATCAAAACCTTCGGTTTAAACCTTTGATTTTCTTCTCCGCCTTCTCTTTTTCTCCCCACTGCCAGCCAGGAATAGCCAGGTTCTTCTGAAGCTTCCTTCGTACAGCCTTTCCCACTCACCTGTTCCTCACACCTGGCTCTACCCCAGTGTAGACACTCAGTACTTCAGCATTTGGGATAATGTGCTAACTGCTTTGTCTACATCTGGGACTCCCATTGTCTTAATTCCATTCCCCAATAGATCTGCCAGATCCATATTCCTACAGTTCCATTTGTTTACCTTCTGTGGCTCTCTCTTCCTAAAAAATAAAACCTTGCTGATTAAGACTGTCACTGTCTGGCCCCGGCTGATGTCCCAGCCTGGTTACTGGTCACTGCTTCATACCAACCTCTGCTTCCACTCAACTGCCTTCCCTGCTGGATTATCTTCCAACATGTGCATATCCCTGCCCCTGGGTAGTTGGTTTAGTGCTGGCTAAAAGTGAAAGAATCTGAGTTTCCTTCCTGTTCAGCCTCTTAATTGTTGTGTGAGTTAGGTTACTTAGCCTTTCTAAGCATCAGTTTCTGCACCTGTAAAGTGAGACTGATACTAGTACTTGCTCATGTTATGAAGATAGGTAACTTATCACAGTGCTTACCCACAGGAAATGACTGGTAAATATTTTTATAACTTTCTACCCTTTGAAGCCTGTTTTGCTTCCACCCTTGAACCTCTTAAGACTTCCCTGAAAGTCCAGTAATAAAGCTGACAGCAGTCATGATAATAGCTAACACATATGGCCTTTCTCACATGCCAGGCACTATTATACGTGCTTTACAAATATTAGCTCTTTCATTCTTCACAATAATCCTAATATTATATCCATGATAACGTGAGGTAATTGGAGTTCAGAGACATTAAATAACTTCCCCAAGTTTACCCAACTAGGAAGTGATGGAGGCTAGGCTGTCTCCATTCTGCAGACTCCAGAAATCCCCTCTCCAGACCTTCACTGAGCACTTAGCTTATGCCATCTCCTCCTGGGCTTATATAGGGCAAGGACCAGGCCCTGACATATTGCCTTTCACCTGCCAGATGCTTGGAGATTCATGTGTTTGTCGGGGAGGATGATACAGGTCTGAGCATCTTCTCTCCTAGTCTAGGCAAGGCATAGATTAGTTTCCAACTCCTGCTGTAACAAATTACCACTAATTTAGTGAAGTAGAACAATATAGGCATACCTTGTTTCATTGCACTTTGTTACATTTCATAGGTGTTGTATTTTTCACAAACTGAAGGCAAGACTGTCCACCAGCAAAAAAGATTATGACTCACTTAATTGCAATGGTATGGAACTGAACCCACTATATCTCCAATATATGCCTGTACAGGTGTGTTATCTTACAGTTCTGCAGATGTGAAGTCCAACATAGGTCTCACTGGCTAAAATCAAGGTATTGGCAGGGCTCTGTTCCTCTCTGGATGCTTCTGGAGAGAATCCATTTCCTTGCCTTTTCCAGCTTCTAGAGGCTGTCTGCATTTTTGGCCTGTGGCCCCTTCCTCCATCTTCAAAGCTAGCAAGAACAAGCCAAGTCTCTCTCATATCGCATCACTCTGGCTCTGTCCTCTGTCCACTCTCCCACTTTTAAGAACCCTTCTTATTCCATTGGGCCCTCCTGGATAATCCAGGGTGATCTCCCTATTTTCAAGTCAGCTGATTGGCAACCTAATTCACTTGCAACCACAATTTCCCTTTACCAGATAACACGTTCACAGGTTCCAAGGTCACGACATGAACATCTTTGGGGAGCCCTTTGTCTGCCTACCACAATCTCATATGGAATTTAAAGTGAAAGCAATGCCTAATCACAAGATAAGTATAAAGAAATCTGACAAATTGCTAAACTTATCCATAATTACTACCTTGACTTTTAAAGAAATGAACTATAATATCTTTTTCCAAAAATCATACCCTTGGCAGCCCCCATTGTATGGCGTTCTATGTGTATGTCTCCTCTGGCTGCTGGACAGTCCAGCACTGACCAAGGTTCTGTTGAGGGGACTGATAGAGAGAGGAAGACAAGACTGCATCCCATCACCCTCACCTCCCCAAACTGTCCCTCTCCCCTAAATGGGAAGAGGAGACTGAAGAAGACATGGAAAGTAGAATGTAGCAGAGGAGAAGATAATGCAATGACCATCCAGAAAGGAGTGGATGGTTTTAGGTCTGGAAAAGGAGGCGGTGAGTGGACATCCCATGTCCTTGTCCCCTGCGGTAGCTGGCTGAGGTGACAATGGGGCTGAGGCTTGTGGGAACACTCAAAGCCAGGAAACAAAGTTCTAACAGGCCAGTGTCAGCAGGGAGAGAGTGATTGGTGGGCCGAATGCACGGAGAAGATAAAGCCATGGTCCCCTTCACGTTAAATGCTTTTCAGTTTTTATCGTAATTAAATGTTTTTTAAATGTTAATGGAATAAATTGAACTTGACTTCCCTGTTTTCTCCAGATCCTGCAATTATGCTCAAGGCCTGTCTTGAAATGGTGCCAGAGGGTGATGGATTAAACCTAAAATAAATCAAATTTCCCTTGCTATGAAGTTAGGGAAATACAATAAGCATTCCATCCTGCCTCTGGCGATGGAAGAGTTGCCTGTTCCCTGGTCTGTTCCCCAGCTAGGAACAGCCTGAGGAATAAGCTTGCTAATATAGTGTCATAAACCAAACTCCATCAGGACAATAAACCTCTGTTGCCACAGCGCAGTGGGTGAGTGGGCCCGGGCAACAATCTGCCGAGCTGCGTCCACTTGCCAAGACTCCCTCCCAGTAAATATCTAGCTAGCGAGCTCCTGGAAATGAGCTGGGCGTGGTGCCAGCCAGACTTCCAGCTTGCCAGGACGGGTGTGCAGAGGGCCAGGCACCTGCTCCCTCCACTCTTGCTGGGGTGGGGCTTTGGTGTGGGGCTTTGCTGACTGCGGGGTGGATCTCTGGGCAGGATCCAGGGGAGCCTGTGCTGGGTCTGCTCCCAGGCCTGAGTCAGCAGTAGAGACTCCGCCTGTGCCTGGAAATACTAAAAACGAAGGCTGGGCTGGGCGAGAGGCCAAACGGAGCCCCAGGCCTCTTCTGAGGGTCAATGAGTGTGGACTCATCTGAGTTTGTTAGCAGTGGAGAATCTTTCCTCCACCCACAGGATTTGGGCCAGGCAAATAAAACAAATGCAGGTTTCCTACACTTAAAAATCCCGAATTTACCTCTAGCCTCCTGTCTTCATGCCCTCTTTTTCCTCTTCCCTTAAAAGTTTTTATTTCTTTCCTTTTTCACATTTATATATAATTTATTGATAGAACTTCCAGGGGTTCTTAAATAGAACAGGAATCAAAGCTTTCAGCTTTACATACAGAGTACTAACGGGGAAGTTGTAAGCAATAGCCAGAAAGATGTTTCTGGTCATAAAGGGCGTTTGGGACTTTCTGAAGCAAAACTGAGCATAGAGTTTCCTATTCCAGCTACATATGAGGGCCCTTCTGACAATATTTACATCTACTCTATGTTGTCTTGACTTATCACCTGTTCTGTTGTGGTATGGGATCGTTCTAGAGCTTTCCTTATCTGGAGCCCTAACCTGGTCTTCTAGAGCTTTCTCACAGACACACTCAGTCTACCCTTGAGGGTACCACCAAAGTTTAAGACAGACTTCACGTATTAAAGCTCTTTCTCATGACTCCTGAAATGTCTCTTCTGCATTTCTTCTACTTCTTCAGTTGAGAGTGTTTTAGGTCATTTTATTAAACTTAGCTTCTCTTTTCCATTCGACCATTCCAGCTCCTTAGCATGATGTCCAGAATAAAAGGCAAAATCCCTAGTGATATCTGACCAGGACGTTGTAGAATAGAAGATGGTCTCCTCACTTGCAGACTCTCTATTTCTATCCTTACAGTCCGAGAGCCAAGCAGCATTACAGGAGACCTCATAACACAGTTGCAGATTCTATTGGCAAAAACTACTAAACTTTTTCACATAAGCTGCTGCTAAGCCATGTCCTCTCTGTAGTCATGCTATTAGGTGCATTAATTAAATATCATCTTGCCCAATTCTACTTTTTAAACCAGGTTTTCAAAAATCTGTCTATCTCTGTGTGTATGTGTTTGTGTCTGTGTTTGATATATTTTTCTCAGTTTTTCTCAGTTCCCTGTCTTCTGAAAATCTGTATTTCTATCTAAATCACAGATAATAAATTTGAAAGCAGCAGAATGGAGGGGTCCTAAACCAGACAACTACAGACAATTTTTCTCTACATTCGTTAAACAATACCTTTGGTGCCCAGGTGTTCAGCTAGTTGCCAACGTGCCTACATATCTGCGTTTGCAACCATGTGTTTCTCTCCTGTCCACAACTAGACCAGCAGAGTCCTTGTCGTTCAGCTGGTGAAGTTCACATGTTCTTCGTTGACCAGCCTAACATGACCTTGTCAGAGAAAGAGGTCATTAACCTACTCTGATTTGCCCTCGGTGGACCCACATTGGATCCAAGAGATCTTAGAATCTTTTTCTAAGTGTACCTAAACAAGCTCTTCAATAATCTGATGACATTTTGGCTGCATTTTAACATCAAGCTCACAGGTTTATAGTTTGAAGAATCTGCCTTTTGGGCACTTGGAAAATCAGAGTTCTGTCTAGGGACAGGCATAACTAAAAAGGCTGGTGTGTGCTCCCACATCTTAAAACTGCAGCCTGTACCCTGGTTAATTAGCGACCGTGGCAGACATTTAGCAAGCAGACGCTCATCTGGCCCTTCCCTTCCCCTTTAAGCTGGTGCTTTTTTTGAAACAGGTCTCCCCTTTCCTCCAAGTTGTATGTTAGCCTTCAACCTTTTAAACGGACCCCCAACAAACAGCAGGGAAGCACACGTGAGGAGAAAAAGTTTGTAATGTCCTTCCTATGAGCTTCAGTACAGGGTCCTGGGACTTAGCACTGGCCTTGGGTTTGTTTGGTGCAGTGGGAGAATGTAAGGCCAAGAGAAATCCCAGACGAAGCCTTAGTGTCTAGCACCTGCCACTATCTGCTGGACACTTCTGTTGTCCTTTTTGTCTTGAGCCAGTGCTAAACTCAGCCCCCTCCCCTGAGGTGTTAAAGTCAGTGTCCTCATGTTGATCACATATTGAGAATATAAGGCTCTAAGAAAGGGCTGAGATGGGGCAAAGCTACAAAATTATAAAACGATGGGAAAGAGATGGAGGGAACCACGCACCCCAGAAGAAAACAGCATCTGAAACTTACCAGGTTAGGACCTGGGGACAGATAACACCTGCTCCACCTGCCTCGCAGGGAAATGAGTTGATGTTTGTGCACTAGAGAATGAGGGTTATTCCTGGATTAACAGAGAGAGGGGAGAGTGTGAAGGGTCATTCCTGGAATTTTTAAGCCATGGGGCAATTATCTTACTGCTTCAGCTTAGAGAGAAAAGGTCAGAGGACAAAAGAGCTTGCCAGCTGCTTCTGAGAAGACCAAAAGCCAAAAACCAAATCAAAACAAGGCCTCCTGAAGGTAGGACGTTCTCTCTCTGTTACTCTTTCCACGTTCCTTTCCAGGACCACCTGTAGTATTTCCACCCTTACCTGGTCAGAAGATTCATTCATCTGGGCTTGTGTCAAAAACAGTTCTAAGCAGTGTTTCTCAACCTGAGCTGTACATTAGAATCACCCAGGGAGCTTCTAAAAATCCCAGTGCCTAAGCCACACCCCAGACCAATTAAACCAGACCTTCTGGAGTTGAGACTCAGACATTAGTAATTTTTTTAAAATGCACTGGGAACTGTGGCGTTCAGCTAAGGCCAAGACCACTACCCCGGAGTCTCCCCCAAAACTGAAAGAACCAGCCTCTCCAGGCACAGGGCCTAGAAATTAACATTTTTAACAAGCGCCCCCATGTGATCGTGACGATTACATAAGCTGGGGATGCTGCCCTGTGAGACCAGGCTGTCCCTGATTCTCCTCCTTTAGACTTTGATCCATTTGCCAGGAAATTGAGGTGTGAAGGGTGGAGGGCCTCACTGAACACTTTGGGATGGTCCTGAAGACTGTGGTGTGGAGGAGGCCTCAGGAATTCTGAAAGGGTAATTACTTGGGAACCTGACAAACTGACAAATAAAGCAATTTCCATTTCAAACAGAAAACCAAGATGAGATCAGATGCATTTCCCTGCAACAGGGTGAGGCAGCAGAGTTAGAGCTGTTCCAGGGACTAACCCACAGGTTGTCCCTAACTATCGCAAGGCCTGAGAAAAAGGACAAATGAAGGCTTGAGACCCGCAGCCCACACCCTTTTCTTTTCCAACCCTGGGCTCCAGTCTACACCCTGTGGGACTACATGCATATGCCTGTAGACACACCAGCCCCCAGAATGAAATTCGATCCACAGCCCCAAACATCCATGCCTCGGGCACAGACACATATCAGCAGCATGATTTATCTTCAGTAGCACAGAGCTGGAAAGACACCCACAGAAGCTCCAGAATGGACCTGAGACCATTTGTGCAGGGAATTCTAGGTTTCAGGTATAGAGCGTGACAGAGTACGGTGGTTAGAGTACGGCAGTGGATGTGGGCTTTGGGTGGATACATCCATGGGCCCAGCCAACTCCTCATTCTGTCAGGAAAGACAAAACTAGAGAAGCAAGAAAGTGAGACCTCTGAAATCACAGGGCCCAGGCAAAGGCCCCATGGCCCAGGTCTTAAGGCAGCACCGCCCATGCACACAAAGGAAGGAAGCCTCTGTGCCCCAAATCTCAGCCCATTCTCCTGGAGGGAGCAAAAGCTTCTTTTTGGCAGATCTCGATCTCTGGCAGGAGACCCAAAGGATCTCATCACCCAAGTCCCAGAGGGAGCAAGATCCAGCTCCTCTTGTCGCCTTCTCCCTGCCAATTGATACTCCCCTACCTCTTCTGAGTGGGTCAAGTTTTCTCATTCTTAGTGCTTTCTCCTCCTCTAATTCTTTTAACAATATCCTCTAGATGCTTGCATTTCCCTCCCATGTCCCTGATCCAGACTATGACCACACCTGACCTGGTTTCCTTTGCAAACTGCCACCTGCCTTGCTCCTGTTCAGCCAGCCTGTGTCCTGTGGCAGACCTCTTCCTGCCCAAGGGCGCCCTTCATCCCTCAAAGGGAGCTGTGTGCCTCAAGGTTCATAGACAAGGTTCATATCCTCCCTGGCTAATATCCTGGCCTCATATGCACTCCCTTAACCTTCTCTCTTTACCTTTACCCTTTATCCTGAGAAGAGGCTACTAGGCAAGGTGCCTGATAAAGAAAACCAGAACTTACACTTCCACATAATTGCTGTCTTCAAACTAGTCACCTGCACTTATTTCAGTAACACTCTCACTGCCCCAGAAGCTGTTATTGCAGCTTCTCTTCTGAAATTTCCTTAGGGAATTGCAGCACATGAGTGACCTTTGTGGAGATGAAACTGCTTACCATCTGACTAGGGTAGTAGATATACAACCTACACATGTGATAAAATTGTACAGAACTAAATATACGCACACATACACACAAATGAATACAAGTAAAACTAAGGAGATCTGAAAAAAATCTGTGGATTGTATCAATGTCAATATTCTGGTTGTGATATTGCACTATGGTTTTGCAAGACGTTACCACTAGGGGAAAGTAGGTAAAGAACAAAGGGGGGGAAGGTCCCTCTATTATTTTATAAAATTGCATAAATCTATAATTCTCTCAGTAAAAATGTCACTTAGAAAACATTTGGACCAAAAGGGCATGATTTAAATATTATGTGGACATTGTTTCTTCAGTTTCAGGAGAGAGCTGGATAAACTCACCCACAGTCAGGTAAAAATAAAGAATTTAATAGAATACATTTTAGGAGAAAGTTTGTCTTTTTACAGGCAATTAGACCCCTATTTATCTAAAGCTGACAGAAGGAGTTCATTTGGAACAAGGCCTGCAAAGAGGTGAGGCACCCTGAGAGGAAGAGCCTCCTAAACGTTGCTCAAGGTGCCTCCCGGCTCAGCCTGATCCCTGTACCTGTTCTGAAATCTCACGTTTTAGTGAACCAAAGGTAAAGAGGCTGCTGGGGCGGTGGGAGCCCATGGCCTCCCACTCTGTGGGTCATGAGACTCTGCTATGATTTCCTCTCTGAGCTGATGGAGGAGAGAGATGAAGAACAGGGCTGAGAACACACAAAGGTGTTCCTGGTGTAGGTACACTTAAAGAGAATAATGGACGGGGCCTTTTACATTTATTTATTTATTTATTTATTTATTTATTTATTTATTTATTTATTTAAATTAGTTTCAAGTATACAGTGCATTGGTTAGACATCTATATAGTTCATAAAACGATCCCCCCAATTGTTCACTCCCTCCCTTGGCCCTCCACCTAGCCATCATGTTAATGCTGACTGCATCCCCTATGCTGTGCTCCATCCCTGTGACCCACTATCAACTAGTAATTCGTACTTCTTTAACCCTTCACCCCTTTCTCCCAGGCCCCCATGGGCAGGGACTTTCAAATGCAACCAAAATGCTCCTGTTTCTCACATTTGCAATATTTTTCGTAAAGGTTTATTAAGTGCCTACTGCATGCCAGGCATTCTTCTAGACTTAGGGAAGAGCACCCTGAACAACAGTCTCTTCCCTCTCATTTTGAGACTATGTGATTCAATTGAAATCCCCAACCACAGAGAATTCTGGGCTAAATCAAGACTTCTGACTTTGCGCAATAGTTTAATCTCTGCATTGTTATCTCATTTTGTCCAGTTGGACAGGCTTTGATGTATGGACAGGCCGTGGGATTGCAAAGTGTTAACAGCTGGAGGGAAGAGGCAACAGAAAGTGCTTCCCTCCCAGAGTGACTGATTTACATTAACCATACAGGTCTCTCGGGGCCTGGCAGCAGGTGAGTTTTGGTGTAAGCCCTGGCTTTACCTCTTAATAATGTCCATGGGATTTGGTTTTCTTATGTGTAGGCTGGGCACAAGACTACATACCACCCAAAGTTGTTGTGACAGTTGTTTACGGTACAGAAATCATAGACCAAAGCATTGAGAATGGTGATAGCCACATGGTAGGCAGCAAATGCTGTCATTCTTACACTGAAGCCTCTCAGGGTTGCAAAGCACCTTTTTCACAAATGACATGACACAATTTGGAGCAGAGACCTGGTGCATCTGCCTATGATTATGCAGCGTCATAGTTATGGGCAGCATCATAACTAGAAGGGCCTTGGAGGCAAGTGCAACTCTTAAGTCTGATATTTTTCTCAGACACCTACTTCTGGGCCTAACGAGAATGAGGAGCTCAATAAACACTTGCAGATTTTAAATCAATTCAATAAATATGCATGGATTCTCAAGGCTATGCACTTAGCTATTGGGGTAGAGGCTAGATAGTTCTGATGACTAAGGCATTTCTCTTTGGGTTCAAAAGAATTAGACTGTGAACAACTAAGAGTCCTACATAGAATAATAAAATGCATGTCAATATTGGTTTGTGAAGTGAACTGTAAAAAACATTATCAATTTTCTAATCCATTAATTAAGCAGCTATTATGGTAGTGATAGTTACTGAGTGTCTGTGATGTGCCAGACATTATGTTCTAGACTCTGAGCTTCTAGAAATAAATATTGAAACTGATGCACTTAATTATCTCATAGTGCAGTGGAAGAGACAAATAAATAATTATAATTATAGTATAAATAGGTATGAGGAGAGAAAAATGTACCGGGCTCACAAGAAAGAAGAGGTGACTGAGTAAGACTTCCTAGATGAGGCTTAAAAAAGTGGTACAAGTTTCACAGGTGGTCAAGAGGGGACGGCACTCCAGATAGACTATGTGCATGTGCCAAGGGGTGGCCCCGGCACTTAGGTACTTTGGGGGAAAGACAGGCCATTCACTAAGGCTCCAGCTAGATTTAAAAAGCAGAGAATAGTGGACCATGAGGTGGAGATGTTGGGAAGACCAAGGTTATGGAGGGACATATCTGGCTTAGGAACTTAGGGATCCCTAAAGGAGTTTAAGGATTGACAATTAAATTGATCTTTTAGAGAGTCATTTGGACATAGGAGAGGAGATAAACTAGAGATGGAAAGACCAATTTCCTTCCTGGTCTGGGACCATTTCCATGGTGATGATAAAAAGCTTAGACTAAAACAATAGTAGAGGACAAGGAAGAAAAGAAGTGAGTCAAGAGATATTTGATAGTTAGAATTCCGAGGACTTGGGGAGTGATGGGGTATGGGTCATGGGGAGCTTGGGAATGATTTTGGCGGAAGGTATTAAAAGACCACAGATGAGATGGTAGGATTTATAGAAAGCAGGGTAGTGGAGGAGAAAACAGCTGTGGGGGCAAAGAAGCATGTGAGTTTCAAGGAGGGTATAAAGGTCTAGGAGAAAGGCATGTGGATCTGTGCATGGAAGGCTCTTTCATCTCCAGATACATAGCTGCCCGAGACCTGTGTTGTTTGGACACAGGAAAGTGGGCCCCATCTGGGGTATAGGCAAGGAGCCACGCAATGTGCATGTGGCCTCCTCCCTCTCTCTGTCACATTTTCTAAAGTCACTCACAAGAGCCCACTGTTGGCAGAGCCACATTCAGAAGTCAAACTTGATAATTGATGCTGTAATCCCCTGGATTCCCTCATTAGCAGCTGCTAATGGCTGGTGTGTTAACGATTCAATTAGGGCTCTAATAGGCCCATTGTAAACTGCATCCCTTCAAAGGGAAAGGAAGAGCTGTGAGAGATGACTACAGCCAGCAGTGAAGGTCCCCTGACAGCATCAGAGCCCTCCCCACAGTGTAGTGGCCCTGGGTCTGGATTTGCACCCTCCAGCAGACCAGCCTGGTGGCAGGATATTGAATTACAGAGGGAAAGAAGTGGGCCTAGGAGGGCTTCTAGGGAGGAAACTGTATAGATTTCTCTGCTGCAAAAAGGAGGCTTCTTCCAAGCTCGAAGGTCCAGAGCTAGACTTCCAGCTGTGGCTTACCCTCTCCCAAGCCAATAACTATGAGTTATATCTTTACTCAACCATACACCACAGCCCCAGCTCAAAGACATATTCAGAGAACCTGGAAAGAACTCACAGAGAGTGCTATTGCAGCCACCTTCTCCAGTATCTGCCAGTGAGTCCTGGTCCATTTCC
>CM053503.1:20961300-21013905 GCA_028627145.1 Eidolon dupreanum | reverse complement strand
CAGAACAGTTAAGAACACGCTGCTGAGTCTAAATCCTGGCTTAGCCATTTCTTAAATCTATGGCTTTGGGCAAGTTGGTTACAGTCTCTATGCCTCGGTTACCTCATCTGTAAAATGGGAATGATAGTAATACCAACTTTGGAGGGTTGTTATGAGGATTAAATTAGATAATATGTAAAGCACTTAGAACACCTTTATGACAGAGTGAGTGTTATGTGTTTGTTACTGATCTGCACCGTTAGTACGCAATCAGCAAAATCCAAACTGAGTAAAATTCTACAAAGCAAACCACCCAGATCTATGATGGATAAACTGTAAGTAAAATAAAAGGATAGAAGAAGAAACTGTAGGTTAAAAAAATGCTTAAAAGACAGGTTATGTTTTTATAAAGAGCAAAACTAAACTACGATGTCCAGGGATGCAAATTGTGCTGGTAAAACAATAATGAAACACCCAAAAAGTCAAGATAGCAGTTTCTTGTGGGGGAAGGGAGGGGATTCGGGTTGAGACAGGGCACATGAAGGCAGTTCTGAGCTGGTAGCACAGTTTTCGTTCTTGACCCGGGCGGTGATTACAAACATGTTTGCCTTCATTAATTCAAATATTTATTTTTGTGGTTTTCTATATCAGTGTTTTTTATCTATACAATGTTTTGTTTTGTTTTGTTTTGTTTTATTTTAATTTGGGAGGGGAAGGGGGATTCAAGTTAAACAAATATTTAATAAATAATTATTCAGGTGGTATTTGTCAAAAGCCATGAAGGTACTTGGCTGACTAGGGTTCAAAAAACACTAAAATAGTGTTTAAGAGCTCAGGCTATGGAAAGCCACAAATTAGGTTTGAAATTCTCATTCTGTTAATTATTGGCTGTGCGATCTCTAAGTCTCAGTGTCCTCATCTATAGAATCAATATAATAATAACTACCTAATAGGATTGTTGTAGGATGTAAATGAGATAATCCACATTAAGTTCTCAACAAGGTGCATGCAACATAGTAATCACTCAATAAATGCTGTTGTTGTTATTGCTGTTGTTTTGGGCGATGATAGAGGATTTTATTCAGGCATCTTTCTGACGGACCACTGGGGACCTTCGTGAGGCCTTTTTCAATATCCATTTTAGCTATTGGAATTCTTTTTACCCTCTGCTGCTCCAATTAAAGTCCTGAGAAAATTTGAACTTCATTTCTTTAAACACTAAATGCTTTGGGATGCAGGAGAAAATGAAAAATGTTGTAGATTTCCAAACTATATTAAACCAATATAACTTGCTGCCCAACTGCCACAGGGACCAGCACTGCGGCAACTACTAGATTGATGGGGATCAGAGAATTTGTGGGAATTCATTTAGCCTGTGGCTAGTATGCCTACCACCTCCCCAGGTACCAGGAGATGATAGTTATGCTAACATGCCCAGGTTGGCTCAATATTTGGAAAGGTGGCCTCTAAAGCAATTACTTTTCTCTACATACTTTTTTGCTGATACATGTCAATTTTATTACATATATATGTAAAGCACATGGCCCATCTGTATTCATCAGCCAGCTGTTCCGGCGAGTGCTCATTTCCTACTGACCCGTCCTGCATCACTGCCTTTCGTCTGGTTCTAAGCAGCGGGTAGGGAGATGCCCTCTGGGACAAGTGCTTGGTATCAGTTTTAGGTTCCTTTAGCCTAAAGCACATGTTGAGAAGAAAGTGAAAATTTTCCTCTCCTACCACCTCCCCTCTGTATATGCTACCATTTGGGGCGTGTACTTTCCATTCCCATCTCTCTTACCTAAGTTTTTGCAGCCAGCTCAGCTCATCTCTAATCTCCTAATTCGGATATCTTACTTTACCTGTTGCAATCTTCTTAATGCTTTCTTTCCCCCTTATTAGTTCAACCATATTGGGCAAGTGTTATGAACCTATTTTATTTCTTACAAGGAATCTGGTCTCCTAGTTATTAAACAACTTCCCAACAGTCCCGCATGGCAGATCTGAGACAGGCGCAGTCTTCTCTCCATTACGCACGTCACGTCTATGATTTCCTTTGACTACGTCCCGCAGGAACTGCATCCTTCTATGAGAGAACTCTGATGCATTTTATTTATTTATGTATTTACCTACTTATGAATTCATTTATTTCTCTATTTGTTGGTTGGCTTATTCTACGTAAATTATTTATTATTTGTTCTAGAATTATCTGACAAAAAGGAAATAAATATAAAATCAAGCACAACAGTAAAATAATTACTAGACATTTTTAAGACGTAATAAAACCAGACTTTCAAAAGGCATCATTATTAAAAAAAAATGCAGATTTACTTCTAAAACTGCTATTGATAGGCGGTCTTTTCCTGGGACAGGTTTTATTCCATTTTTTTCAATTACTTTATGATTTTAAAATATTTCAAATATTCAGAAAAGTTTGCACTAATATAATGAACATGTGTGTACCCACTACACAAATGTTGTTAAAATCTTCTCCCTATTTCCTTCAGATTTTTCCTTTTACCGAAATAAAATATTTCAGAAAAAGTTAAAGTTTCCTACGTCCTCTTCTTCCAATCTCATTCCTCTCTCTCCCACCCCAGAATCAATCATTCTCCTGAAGGGGGTGTGTATTTTTTCCATTCATGTTTTTAAATATTCATTGTCATGCATTTACCCATAAATAATGCTCATTTAAATATATAATCCATACCCAAATAACATCATCATCTTGTATATTCTGTTGTACAACTTGTTTTTTCCACCCAACATTATGTTTTTGAGATCTATAATTGGCGTGATTAACCCTTTTCATTTTTGTATCTACTAATATATTTGAACTTATTTATTTATTTTGTTTTTTGTTTTCCATCTTTTTTTTTTTTTTTTTTTTTTTTGCTGCATTGTCTCTCTTTTCCTGCCTGTTGTTGTATTAATAATGTTGTCTGTACTCCTATTTTTCCTCATTTGCTGTTTTGAAACCTGTAGGCTATTTTTCTATTATTTTAAGTGTTATCCCCAAATTTTTAACAAACATACTTAACTGTACATTTTTAATTTTTTATTTCTTTCTCTTTTTTGGTACATTTTAATAAAGTCTAAAATTATAATTATTTCTAGCCTCTTTAACAAGACAAAGACTTTACCATGCTTTAACTAACTAATGAAAATTACTTCATTGCCAGAATTAATTTCCACCTTTTTATACATTGCTAATGCTTTTTAATAATCTATAGTAAATTAATCAATGTATTTCACTAGTTTTGAGGCTGATATTGTTTTTTGCTTCCTTCCAGCTAAGGGTTTCTCAACAGTGGCACTATTCACATTTTGAATGGGATAAATCTTTCTTATGGCAGGGTCTCTTATGTATTGTAGAATGTTCAGAAATAGCCTGGCCTCTATCCACTAGATGCAAGGAGCAGCTCCCAAGTCATGACAACCAAAAATATCTTTGGAGATTGCCAAATGTTCCTTGAGAGGCAAAATTTCCCCCAGTTAAGAGCCACGTTCTAGCCGAGGTATGCCTTGGCAGTAATTCTGCTAGCAAGAATCAGGAAATGGGGAACAAGGGTATAGCATAAACTCAGTTTATCATTATTTTGCCTTTACATTATATTTTTAAAACTAAATGTTTTTTGAATTTATTTTTCAATTACTGTTGACATACAATATTATATTAATTTCAGGTGTATTACATAGTGATTAGATATTTATATACCTAATGAAGTGATTCCCTGATAAGTCTAGTACCCATCTAACACCATCCATGGTTATTTCAATATTATTGACTATATTCCCTATGCTGTACTTTACATCCCCCTGACTATTTTTATAACTGGCAATTTGTACTTCTTAATCCCTGTCACCTTTTTCACCCATCCCCCAACACCTCTCCCATCTGCCGACCATCCATTTGTCCTCTGTATCCATGAGTTTGTTTCTATTTTGTTTGTTCTAAAACTAGATTAGTTTCAATCATTCAAACCCTTATTTTTCCTCAGGACTTTGAAGATATTACTGCACTGACTTTATATTGTCACTAATGAGTAGCCTGCTGATGATATGAGAGAGATTCCTTTTTTCTAAAGTGATCTGAGTTTTTTCCTTCTGGTAAATCTAAAAAATTTTCCCTTATACTTTATATTCTTCGATTTCACTACAATGTGTCTAGGTATGGATTATTTTTAGCCCATTATATGCATTTTCAATCTGAGGATGCATGTCTTTCTTTAATTCTGAAATATTTAGCTATTATCTCTTTAAATACCAGTTCTCTGTTATTTCCTCCTCTAGAATTTATATTACATGTTATTACCTACATCTCTTAACTTCTCTTTCACAGTTTTATCTGTTCTATCTAGGTGGCTTCCTAACCAATAGCTTCTAATTCACAACATCTCCCTTTGTGTCCAGTTAGGAATTTATCTTGCCTATTCAGACTTTTTTCCATTTCAAAAAATCATGTTTTTATTTCCAGGATTTCCAATTGTTTTATTCTTATAAACTTCTCTTTTTGCTCTCTTTCTTAGTCTATTGTGTCATAATTTATTGTTCTTTAGGGGGCCAGTTTTCCTTCCTTTATCTCTGTAAAGATTTTACTTTAAAGTCCTCTTTAGGTTACTTCGTTTTCATGTCATTGGGATGAATGCATTTCCTAATTATTGATTTTGTTTTCTCCTTTTCTTAACATTGCTTTCCCTTTATGTTTTGGGAATTTTCATTTGCACTCTTACTTTGAGAGTTCTCTCTCCCTCTCTGCTTTCTCTCTCTCCCTTCGCCCTTCCTGGTCTAGTGATTTTGTGGTTACCTCTGTGCAGCTTCCAAGAGGTCTAAGTATGGAACTAGCACTCACATTGCATGTCTTGGATCAGAGACTGTCCTAGGTGGAAGTCTGGTCTGCTTCCTCCCACCTGGAGGTAAGCCAGTTCCCCAGGAAAAACAGATAAAATCTCATTAACCTCTTTTTATGGGTGGCTGCCCCACCATAACCACAGGCTTCAGTCCCTCACCTGAAGTGAGCCCTTTTTGTCCATGTTACCTTTCCCTGCAGTAGCTGAAACCCCTGCCTGTCTCTGCCTATTTCTGGACCCAGAGCCCGGCAGGCTCCCAGTTTCAGCCCACTTTGCACTTTGTATTTGTTTTGTTTACGTTGCACAGAGATGTTTATCTTGTGTTTGAACACACCTTTGCCTTTGAAATCGTCTCTTTTAAAATATTTTACATGTGTAGAAAATCACCAAAAGTCTTCAAAGAGTGACCTTTTAATGACAACCTGACCAGAAATTTCTTAAATTCCTTTATAGCCTAAACCTACTTACCAACTTTATCTTGGATCTTATTGCCCAGAATGAAATATAATTAGGCTTTCAGTGTAAGTGAAACTCTCCTATGTACTCTCTCTGAACATCTTCTGCTCCTTCCACTCCCCTCCATTCTATGGGCCCCAGGGAATAGCTGACCTTCCCCTCTGTAGTTCCAGACCACTAATACATTAGCCTCTCTCCTCTTATCAACATTTCTACCCATGAAATAATTTGTTCCACTTGTCAAATTATTGCTCTTTTAATGTCCCCTTCCCCTCCGGATTCCCAGCTCTACCCTAGACACAGTTCCCACCTTCCTGGGTCACTAAAACACCTGGAAGACATTTTTCTTCTCTACTCCAGCCTGCACTACATTCCCGATGGCCCCAAAATCCATGTTGAATGAAGTTCCTGTAGGATCTTGCCTTTAACGTTTTCATTCTTGATGACATCACAGACTTTTATGGACCAGCATGACCCAATCACACGGCTCTGTTTCATCACTGAGCTCTCTGACCTTCTTAGATAAACTTCACCATTAGTCCTTTTTCCATGAAGTGGAGAATCCTTTCTAGCATTCTAGATCCCCTCCCTCCCTCTTCAGCCATCTGCATTCCTATGTCATCCTCAAAATGTGCTTGTTAGTGTATTTTTGTTGATTCAATTGTTCATTAATTTATTTATTGTCTTTATTTCATTTCAACTTCTTCACCTATCCTCTCAACCTGCCCCCCCCCCCCCGCACACACACACCCACAACCATCAGTTTGTTCTCTGTTTCTATGAATCTGTTTTTGTTTTGGTTTATTTGTTCATTTATTTGGGTTTTGTTTTTTTTTTTAGATTACACATATGGTATTTTTCCCCCCTGTTTTTATTTTACTTAGCATAATACTTTCTGGGTCCATCTATGTTGTTACAGATAGCAAGATTTCATTCTTTTTATGGTTGAGTAATAGTCCATTGTATACACGTGACACATCTTTATTTATTCATCTACCAGTAGACAGGTTGCTTCCATATCTTGGCTATTGTAAACACTGCAATAAACATAAGGGTGCATATATCTTTTTTGAATTTTTTTCCTTCAGATAAATACCCAGAAGTAGAATTACTGGATCATATGTAGTTCTATTTTTAATTTTTTGAAGAATCTCCATACAATTTTTATAGTGGCTGCACCAATTTATGTCCCACAAAGTGCACAGAGGTTCCCTTTTCTCCACATTCTTACCAACACTTGTTATTTGTTGATTTTTTTATTATAGCCATTCTGACAGGTGTGAGGTGGTAATAACTCATTAATTTAAAAAACATTGAGATTCTTCTATGTTTTAGGTTTATACTAGGCTCTAATATCTTACACTAGGATAAGAAAATACAGCGATGATTCAGATTCCTATGATATTCTGAAGACATTTACAGCCTGAAATAACAGATAATGCATATGCAGAAACAATCATAGTGTAGTTTGGGAATGCAGAAGAGGGAGAAGCTTCATGGAGGAGGCATGATTTGAGTAGGATCTGAAAGAATGGGAAGAATCTAGACCTGAGATCAAGCAAAAAAAAAATTCAAATAAAAGGAACAATATCCAGTTATCATTTGCCTTTCTAACTACAGTTTCCATTTCTTAAAGATAGGACTCATGTGTTTTATTTTTGTATTTCTCACAATGCTTTTCACAGGTCTATATAGAAAGAAGCTCAATAAACACTGAATGAATAATGCTATTGAATATGGTATGAAATGTTTTCCCATAGCTTGGCCTCTATCACCTTACTCAGAGAATGAGTTACCCATTTATTAAGTCATTCTAGCAACATTTATCAGTGCCTACTATGTGTTAGCCATGTTAAGGCTAATGATGTAGAAATGAGCAAGCCAGGCATTCCAGCAAATATCACAGTCTTAGGAGTGCCTCTGGCCTGGGGGCTGCAGGTGAGCTGGGAGTTCAGCTTCAGTGTTGAGCACTCAGCCCCTTCCTGGTGTAGCAAGTTGAGGCTTCAGTCAAGCAATTCCAGGCATCCAAGTTCATAGCCCTCCAGGCCCCCGTCCTTCCTATTGACACCGAAGAGTCTTTGTTACAAACAGAAGGGATTTTCCAGTGAGAAAGCAGCCTGGGGGCACATTTGCCTGGGGGCCTTCTCCCAGTAGGCTTTAGAGGGGAACTGACTCATCATGGTGAGTGCCCCCCATGATGAGAGAGCCCAAAGGGCAGCCTGGAGGCAAGAGCTTTGTCTCCAAACCTCATAACTACCTGTTCTTCTCTTGACACTCTCTCCCCTCTTGTGTTTGAACCCTTTGTTCTCAGAGGCCATCTTGCCCCCAGGCAGCCACTACAAACAATATATGAAACTCAATCAGTTATTCAGTTACAAACATTATGTGTATACTGGGGGGAGGGGGCAGTGGGTTTCTCTGGTCTAAATCTTAAAAAATGTACATGCTATCTATAAACATGCTTCCCCAAATTTTTTACCCAAATCTAACTTCCATTAATAAAATAAAATAATAAAATAAAATAAAATAATAAAAGAGACTGGGCTTGAAAATCTTCCAAGCAGAAAAAAACAGTTAAGCCACATAAGCAAAATAACCTAGTTTAGTTTATGAATGTAAAAGAAACTTAGGTTATTTGTTATAAATGTCTCTGATAACCACAAACAAAACTAGTCATCTTCCTTCCTAAAATGATATAAGATAATCACCTTTAACCTATCCCTATTATCTGGAAACCCCCGTTGTAATAACTAATTTTTGTAAGTTAAACAATTTCCTTATTTTCACATTATAAGCTGCCCTGTAACCTCATGCCTCCGACCTTTGCACCAGTTTCAAGTTTGAAGTCTCCCTGTTCACAAACGGTTTGTTTCTTGCTCAATGAAATATCTATATCAAGTAAAGCTCTTTGAATTTTACTTTTACGCTACACAGATTCATAGCTTCTTAGCTTGAAAGAATTCTTTATCCATTAACTACGCCTTATTTTAATTCTGAGCACCCCCTACCAACCATAAGATTGTATTAAACCTTCTGCCAACCTACCAGAATCACCAAAAAACAATTCTAGGGTTAAGAATGGAAAATTTCTGTAGAACAGGGAAATGAAGGCACAGTTAGGAATTGAACAACATAGGTTTGAATTCTGACTCGCAACTTAAGTGAAATATGTGGATGTGGACTCACACAATGATGAGTATGTCAACATATACCCTCTGGACTTGTTTTTTAGTCTGTAAAATGGAACAATAATGCCACAATACTAAAGGTTGTTGTGAGGGTTAAACGTATGCCTGGCAGACTTTAATAACTGGTGACAATTTTATTTTTATTATTACCACACTCGTCCAGCACCCAGGCTCAGAGGCTGCCTGAGCTGTTTGTTCACTCCCACTCTCCATCTGCTTTTGCAGGGAGCTGGGAAGGGGAGCCTCTGGAAAGGCAGCCCCTGGGGCTCTGACTACAGTGGTGTGCGGTAAGGGTGGGTGCAGCACTGTCCTGTCTGCCACTGTTGACATGCAGGCTCCACCCGCCAAAAGACATGAGGAGGGCACAAATCCGGGCTGTGGAACCGGCGTCACCAGACCAGATACCCTCACTGCTACAGAACAGTTTTGATCAGTAAGATGTAATTTATCCAAGTTGCTGTGTTAAGAATGTTTAGTTTTTACATTCTGGTAAGCTGTTCCTAAGTCCCTAGCGATACAACTATGACTCACCCAGACACTTGCAATCCCTACTTCCCAGACACCGGGCAGTGCTTGGAGCCGCCACTCCTCCTACAGGGGTGAAATGTGCTCACCAGGCAGTGGGAGGGGCACCCGGGAGGGAACGATTGTTTCCTGTAATCGGTGCCTCCCTGGCCAGAGCTCATCACAGATGGGGTGCACCTTCTGTCTACTGCAGCCTGGACGCCATGTTCTCAACAAACCCAACATTAATTAACAGCAGACCTGGCTTACACAACTTCGCTCTTGGAATCGAGTACTCATTCACTGCTCTAAGCATTTTCCTATACCCACCTCCAGTCCGTTTCTCTCCACCTCAGGCATCTTCACAGCCTGCCTGATGAGAGTGAAGAAATCCCACGAAACTGGCCTTGCGAGCATCTGGAAAGCATCTGGCTGCCATCGTGCAACTGCTTGCAGGTGGTGCTGGGAGGAGAGAGTTAATAATACTAATGAACAAGCCTAATTGATTATTAAGCACTATTAGCCTGGCAATAATACCATGTTGGCATGCGGTCAATCCCTGCGATTTAGTTACAGAGAATCCTTGCTTCGCTGGGGATGGGGGACTGCAGGACAGATCAGAACATCTGAACCAGAAAACTGCAGGGGACTCTGGATTCCAATAGTGATAAATGTGAGTAATGTAAGTATTTAAAATGTGCACATCGATTGAATCCTCAAGGATTCCCAGGCCCCTGAGCAGACTGAACTTTATTAGAAAGTTATCTTCCACCTCTTAACCTCACCTCCTGCTCCTGGGGGGTGGGGAAATGGGTGACAGGTAGGACTGGTGGTTTAAAACTAAAACAAACCCCAATGATTCTTCCTTCTCTTTCCCTCATTAAAGTAGAAATTCAACAAATAATTTTAAAAGACAACATTCAGAATAAGGCAAACAAGATAGGTGTTTGGAATGGGGGGGATTGCTTTGGCAGTGTTTTGAGGGAAGAAAGAGTTGTTATACATTCTTTTAACAAACATTTTTTGAGGGCCCATTATAATACAGGCACCATACTGGGTGCTAGATATAGGTGTATTTGTTCCTTAGAAAGCTCACAGTCTAGTAGAGAAGATAGATAAGTGTGAAACCTTCTGCTTCCTGCAATATGGCTGATTGGATACCCTGGAAGAACACTTCTGCTACCAGAAAACTAGATCCTAGATACAACACACTTTGTAATTCGTTACTGGACTCACAAATCTCCATGAATTATTTACACCAACCCTACCCACCACCCCCCAAAAAATGATCTTAACTGGTTGCTGATGGAGAGCTATAAGTAAATGGAAAAGATGAAGTTGCCCTAAAGGTAAATTCCAGTAGAAAGACTAGAAAATTATAAAATTTATCACACATTTAAAGGTAGATTATTCCCTAATACTTTTTCACTTTTATGTGTGTGTATATACACATACATATGTACATACACGTAGGTACATATATATATTATTGTGTGTATATGTGTGTTCTGGGTTGTGATATCAAATATATTTCTTAAAGGAGCACAATCAAAGAAGTTTAATGCTGATTTTCTATAAGATATAGTAGAAGCAGAAAGGAAACAGTTGCCTTTTTCCAAGGGTGGTGGTTTTGGGGAACACATCATGGGAATCCAAACTGTCTAGTGAAGGTGCAATTTGTGTTGATTGTTGAAAAATAGAAAAGACATTTCTAGGCTGATGACAGATTTGGGGAGAGGAAAGATCATGAAAATGGACATGAAACCATGAAAATGAAATTTTTATCTCCAGATATACCTTTCTTTTAACACTCTATGTTGCATCAATTCTAAATAACCTAGGCCACTTTTTTTTTTTTTTTTTTTTAAAGTTTGGCAGGAGCCCTACTATGAAGAACGACAACAGCTATCCTAAGGAGCTGGGACTCCATTCCACGAGCAATGGACAGGCACTGAGGGTTTTCAGCAGGGGTGTGATGATGATTCATTTTATGAATTAGAGAGACAATTCTGGCAACATGCTGGGGAAATGTGACTGAATAGATGTTGGTGCCATTTACCCAAATATAAATGAGGAAGATATAACTTGAAGGAAAAAGAGGAAAATATTATTATTCAGGGGATAATTATTATTGATTATATCATTATTATTCAGAGGATAACTTAAATTATCCAGAAGATAAATTATGTGTGTTACCATAACCCATCTGACTGATTCAAGATGCCAGTGGAGGCGGTATATTTACTTGAGGTTCAGCTATAGGCCATTTTTTAAAGGACTAGCCATCTTTGTCTAGCCCTATTTGTCTAGCTTCTGGAGTCACTATTTATTAGTCTATGTCTTGAAATAGTTGTGAGCCTGCCTAAGAAGATCGAGTTGTGAAATTTTATCCCGCTTTCAGTGTACGATCTCCCCAGGATGGGGACCACAGTGAAAAGGGGGCCACAGAAAAGCACAGTGTCAAGGCGGTGGTGTACATAGTTAACGTTAATAAATTATAGGTGACAGAGCTCAGTTAGGAGTACCAGCAAATGTGGATTTTATGTTACAAGAGACGAGGGGTAATTGATCCAAGAATAGGGAGAGAAAACCACTGAGAGGGTTCGAGGCAGCTCTGAAGTGAAGGAAAACCAGAAAGGCCTGGCAGCTGCAGAGAAGGCTGCGAGAAGGCAGAACGGGAGGCTCAGACAGACGTCTGCTTCCGCACGTCTCAGGGGCTGTTACAGTGTCACTTTGGATGACTCTCCAAGTCTATAGGCTGCCATGCACATGTACCTGTGAGTTTCCCCATCTGGGGTGACACATGCATCTCTGAGTACAGTATGTTTGCCTTCGTAAAGCCTTTCGGAGAAACAGAAATTAATAGATTCTGTTATATGAGAGTAGTTTGGCTCTGCCATACCTTGATTTTGAGTACACTGTTTTGGGTGATAATGAAGACTGTCCAGTCCTCAGAAAATAGGAAGGAAAAGAGTCCCAGGAGGCACTTCTCCTTTTCCAAGAAAGGCTGATGGTTTGCTTTGTCTGGAGAAGAATGAGAACTCTGCCAGGCAGTGAATGTCCTAAGGGAAGGACAATGATGAGAGAACGAGATACAAAGGAAGGAGAAATAAAGAGAATCTACTAAATAGTCTTCTTGGGAATATAAGTGAGAGTTCTACTGGTGGTTATAGAAGAGAATTTTGAGAAAATTAGAGAATTTCAGAGGAACCAAAAATAAATAATATCCTATTCATTCATTCACAAGCATTATTGAAGGACATGTATGTACCAAGAATATGCTAATCTCCAGTGGCATAAAGATGAATAAGTCTCCATTTCTGAACCCAAAATGCACTGGCCTAAGAAGGCATCTCAACCTACCTGTCTTGCATTTCACTTCCTTTTAACTCACCTCTTAATCTGGGAAACCACCCCGAGAAATGAATCCTAACCTTCCCAGACTATTTCTCTTTTAACTGGGAAGGTTTAACCTGTAGGAAGCTGTCTCTGGTAGACTTTCATGTTCTTCCTGTCATATGAATGGAGAAGTTCTTTTGAATTCTCAGCTCCTCTCAAATCTCCTTGACCTACATAAATGTGCAACTGACCCAGGCAAGAGCCATAAACTTATAGTCATGATCCCACTTGATTTTGTCTGGCAAGTACATGGTTTTCTTCACTTTATGCTCTAGAGCATGGACCAGCAACCTTACGCCTGTGGGCTAGATTCAGTTTCTCTTTGATCCTTGAGCTAAGAATGATTTTTAATGAGAAAAAGGAGGAGTATAGAGACTATATGTGTCCAGCAAAGCCTGAAATATTTGCTATTTGGCCTTTTCAGAAAATGTAAAGAAGAAACTCTTGTATCAAGTTCACAAGATGTTTTGGTGTGAGAGTCTCTATTATCTACAAGGGCTCATTCAAAGCAGGTCAGTTCAAGCAGATAATCCTTCGCCAGAAGAAATTGAAACTCTCATTGTTTTCTTAAAGGGTGATGGCTTATAAAGTTAGAAAGCTATTCTTGCTTTTGTAGCATCAGGTAGAATTTTAAGGTGACTCCTGAATCTGAGCTGATGCTGTCCAATGATCCAATGTCAAATTCATGTCTTCACCTTGTGTGCATGGGAAGGAGAAATCACTCAGAACTCTGCCCAGGCAGCCTAGGTAAACCTGTTGGAAGAAGGATTGAGGTCACCACCCTGGGGAGATGGGCCACCAGAGAATCCCAGCACCCTGTTTCCACCTTGGGAGAAATATGGGGAAGAAAAAGCAAAAGTCCTGTCATTACACACATTGCCCTGTGCACCTCCTTGACCCTCTGACCACTCGAAATATAATTTCAGCACACCTGAGACACACATGCCTTAATGGGTGCACAGCAGGCCTGTGTGCAAACATAAAAGCTAAGCAGGGTGAGCAATGCCACAGGAGCCGACGCTGAGGAAGTCTTCAGACCCTGGTAGCAGCAAAGGATAACCGTAAATTATCCCACCCCTTGCACAGTGGGATGGCCCGGAATTCCTGCATTATTTGTCCTATGTTTACCAAACCCCAGCCCTATGGGGAGACGTTCCATCCTGTCTTCTGTGCCTTGTCTTCGGGTTCAGTCGCACACAGC
Source organism: Eidolon dupreanum (assembly GCA_028627145.1). Classification (NCBI taxonomy): domain Eukaryota; kingdom Metazoa; phylum Chordata; class Mammalia; order Chiroptera; family Pteropodidae; genus Eidolon; species Eidolon dupreanum. The sequence goes on along the minus strand of CM053503.1, from coordinate 21,000,331 downwards.
ACTGGGCCAATGCTGTTCTTTCTTCCAAGCCTTTTGTCAGTCTCAGTGCATACACATGCATGGCCATCACTAATCTTTTTGTCTGCAGCAGCACAATGAAGATAGAATCACTGTTGGAGTTTCAACATTTTGGAACAGGAAGGGCAGTGATAAATGAGGAGCATATCAGATTATGGCCTTTTTGTTATTCATCCTGGTCTGTCGACTTGTCTGGCTGCTATTGATACGCTCTAGCAGTCATCCAGCAACTTAACTGTCTTCTGAATGTAGCTATATTATCTGATTTTGTGGCCTTTACTCCAGACCCAGAAACTTGGCACTGCCATTACTGCTTTGGGAAACAAAGTGTGATTGTATCTGTTCTGGGAACCTTTATAAGGGTGTCTATTCATACAGCACCAGAGCTCTGTTCTCAACAATTTTAGCCACTGCCTTCTTCAGTGTTTGGGCAAGGTAACCCAGGTCCCTTGCTGCCTTCCCAGGTCCTGCTCCTGTCACCATTTCTCACATTTGGAAGTTGCTTAGTTGCTTGCCCACCTTTCCTGTAGCATCTTCCTTAGCTGCACTGGCTGTAATTCCCAAAAGTCACCAGTGAGGCTCAAAATACAGTTACCTGAGCTCATTCCTCCTAGCAGGGCTGCTCAGGCCTTCAGGGTGTCTTTCTAACTATGTTAGAAAAGCGCAAATAGGGATGGAACTCAGTCTCTGAAGCTTAATTTTAAAATATGAAAAAGGATGTAGACTTGCCTGGTCACCAGTGAGAAAGAGTCTTTGTCTATTCACTTATTAATTCATTTGACAGATATTCTACTGAGCCTTTTCCAAGCCCAGCATTGTGTTAGACCCTTGGGATACAGAGATACACAAAGCACAGGCTCTGGCCTCCAGGATCTCACAGGCTAGTATGAAATACCAAAAGATAAAGACTGTGCTACAGATTCTTAAAACACCGATAATTTTAGGGATATTCACAAATAGTCCAGTTCTCCTCACTTTCCTGGCCATGGTCAGATTGCATTTCTCTTCTTCCTTAGAAGTTAGACATGCCGTATGAGTTGCTTTAGCCAATGATATGTGAACAGAAGTGTGATATACATTTATAGGTGAAAATTTTTAAGAGATAATGGGTTTCTACATTCCATTTTTTTCTGCTTTGAGAATTGTGGAAGAATATGTAGAGATGAAATATCTACTAGTCCCGATTCCTGGACGACTACAGTGAGACTCGGCCCTGGCCAACACATAAGAAATAAACTTCTGTTGTGTTAAGCCACTGCGATTTGAGGGTCATTTGTTACTACAGCATAACCTATCCTGTTTTGACTGATACACACGGCCTCTAGGGAATAAGGCTTTTTTAAGTCAGGACCAAACCATTATTTGAGGAACACCTAGATAGGTGGAGTGTGTTGGGAGGCCTCTGTAGCTAGTGCAGATGACATTCCCTGTAACAGCTATGCGTCACAAAGGGACTATTGAACCAACTCTCTTTCGTGCTCTTTGTTTATGGGCTTCCCCACCAAAGTCGCCTTAGGTCAGTTAACAGATGGCCAGTGTATGGCATCCCCTGAGAGAGATGCCCAGAAATCCAGTATTTCCAGCAGCCTGTGCTCTCCTCTGTCACAGCCCTTGTCACGTTGTTTATCTGTCTGTCCACCTCACTGGACTGTGAGCACAGGTGTAGGCCTGGCAATCTCCAAATTGTAACAAGTACAATTAATGAGTACACTTTGAATGAATGAATGAGCCCTTTGCTACTACCCTTGCATACCATGTCTTTGGTATGGGCGGCGCTGAGTCCTTTCGGTAAGGCATGAGAAGATACAGCACAGACAGGGTGACTTTTGATTATCATCCTTCTCCATAAGGTCATGGTGTCAGGAGAAGGGTTCTGTAGTCAGAAAACCTGGGCTGTAGCATCTGCTCCACTTCTCACCCTTTAACTGCGTGATCTTGGGCAAGTCTTTTAACTTTTAAGTCCAAGTTGTTGTGAGGCTTAAATAAGATAATGAACATAGTTCATAGAATGTTACAGATGGAAGGAACATTTGGACATCTTCCAGCTTTTTGTACTCTGACTCAGCAGGCTAATGACAGAACTGAGAACAGAGTCCAAGTATCCTAAAGCCCAGTTCGGAATTTTAAGGCTGTTGGTAAAAGGAATCTGAGAATCAATAACATCATAGATATGAAAATAAGCACATTAAAGAAATGATCCTTTGACACATTTCTCTGAGTTGTCATGTGTTTGATTCTCCCATCCTTGTTAGAATGAAGGAAGCTATCTTTTAGCCCAACCAGCACACGCAGATTTCTGCCTTACTTACAAATTAAGTATTTGTAAAGGCAGAAGCTTGATTACAATTCCATTAAGCAGCTAACCTCTGGTCATCTATTTTCAAGGCTATATAATTCACGTTTTTCCCTGGCTAAGTAGATTGGCCCTGTATCCCCAGGGTAGATCTCTGCCCTGTAGCATGTTAATATTTTGGCATAAATAACTCCATGCTAAAATAGAAGAGTTGATTGGAATTTAAATAACATTTACATAAAATAGACACACTCTGCCTTGAGTAGTAATTAATGAACAACCAAAAGCTCCTCTGTATCAATAAGAAAAATTATCAATAGCTTTGTATGGGCTTAGTGTCTTGGATCTTGGTGGTGGTGTGGGGGCATCACTGTGAGCAGAGCAACTTTAGTTGCATGAGGATTTGCACACAGAATATCATTTATATACACAAGTATTTAAGATAGGATATGTAGTATACTGTAAGGTAACATGGTATGTAATATATTGTGTATTTATATTGTAATTAGATGTTAAGTAATGTAACCCAGATGTACACATTTTCTAGCCTTCATGAGTTCTTTTCTTAATCCTCAACACACAATAGCTTGAGTATTCATTCTGAGTATTACAATCTTAAACGCTTCAGAAATTCATTCTTCAATTGATTTTCCTCTTCATGGCATTTCCCAGTAGCCTTAAAGTATGCTCATGTGTTACCAAAATCTACCTTCCTGTTCCTTGACCTCTTGATAATCATCCCTGCTCAAGAGCTTGGTAACTAACTAACTTACTGTTGACTTCTCCAAAGCCCACTACTTCCTCTGAATCTCTTTACCACTTGTGAACCTTCTAACCACAGTTAAGGATGGTCTCGAAACATTTTAAAGAATTTTGTTTTATCAGTTATATATACACATAGTTTAAAGAACAAAATAATACTAAAAAGCAGGTTATTACACTTTGTAACTCCTACTCCCCCACCTTCTCTCATCAATTTTCCCCTTAGGCAGTCACTTGTATATTAATAATGTTTACATTAATATATGTTGGTTTACATATTATGTATATTTATGTGTATATATTCATGTGTATATGTGTATGTTAATACATATTGATTTATATGTAAATTATATATAAAAATATATGTTAATTTACTAGGGAATATTTTGCTTTCTTTAACTCCCACCCATACCCTCTACCTCCTCATCTCATACACTTTTCTCATTTTGCCATCTTCCCACTATAGATAAATTTCATTTTCTATCAATAGTCAGTTATTATACTACTATGCATATATAAATGTTACATATATATTACTACTGTGCATATATATATATATTACACACAACTAAGTTATAAAATCTACTATGAATACTTTTATATTTGAACTTGATTTTTTTGCTTTCCGGAGTCAGCAATTGTTCATATTGCTTAGTTTTCCATGTCATTGCCACTAGTTTAGTCTCAAGCCCTCCACCTATTGTCTAAATCTTCTCACCAAGTGTCTTATCAATTTTATCTTGATGAAATCTCTCCTAGTCTTCTGATATGCTCAAATATGGACTCAACTCTATAACTGGTACACAGCTGTCACCTTGAGAGCTCCCTTCACCATTGCCCTAAGAATTTTTTTTCTCTCTCCCATGATAATTGTCAGTTTCCTGAGTCCAAGGTCTTCCTTTTTCTGGATTTAGTCACTTCTTTAATTGTAACACATCATTCGCTAAGAAATGTGTCTGTAAATATCTTTATTCTACCCTCATCCTAAATTTATTGTTTGGCTCAGCATAGAATTCTATATTAGAAGTCATTTACTTCAGAATTTTTAAGGCATTTCTCCCTTGTCTTCCAGATTCCAGTATTTCTTTGGAGATGTCCAAAGTCATCCTGACATGTATCCTTTGTGTATTAACTGTTTTCCCTCCATTGTGGAGGCATGTAGGGTACTGACTTTGTTGCCAAAAGTTCACATAATATGCCTTGATGTGGGTCGCTTCAATCTGGAAACTCATGCCCTTCAATTCTGTGAAATGTATTTTAATTGGTTTTTTTAGTAATATTTTCTCCTAAGTTTTCTTGTTCTCTTTTGTAGAGCTCTTATATTTTGAGTGTTGAACATTCTGGACTGATTTTATAATTTTCTTCTCTTTTCTTCCTATTTTGCATCTCTTGCCTTCTTGTTCTATTTTCTGGAGATTTTCTCAATCCTATCTTTCAACTCTCCCAGGTTTTTAATTTCTACTATCATTTTTTAATTTCCAAGAGCTTTCTTATTTTTCTGAAAGTTTTTGTTTTATACGTTATTGTAATCTTGTTCTATAGATTTATTGTCCCACCTTCTGTCTCTAAAAATAGCAAATATTTTAAGTGTTCTCATGCCTGTATAATCTTTGTTTCCTACAAATGTTTTAATTTTCTTTGTGTATTTGTTCTTATCTTTTGCTTCCCTCTGACATATATGGTAACCTTGGTGGTCTTTTTATATGTGAGGGTAATGGTTGAAAATGCCAGATGATGGCTCTGAGCTAGTAGGTAGACTGTTAGTAATGGGGTTTACTCTGGAGAGAATTACCTTGGCTGACAATCCCCTCCCTTTGATACTTTCATTCTCTATGACTTCCAGTTTCAACTGCCCAGTGTCTCCTCACTTTAGTAACTTTTTGTTTTACCTTCTCTCATCTTCTGCTAAAGTGGGAGAGAGGCAATAGTCTAGCTGCACTGTGTGGGAGCAAGGATTTGGGCTTGTAACTGCATCCTAAGTAGATGTTCAACACATCTCCCCGTTATCAGCCCCACCTTCACACTCACTTCCATAGTGACACCAATTTTGGAGTTCTTCAATGTAACTCCAATTACTTTTCAGTTTTTTTCACTCATTTCCCACACATTCTCAGGTCTACTAAATCAGTTTTCACTTATCCATCTGGTTTCCAACCTCCTCTGTTTTTATATATAAAGACTTTTTAAAAAAAAAAAATCCCTTTTCTATCATTTTAGTGGGGTTTGGGGAAAGTGAAAGTAAATACATGTGGTCAAACTGTTATCTTTACCTAGAAGCTGATCTATAACAATTAGTGAAACTATTCTGAAGGCTTGGCATAAGAGATATACAAGTCCGAGAGGAAACTGTCTAAATGCTGTACTGCAAGGCCACTATCTGGAAGGAGCTAGCTGAATGCAATCCTATAGAGATATCCAGATTTCTCCCTACCTTCAAATCCTGGCCTCTAGATCCCCTTCAACCCAAACAGAGAAGATTCCCCCTTTCCTGCTCCAAAGCCCTTCTCTTTCCTTACCCCAGGATGACCAATAGTAGAAATATTTAATATCTTCAGAGAAATCCCCGCCCTTATCCATGGGGTATAATTTGGCCTTAGTGATCCAGAGAAGTACATCATGATATTCTGTATTCATTTCCCCAGAAGTCTGCTATCCAGTCTTGTGCGATACCATATGGCGGACACCAAGACTCCAGCACAGGTAATGCTATGCCAACCCAGCCCAGAACCCATTTGCAGTCTTTTTTCTAGCATGAGTGAAGAGACGCTCAAATCAACATTCCTTATAGGATTCTCAGAATTCTACAAATGCTTGAGGATTTCCCTCCAAAACACAGCAGTTTTCATAAACAGACCAATCTAAGCCCACTTTAAAAAATAATCTTGATTTTATAAAGGCACATTTGCTAAAGGCGCCCATTTTACATTACTAAATAGATTACTTGGTCTCTCAATCTGCACCTGAATTCAGGTTCATCATGAATTTACAATGTTCTATAATACCATGAGTAGATATTGTACACTCCATAACGTATCAGGGCCCTGGTTTAAGGATGGTGCTTGTCTCCTATGCATGAGCTGTGACTGAACTATTGTGTAAATATGCCCAACAGAGCAGGGTCCTGCCAATTCTGGTTTGGAAAAATGAAAATTTTCTGAACCCTTTCTTATCCCCTATGTGGTATTAAGGAACATTTTCCTGAATGGTGCTGATCAGAGCCTAAGCTATTACTCAGTAGTTCTACTTTCTTGAATTTCAATAGTTCTTTACACAGATGTGTTAGATCGGGTTAAACCATATGAAATTGCTGAAATTCCTTTTTTTTTTTTTTTGACCTACAAAAATAGCAATTTCATATGATTGAACATAATAGTGATAAAAGCACTTGGAGTCAAGACTCTTGGTTTTGAATCCTGGCTCTCCTGCTCAGTAACTTAAGCTTTAGAAAGTCACTGAATGTCTCTCTGAGCTCAAGTTTTCAGATAGAGCTAACAATGTCTGTTGCACAGGATTATTACCAGCTATTACCAGAACACTATAACCAGTTGTGGAGAGCAAATGACCAATAGAACTGACACACTCAATACATAGCCCTGAGTTTATGATAAAAACACTTGCTTATTTATTACTTTATTTGATCTTCACAGTAACCCTATGATGTGGACATGGAAAACAGTCTGTTATTGAATTTTAGAGGGGAGGAAACTGATGTCCCTAGACTCTAAATGGTCTACACAGTACGATCTAGCTAGCAAGTAGCAGAACCAGAACTGGAATCTAGTTATCTTGATTCTTGGTCTTGTATGTACATATTCCTCTCACATGCTGTGATTCTTTCTGGTAGGCAGAACATTGCAAAATAACAAACAAATAAAAACAAAACACCTACAGGAGTCAACTAAGCTCCAAAAGTTCTAATGCAGTGAAACACACAACACTAAAATGAACATTCTTGATTCTTTTGATGATGCAAGGACCTATCATGTACCTAACGCTGTACCTATATATTTTTTTTAATCTATTTACTCTCTACAATAATCCTTTGAGGGTACTGATAAATCTTCATTTTCTAAAATAAGACATCTGGGGCTCACAGTGGTTTGGTAAATTACTCAAAGTCACACATATATACTACATAAAATATGGACCAGAATTTCCTATTCACTAATCAGATGGAAGCATAAAAACTTGTCTTGGATTTGATGTGGTTCCTGATGGCCATGTGGATATTATTTAATATACAGGAATTCAGGAGATCTAGGTTCTACGGGTTCTGATTCTGTGACCTTGAGCCAATCATTTAACCACTCTGAGCTTGTTCTTGTCTCTCTAAAATATAAAGTTTTCTTCCTCTAGCTTTAACATTATAGAGTCTATAATTTAGAAGGTTCCATTACATGACCAACGGCCCTTAACTGTCTACCTGGAAGTTATTCTAGGATGGGCTTGGGCTGCTCTGAGAAGACATGTGAACCTGGCTCCTGCTGCTGCCAGCTATTACCAGAACACTATAACCAGTTGTGGGAAAAACCATAGTCACTGTTGGTCAATGTCAAAGTCCAAGGCACAAAGAATTTGGTGAGGATTCTAAATGAACTCTTGGTTCCCATGGCCTCTGAAGAGAGATCAGTTATAAGTCTAAGAAAGAGAAGAACCTAGTAGATGTCCTGATCTACTTAATGCTCCAGAGAGGGTCCATTTCCAAACAATGGTGTACACCTGTGTTGGGAAGATTATTCTGCCTAGAGAATCACCTCCAGTGATCACCCAACACTTCTAGCCACCAGCTTTCAGTGAGCATCCCCCACCAACTCTCAACAACAGAAGACTTCAGAATGGGTTTCACTAGAGTAAGAGGCCGTATCAATGCAATTGGGGCTAGAATAGCAAATTCCCCTGGCATCTGTTTTTTTTGTTTTGTCTGTTTGTTTGTTTGTTTGTTTGTTTGTTTGTTTGTTTGTTTGTTTCTGGATGCTGGAAACATAGCTGTTTATCAGAGAAAAACTCCAGAATGTTCAAGATTGCTCCATATTGACAACACATCTTGCTTTGTTCCTTTAATTTCTGCAGATTTCAGACATGTTTACTCTTTGCCTGGGCTGGTTTCCTACTTTTTCCTGACATCTACTTCTCTTTGCTTGATTTCCATTGGCTTATTTGGCACCTGACCCATTGCTAGCCAGACCATATCCTTCCATGAGCTCCCTTTTCATCCTTTTTCCCCCCTCAAATCCTTGACCTGATCCTGCTTATAGTATGGCCTGGCATCATGGACACTGCCTTCTCACTCATGTCTGGTGACTGGCCTCTTTCCCATTTTATCTGCAAATACATGACTGCATGGGTGTTTGACAGCCTACAGACAGCCTATTGTGGGCAGTGACGGTGCCAGCTCTATAATAAATGTCATGCCCTGCAGCCCTGGGACCAGGGAATCACAGTGAATTTTAAATCCCCAGTTTGTGACTCTGGGATTGACAAGGAAGCTTCCCAGTTTCTGCCTAGTGCCTGGTATTGTCCCTTGATGTGGCTGTGTTTGCTAGTCATCCTCAGGGAGTGGATGTGGGTGGGTAGTATTAACACTGAGGTTCTGATCACACTCTGACATGACTAATCAGATTCCCTCAGACAAAATCACTTCACGTTTAGATGGATTTAATTTTCTCCTAATTCCCCAGGCCGTTTACTGTCTTTTATGTAAGTCAATGAACACTTACATTTTTCCTTTCAGTTCTATCAGTTCCCTGGTTGCTAAATGTACTTGCTCTCAGTTTTGTTCGAAATCTAAACCAGAAAATTCAAATATCCAGACTTATTTGCAGCCTCTCTAATGAGGGTTGATGTTAATCGCAATAAATCAAAAACACCCTGAGATCCTGAAGTATTCTATGAATCATCCAAGAGAAAAGCACTCCATTACCCATCTTAGTGATGAAGTTATAGTTCTCTTGATTCATTCATTTAATGAACACCTACTGTGTACAAAACATGTGGTAGCACCTAGGGGCTGACAGAGACATATCTGTCACACATAATACACTCAAAGAAATTGTGATTAATTGGTAAGATAAAGTAGATATAAATGATAATGGCTTAAAGAATAAAGTCATTTATCTGGAGAGGCATAGATCAAGAATATGGGATTTCAGAAGAGGAAGATATCAATAAAAACAGAAGGGAGGGAGAGATTGAGGAAGGTGTTACAAAGAGGAAGAGATCTGAGTCTTTAAGAATGGGCAAGATTTGCTATCCAGCAACAGAAAGCTTAAGTGGCAAGAACATAAAGCATGGAGAAAGGTCAAGGTGTTTGTGAAGAAGAATGTGAGAGGCACAGAAAGTAAAGAAATAGAGGTAAAAATAGATACTTTGGCATATCATGAATAATCTTGAATGACAGATTTATCCCTTCAGTTATCGAAGTTATTCAAGGTTTTGAGCTGGGGAGAAATGGGTTACTCTTCAAGAAGACTGACCTAAAGAGAGACTAGAAGGAACAGAAAAAGGTCAAAAGCTGAGGCCATTGTCCAGAGAAAACCAGTTTTCATTCTCCGATAATTGGATTATATGTCAATACTCAGTTAATCAGAATACTGAAAATTGAAACCACCTATCTCCAACTACTCTGAATAAAGGGAAATTTGCTGTAATTGGTGAAATATAGGGTGGTAAAAGGTTACGTGTCCTGAAATACGACATATTTTAGTTAGCTTGAGACATGATTCTAAGAATCAAAATGAATTAAGCTTCAAGATTCACATTTTGATTCACTTTAAACAATTATTTGGTCACCGGCTATGAAAAGATGACATTTCATTAAGCAAGGGAGACTTAAAATGTTAACTAAGGTAAATAAACTCAAGAAAGAGCCCTGTGAAAATTACAATTCAGAAATGTGTTTAGCTATTGTTGCTGTCATCAAGAATAGCATCCGACACAGCACAGAAATAGGAGGAATTTAGCTACAGCCATCACCATTTTAACTCTTGGGATTCTTTATCTGGCCCAAGTGCTGAAACAGTTTGAGTAATGGGAGCATTTTTATAAATGTAGTATATGTACACAGATGTTATAGTAAAAATGTTGTTATTTAAAATAGTTTAGCACTTTATTACATTTTGATTTTGATTCACATTTTTAATAATTATTTTACTTTATTTATTTTTTGTATTCCTCATCCCATTCTTCCTCTGCTCAGCATGTTGCTGTCTGGACCAGAACAATTTTCAAGATTAGGCCCTGCAGTGTCAATTTCCCTTTTTAGTAGATTCTCCAACTAACTAGTTAATCTCTTGCTCTCTCATTACTTTCTGCCTTAATAAAGTAGGTAGCAACATTCTCCAGAGATGATCCTACCAACATTTATATTTCTTCCAAATTAGAAGAGTAGGCATCTCTCTAGATCATAAAGAATACATTTATTTTAAGGTACAGTGGAGAGAATGCACAGAAATTAAAGTTTGCTTAATAAGAGCCTCAGTATTTTGCAGAAATTGTAGCTTGTGCAGAAGGCCTCAGCTTCATGCCTGGTAGTCTGGTTTAATATTCTCATAATCTGACCATTAAGTGTTAAGGTATAAAACAACTTGGGAGTTCAGAAGCAGGGGAAACTTGAGACACATTTTATCTCTAGCTGTGAGTTTCTATATCTCTCATGTGCTTTGCCTTGAATGTTTTTTCTTTGTATATCTATCTCTCTCTTTGGGGTCCTTCCTTCCTTCCTTCCTTCCTTTCTTCCTTCCTTCCTTCCTTCCTTTCTTCCTTCTTTCCTTCCTTCCCTCCTTCCTTTCTTTCTTCCTTTCCTTCTCTCCTCTACATCACTGCTTCTTTGCCCTTCTCTTGTCTTTGAGCTCCTGGGTATTTTTCTGTCTCTTCTGGTCAGGAGCTTTGATCTCAAGGACTCTGGTCAAGTACCCACAATTCTGAAGTCCTCAATCTGGATTCACTAGGAACCTTGTTAAATGTATTCCTCCAAGCACAAGTGTTTAACATTTACATTCTAATAGGGAAATGTGGAGACTTGTCCCATATATGCCAGGTGCTATGTGACCCCTGACATACATGAGTTTGGTAACTCTTTCTTATCAACCCTGTGAGGCCTATGTCACTTAAAAGAAAAACAAATTATGCCTACAGTTATGAAGTGACTTGTAGTTAATTACAGAATTAGAAATCACCTCTCACATTACTCTTTCTTAGTCTGATCTATATGTTTATCTACAGAGGTTTATAAACCTTTCTCTGTAGCATATAAGAGTAGAATGGCTCATTCAGGGGTTTGAAAGGCCAGGGCTTATTAGATTTACCATTAAACTGAGGGAACATTGGTCTATTTCAAGTCTAGAAAGTATTTATTACTGGAAAAGCTAGAGATTCAAAAGGTCTAGTGGGGGAAGTCAGTGGTTTGGTAGCGTTATAGAGCATCTATTGGTTAGTTTGGGGTCCTTCGACTTCAAGCAATTGAAACAGATTCTTTCTAACATAAGTTTAAAAAGAGGATGTATTGGAATAATAGACGGTAGCTCCGAAAATTGAAGAAATGCATAAAGGTGCCAAATAGATTTGAGAGGGTCATACGCCAGGACAGCTCTGGGAATCCAGGTAACAGGAGCCAATTGATGGTCTTGTCAGGGTGCAGCCATAGGATAAATTAACTCCAACTGTTTTTTCCATCTGCTAATGAGTTTAAGTTCCAGGGAGAGTCCAGTTGGAGCATCATGACTGATAGCCCTACCAACAAGCATAATTGCCAAGAACTTTGAGAATATCAGAGCAGTTACCCTTTTTTACCTTCCAGCTGATTCAACTACAATGTTTTCCATTTTATACAACCCTCTGGTACCAGCTCACTCTAGAAGATTCCTTCTCCTCCACTACCACCCAGAAGAACAAATATTTTCCCACCTCTATGTTAAATCATGAAGTTTTCCCTCCCACCCATTCCTCCTCTACCTTCCAAACTTGATGGTGCCCAAATTCTAACCAAGTATTGTTCACAACAATTGAAAACAATGGATGAATTAATCTTTGTACTGTTTCTAAGTTGATGTCACCCTGACTGCATCAGAATAAACAGGAAGAGGAGAAGTGAAAATTTAACAAGTGTATACCCAGCACATGGTTATATGAAAGCTCCTATTCCCAGTGGATCAAGACAGTCCCCCTTCTTCCTTCTGCTCCTCCTCCCCATTCTTACCCTTCATCCCATGTGAGATCGTAGTGTGTGAGTCCCTGCAGCTGCTAACTGGACTGGTCTTTTGATCACTCTGATTTCTCTGCAGGCAAAAAAACGTGGCCTGAGTCTGACTGTCTCACACTGAAAAACAGATAATTAACCTTTGTGCTGCTGATCAAAAAGAAAAAGAAAGGAAAAAGTCATATGTATGTGTATGTATGTATTTGTGTGTGTGTGTGTGTGTGTGTGTGTGTGTGTGTGTGTGTGTGTAATGCAATTTTTGGTGACATATGGCTCTTTCTTCTTTGATATTATTCTCCCATGGCCTCTTTCTCCTATGGGAGCATTTTCTTCCATTTCCTTCTTTTAGTTCTCTCTGTCATGCCCTTTCTCTTTCCTTTCCATCTTTACTCTCTTGAGATAAAGCTGGTGAGAAGCCTTGTGGAGTGAGCCCCCCACCACAGACCAGATGTTCCTTCTTGCCTTTACTCCACACCCTCTGGGGCTCCAGTGAACCCAGAGTCTGCACATTTCCACGCTTGTAGCTGGCTTCTCCACTGAACCAATTTCTACATGCATCACCAGGGAAATAAAACCTACAGTGAAAATGATAGTATCGGTTTTCCATTTTACTTTACTGGTAATGAAATCACAAAACTTCTCACAGAAAGAGCCCTCACATGCCTGAACCACAAACCACATTGGAGAAGGGAAAGCCACGCAATCCTTCCATCTACTAATGCGAGCCATAGGCCAACTCAAACCTGAGCCTATTTTAGATATTTCTAAGCTCAGAATAATTTGTATTGAGCAAAGTGGATGCAGCAGAGGAAAATAAAAATCTGCTGAAAGTGGTCTGCAAAAAAAAAAAAAAACCCCAGGAGACTACTTAAACTGATCTTCAACACCAAGAAATTCTGAAGTAGTAGGAGAAGAATTGTTTAAAGGTTTTTGGAAGAATGTATTACGATGGTAAATCAATATGGAACTTAAGTGAAATTGACTCAGGCAGATGGAAAAGGAATGTTTTAAAATCAGCTCACGCCACTAACTTGTTATGTGAACTTGATCGTGTCACTTAACCTCCCTGGACCTCATTTTCACTGTTTATAAAATGAAGGAGAAGAAAATGTTTAGATTGATGATTTCTAACAACATTTTTAGCTCTAAAATTCCATAATTCTAATCAAAACAACCCTTCTTGTGGCTAAAGGTAAAGCTATTTAAAAAGGTTTTCCCTGTAACCCACTGGAAGAATGACAGGTAATAACCAACATGAAACCTCAGCAATCATCTTGCTCCTTCTCAGAATGTTCTGGCTTCTCTATAATTCAACGAGAGTGAATTCACTTGGACTTCTAGGTGATCTACCATTTCTTACCTCTGTATCCAACTAAGCCACCAAGGAAGGGTCTGGCTAAATAATTGTAGATGTCAAAGAGAATAGGTACAACATATATTGATGGTCTCAGCTAGAGGCTGCCAGAAGCCCTCTTTGCCCAGGACTTGGGGAACCTGCTGGGGAAAAAAAAAGTAACAAAAAATTTTAAAAACTGATAGACCTCAAGACAAAAGAATTTGATCTCAGTAACAAGAGAAATGTTGGTGGTAACATCCTCCCCCACTTAGAGAGGATACTTTCTAAGAGTGAGCTGGGATTCCATGGGGGTCATTTGCCTATTTGCCCTCAGATTCATTCCTTGACTTTCTCTGGCAAAATATATTTCCCAGGCTCCCTTGCTAACTATCTTCTCATTAGGTTCCACTCATGGTAGGCACTAGCAGGAGACTGGAGCAAGGAGGAAGACAGGGAACTTCTCCCTCTCTCTGCTTCAGGGGTTGGGGACACAGCCTCATCAATGGGCTGGGGCTACTCTGTGATCCAGCTTCCCACCAGCAGGACTGTCTCTTGGGCTCTGGTAATACCACCTCCTCCCCTGTTTCCTTCCTCGCCAGAAATGGTAGCAGGTTGTTAATATTTCTAATCTCTGAGTTACTTCACTGTCCCCAAGTTGACTTTTCAGCTCCTCCAGCACCTTTGAGATGTACACTCCATATTATATTTCTTCTGTGAGACTATTTGGCCTGGGTTTTCTCTTCCTGACCACACCCCGGCTGTCACAGATGCCTGATTATGACCATGTGCTGACACTGGCATGCCATCTATATGCAGGAATACCTTGGGTACACTGGCATAGTTCCTAGGAACATTATCTCAAAAAACCCTCCCCTACCTTGGTGAGAGCAAGATAGTTAGCTCAGTGACTCAGTGATGATGAAGTCAACACTGACTTCAAGGACAGGTGAGCCAATGTTCGTGCCTCTATAAGCAGCACACCAAGCCAACCAGGTGGAGCAAAAAAATTGCATTGATGGCTGCTGCAGGGAAATGTCAATGTCTGCCTGTCACATGGACAAATTTACCTAGAAAAGGGAAGGGATTCAAAAGGCTTCAATGGTTCAGAGACAATTTTCTTTACCATCAAAATTATTCCCACAGCCCTTGATTGTTCTCATGCACAGTGTTGTTTTCTAGAAGAGAAAGTGTGTAAATAATAATTTCCAAAGCGCTTTCAAGCTTTTATATCATTCAATATTCATATGCATTTCAGATGAAGATTTTGATATTCTGAAAAACTACAGCTAATAAGTAACATAGAGAAAACCAAAATCTGAGTTTTCTGACCTCACTTTCTGTGCTTTTTGAGGAGTATATGGCAAGAGGCAGTGAGGATCCCAATAGATTACCAAAAACTTACATAGAGAAGCTGGGGTTGCTGGAGGCAAAGTTCAACTTATATGCATATTTACAGCAAACCTGCCATACTAAATGCATACTCAGATGTTTACATCTCTGTCTAGATTGTGAACTAGAGAACAGGAACCAAGTATTAGTCTAATTTAACTCCAGTGTCTATCACAGCTTGACGTCTAGCAGTGCCTGATAAACATTTGTTGGCTACACAGAAGAATGAGGGCAGAGCAAGCCATTAAACAAATATTGATGGAATTGGAAATTGGAAATTAACAGAAGAGTCAATTATATTAAGTAGATAATATAGAAATAAGTACCTTCCTATATGTATTAAGATATAGGAAATGTCTTACTATCTCACCTATATCTCCTTATAGGACCCGAATTCAACCATGAGAGATCCATTCCTTCGGTCTTTGGGAGTCTCTATGGCAAAGCAAAATCTCTGAAACTGGGAATAATTATAAATTTGATTTTAAAAGGAAAAGAGAGCAGATCTCTGAGCAGTTCTACTTCTGGGTATTTGCCCTACCGGTATACCCACACATCTGTAAAATGATGTATGTAAATGGTTTGTGTAACAATATTTTTAAAAGCAAACAGTTGGAAATATCCCAAGTGTCCATCTATAGGGAGTTGGTCAAATAAACTGCAAGACTTTCCATGCATTTATCTTTAAAAAAAAAAGAATGAAATTCTTTATATATTAACATAGAATTACCTCTGGGATATATAATGAAGGAATAAAAGCAAGATGGGGATCGTACGTAATGTTAACTTTTGTGTAAGAAAAGGAATGGAATAAAAATGTGTATTTTTATCTACTTTGTTTATATAAACTAGCCCTGGAAGAATACACAAGAAACCAATACAAAAGCTTACCTGCAGAGAATGAGTGGGGAGACATTCTGAATGGGAACATGGTGAGAACAAGACTTTTTAATGTATGTTTACTGAAATTATTTTTGGTTTTGAATAGTAGAATGTATTAACTAATCAAGTATTTTAATTTAATTTAATCTAATTTAACTTAACTTAAAAGAGAGAATCTAAAAAAAAAAGAAAAGAAATGGGAAAACACCAAAGACAAGCTCTAGTATTCCAGAATTTCTCTCTTCCTCTGTCTCCCAGAGATATATGATAACTACTGAGCCTCCAAGTGTTCTGATCTTGGCCTACTAGATTTAGCAGGTGATCTTTAGTACCTGCTAAATCTCCCCAATGCTGGAATTATTACTCTTACTTCAATTATTATCGGGTCTTACTCATTCACTAGATTGTTAGTCCCTAGAGAGCAGAGTCCATGACTGACTCCTCTTTTTCATCCCCATGGTTCCAGGCATATAAAAGTACGTTAAAAATAAATAAATCTCTGTTAAATAGAATTGAATTTTTCCTACTGCCAAATCTAATTCTGCCTTCAAAATCCTGAGCACAAGCCAGAGAGTTCTCCTTCCTTCTCCTCCAAAAGCATTTTTAAAGTCTATTTAGTAAGAGCACACTTGTTGGTTTCTGAAATGTTTTTTATAGTCCCCAAAAGTGAGAGGGGCAGTCTTTCCATTTACTCTCAAGCAGAGATGGTAAGTGGCAAAGCAGGAAGCTTGGATAAAGGGGCAAGTGAATCTGACACCTTTATAAAGCATATGCTTTCCCATGAGCCTGGAAGTGAGAATACTGAATTAGATGCAATGGGCCCCATGAGTGCAGGTGGAGGCTCAAGACTCAGAGTCCAAAAAGATGATTAAATTCAGGTTTTGTCCAGAAGATGAGCTATCTAAAAAGGCTATCTCCAATGAATGAACATAGAAAGCCAGAGAGTGTGCTTGTTTATTCACTCATTTGTTCATTGACTATCTACCATGTTCCAAGTAGGATGCAAGACCTTGAGGTTTCAGCAGTGAACACTGCAGATCATGCTTAAAGTTCAGGTAGGCAGTTGAACCAACATCACCAGCAATCAATTCACTCATATCACCAAACAGTGCCTGAATCTACAAAAGGCAAAACCCAGCCACCTCCCCAAGGTATAAACTGTAGGGGTAGATAGGACATCAGCATCCCAGATAAATGGAATATATTATGAAGGAATAAAAGATCTTCAGACTAGGGCTCCAAACAGAAATCCAGTCATATGAATTGACCACTACAGTGGCCAAGATAAGACAAAGACTTCATAGGTATATACCTGTTCATGGCTCATATCAGTCACCCTGTCAGGGATGGCTCAAGGACTAGGCTAAGACTATGTGAGGGAGGGCCTGAGAGGGACAGGGCTGGCAAAGAAAGCTCTAGAGAATTAATACATGTGTTCTCATTTTATGTATACTATTAAGCAAAGCACCCCTCCCCTTATACACATTTCCTTCACATTTTGTGCTGTCTTTTTGTGTCCACCCTATTCCATTAGGTTTTAGCCACATAATTATGGTGATGGGGCAGTGGGGAGAGCACATAATAGAGATGACCCCAGCCTTACAGCTTTGCTAAGCACACTGTTATTTCTTTTAAGTTTACTTTTTAAGCATACCAATGTTTTCAAATCTAGAAAATAGGGAGTCTATACTGGAAATCAGAAGAGGTTACCTTAATATTTCAACATTCAACATCTATACAGCACAGAGGACTGGAGATTTTGCACTACCTCAGTCACTAGTTAGCCAAGTGACCTTAAAGATGTCAACAAACCCTCCTTCTGTGCCTGATTTGTCCTGTATCATATGGGAACAAGTCACACTTATTTTGACCCAATAAGAAAAAAAAGTATGTGATGTATATGTGCTCTTAAAAAAAGACAAACACTATACAAAAATATGTGAGATATTTAAAAATTATGATAGTTCTAAATTATATAAAGGTAAGGCTAATATGAAATTCTCATTGTAAGAGCAAGGTGGGTACCTGGAGAGACAGGTTAGAGAACATTGTTTTGGTGTTTTTAAGAGTCACATTTTTTCATTATCTATGACAATAATAGACTGCTCTAGGACTAGACCATCTTCCCATGTTAAATATTTTTGTTTTGATACTAGATGCAAGGATAAGACACAAAAGCAGTCAGTGCACAAAGTTGAAGCAATACTGACTGCTTAGCGACTTCAGAATATTTTTAGCTCAACTCTACCTCTTTCAAAGTTCCTACAGACAAAACATACAGATATATTACAATCTCAGAGAATGGCTTCAGAAATAATCGAAACATCACATGTAGTATCAAGAAAAATTTAGACACGCTCTTACAGAGATACAGACAGTATTTTATGAGCAAATAAAAAACACAAATGCCCAAAATATTGATGTTGTGTCAAAAAGAGCTCTGACCTGGATGAATGAATGTTGTGGGATAAAATCACACAATTCAGGGATGAATCCCCCTCCTCCATGGACTCCTCAAACACAATCTTAGATCTTTTATAATTGTTTTTCATAATTTATTCAGCAATATTTATTGAAAGACTTCTAGGCTCCAAGCACTAGTTGAGTTCTGTGTTGAGAATTTAGCAGTGTCCAAGACAAATTCTCTAACCTCATGAAGTTTATATTCTTGTAAGAAATACAGAAGAAACAAGCAAATAAATATTTACATTAATGTTATATAGAGATAAATGCTATTTAAAGTATAGTAGAGTAAGGAGAAAGAGTAAGGGATGCTATATTAGAAACAGTTGTTAGGGAAAATCACTCTGCGAAGGTGACATTTGAACAAAAGGAATGACAAAGTGAGCCATGGGAGGGATTTTATCTAATACACGTTTCATCTCAAGGCAAGAGAAAGACAATAAACACATCACAAAACAATTCCGACTGTAGATTGTCTATCATTATCAGAAAAGGCGAAAAGTGTCTTCCAAATGTGCTTGCAGGTTGAGCTTCTTCCCTTGCACTTCTGCCATCACCATGACAAGAGCCTTTCATGGACAATTGTTGCCCTTTCTGCATGGGCCTCAGGATGAAGTCACATGTAGCCCACCTGAGTCTTTCCTGCAGGGAGGAGGCCAGACTAGACAGGCCTGCGGCTTGAAGCAAAGCACGAAGCCAAACCCAGCCTGGATTACCTAATCCTCAGCTGACTCAAGAATGTGCTATCAGAAAAAATAAATGACTGTGACCACTGGGTTTGGCAGGAGCTTGTTACTCAGCACTAGCTAACTCTTACAACATGCCAGATAGTGGTAAGGTAGTAATAAGTCCTAAGATGAAAATCAAAATAAGGAAGCAGAACGGGAAGTATTCAGCAGGTGCAAGATTTTCTGAGGATGATGAGAGATGGCCTCAATGAGAAAGTGACTTGGGAGTAAAATATGAAGGCGGTGATGGAACAAGCTAGATTTCTGGAGGAGGAACATTCAAAGAAAAGGGAAAAGCAGATGAAAAAAGTCTTGAGGCAGCATTATACCCCTCAAAGAGAGCAAGGAAGCCAGATTGGCTGGGGTGGAGTAAGTGAGGGGAAGCTCGTAGGAAGTAAAGTCAGGGAGATAAGGGGACAAGCCGTGAAGGGCCTTTCAGGCCCCATGTGTCAGGGTTAAGCAGAGGAGTGGCATAGTCTGACTTAATTTTGAAAGGATCTCCTGTGCTGTGAATGGGGTGTAGGGAGATGAGCAGAAACAGGGGGATTGGTTGGGAACCTATTACAATAAACCAAGGGACAAATTACAGTGACTTGAATGAAGATGGCAGCCACGGAGGTAATGGAAAGTGATCAGGTTTTGGATGTGGCTTGAATGTAGAGCTAATGAGATCGCAGTTGTAAACAATATGGGATGTGAGAGAGAGATTCCAGAAATGATTCTGAGGTTTTAGTCCTTGGCAACCGGAAGGTTGGCGTCAACATCTGCTAAGATGGAGAAGACTGTGAAAGGAGCAAGTCTGGGAGAAGGATCACAGCATCTTGAGTTGAAAACATTAAACTTGAGTTACCCATTAATCATCCAATGAGAATGCCATCGAGGCAATTTGACATCTGGAATGGAGATACTCATTGGAGAGTCATCAGCATATGGATGAAGTTTTTCTCCTGTCAATGAAGATCTGAGAGCTCTTATACAAGGGAAGAGAGACCAAAATGGAAAACTGATATCAAGGGCTGCTGAGATGCTAATGAATCTGTAGGCTCTTCTCCAGGTCACATGGCAAATAGTTAAAATGTTGCTTAATTTAGCTCTCTCTTTCTCTGGCTTTGCCTTGGTCTGGGGTTGCCTTTCTCTCTGCCATTTTGATGAGTTTCTGCCTGGTCAACTGAGGCAAAGCCCAAAGCTCAGAGGAGTTGATGTGCTAGTGAGAGACATGCACTATTCTGACTTCGATTGCCTTATTAATTTGGGCAGATGCATTGGAATGTGATATTATTTTGAGAAAAAGGAACACTGCCCTGACCATCTTTGGGACTAGAGAGAAGAAAAGGGGCTTCTCTGAGTCTGTAGACCACCATGAACAGGTGCTACCTCCTCAGTCTGCAGGGGCAGCATTCTCTGGCTTTACCTGTCACTAACCTATGATGGAGTAGAAGGCAGGGAAGCAATACACAAAGCAACATGGCCCTATTTCAAAGGGTGACACTCCTGTGCTAAGCTGAGGCACCCAGCTTAGAGAAAAAATCTATAGCATCAAATGATAACATCAAAATAAATGCCCACAAGGTTGTAAAATCACTACAAATACAATTGTTTAATACCTCAAAGCAAGTTTTAAAACTTGATTCCCTTCTGCTGCCATTATCACCAATCTATAGCCAAGACACTTCTGCCTCATAAACTTGAAAATGTTTGATTTAGTTGTTAGAAAACTTTAGTTTTTAGAAAACTAACAAGGGCTGCTGGGAGCAAAATCTGAAATCTAGATTATCAAAAGCAAGCTACGAGCTTGGGCTTGGAAAGTAGGACAACAGACATGAATTCTACTAAGGGAATATAAGCTACCAAAGAGATTGACTTATAGGAAAAAGGTCCTTGTCACACTGAAGAGTCATGAGAGAAAGATGCTCAAGCCTGATTTGGAATCATAGCTGAGAATTCTCTTCACACGCTTTTAACACCACCATTAACTGGATGGTATGCCCATTTCCCTTTCTCTTTGAGAAGAATAGAGACGGTCATAAATTTTCATAGCTGTGCTTATTTATACATTGTGACATTTTACTACTCCTAAATTATGATGGAATCCTTAAAAGCCTAGTATTGCAAAGCGTGAAGTCTGGGATTATCAGCGGCTTAATATTTCTGGTGCATGTGAGGATAAAGGACATGCTTCCTGCAGGGTTACAGGCACCATGTGCACTGGCCCCCATGCAGGATGCCCAGTTAGGGAACACCTCGCTGGGTTGTTCTTGAACCTTTGATTCTACAAAATTAAAGCTAAGTAAAGGAGATTCACAAAGGCAGCAGCAGAGCAAGCCCAAGACTTTTACTGTAGAGCATTTTTCAGGGGTTATTTTAGTTAATCCCCTGGCCCACAAAGGAGGAGAACTATGACAAAGGTAAATAAAGGTGATCGTTGAGATGGTTGTCAAAGGATGATTTTGAGAGGAAAAGAAGGCAGAGCAGAGGACAGCAGGTGAAAACTCAGGGAAACTGAAGTCAGTTCAACAAGGGAAGAAAGACTTTTCTGACAGGATTATTCAATGGTGAAAAAACTTCCTCAAAAAGCAGACAGCAAAACAACTAAAGGTGTATTCTTCCTTTCTTTCTTCTTTTTAGACAAAAATTTATTGAATAAACTCTATTACGTGCTAGACACTGTGCTTATATTATGTTGTTTCTAGATGACTATTGCTCCAACTGGACATGTAGAATCACTTGAATTTCTATTTACTCTTATTGCCCTGTTCTGAGCACATATATTAAAAATGTCTGTCTGAAGGGAGAAGCGGGGCAGGGAGAAATAAATTATAGATGAGATTTCTGCATCGCCGGGATGATTGGACTAGTTGAAATACCATTAATTTAAATCATATCACCCAAAGAGATATGGAATCCACTGTTTAAAAAAAAATTGAAACAGTAGTTTTCAAACCTTGAATAAATGAAAGTGAAACACTTTTCCCATTCCACATACCTTGGTTATACAGAGTTCAACCTTTGTCTACCCAAGCACCAGAAAAGAGCGTGACTGCTGGCCCACACTTGAGAAAGTTAGTCAAGGAAAGATTTTGTTTACTTGATCAGTGTATCAGATCAAGTTAATCCTGTGGCCCACAAAGGAGGAGAACTATGACAAAGGTAAATAAAGGTGATCGTACAACCCCACAGGAAACAGGCATGATAAAGTTGGGCTTTATCATGCCTGTTTCCTCTTCAAACTATGATCCAAATCTCTCATTCACAGCCATGATGCCCCTCTCGCCTCCTCTCCAAATGATAGAGAACCAATCCCAGTGAACTCAGTGATCCAGAGAATCATACCATGTAAGCATTAAAACCAGCCTTAAGGAACTCCTTTTCCATGTTTCACATTTTATAGGCCATAGGACTGAGGCCCAACATGGGACACCTTCTCTCATGCCATGGCAAGGCCCTGTTTCCACACAACTCAGGCACAAACAAATTGACCACTTATTCTCCATTAACTCTCTACTTCCTGCCAGTTTCTCCACTGCTTGAATCACTTCCCTCTTGGGATTGTCCCCTTCCCACTAGCATCTTTACATATGTCACCAAGAACCATCAATGGCAAACTGACTGTCAGTAAGTAGAGTCAGGCAGTGATGAGGTGGATGTTGAATCGAGGATACCCTCTTGACCTCACCACCATTAGCAGTGCTGGCAAGCAGTAGAAGTGGGGTAAAGCCCTAGCTAATTGGCCAGGGCTGTTATGTAGCCAGCAAGCAGCGATAGCAATAGTGTGATTACTGTCCCTCTAGCTCATTCCTCATAGCCTGTCTATGTGAAATCCTCTACCTCAAACTAAAAAAGTCTCCTCTCATCCCACCACAGCTTCCCCAGAATATACCTGCCTAACTAAGCCATTATGGGACTCTTTCAACTCACTCTCAGCAATCATTTTTATTTAAAATCATCTCTGCTTTCTAACCTGATTATTAGCCATCACTGCTGAGAGCAGACTGGCTGCTAAATTAGTTGGTACTCACTGTTCCTGTACTCCTTATGTGTCTCTTCCGACCACAGAGGACTCATAAAAGTGAGGGCATGCAGTGACAAACAAGGCACTTATGAATTTGAGACTGCAGTTCCACGCTTATTTTCCATGGCTGGATGAGCTTAGGTGTGGGCAGCAAGATGTTTTTGTGTACAATTAGTATAGAAAAATTCATAAAGAATCTCCATCATTAAGCAACTTTTCTCTGCCCTTTTGGAATCAGCCATACAGTCTTCACAAAACCAGACTATCTCAGAATGCAGTGTTTTTGTATAACAGGCTTATTGTAGTTAAGAGGAAATCTGCCTTGACTACAGATCTTTTCAAAAATTTTGACCATTTAGGTTTTAAAATTTTCTATTCCCCATTCCCACACTCAGATTAGATATAACTTATCTGGGAAACAGAATAAAAGAATCTTAGATTCTGTTTGGGGTGCTACCTACCATAAAAGATGAAAAGGAGGTGCATATCCAATATGAAATAAGCTGTTTGAGGCCAGATCTTATGGCAGTGAGGCAAGAAGAGATTTCCTTCCTTTTCCTGGGAAAGGAGGAGTTTTTCACCTCCTTTGGATATAAAAGGGGTGTCTGCTCACTATAGTCTTCTGAAAGACCAGGTCTGATGAACACATTCTCAGGTTCAAAAATTCAACAGCTCAACTCTACATCCCAATTAACTTCCAAACTCCTTGGTCTTCACAACCTGGCCTTACCGTCTTTCCTATCAAACTTCATTTACAAAATGAACAAGTCAAGCTGAACTAGTCTAACTGTTCTTTAATTAAGTCCCACACTTTCCCACTTAGGCTTTGTTCAAGCTGCCTGTAATGTTCTTCCTCACCCCTTGGCCCATCTCTGCAGGTCCACATCTCATTGTCCTTCAAGAATAGTAAGAGACAGAAATTGACTCAAAAGGAATTGATTGGAAAGATAGAAAGATAACTCGTGAAAACCAAAAGTACCAAGTATGAATAGACCTTACAAGGAACTAGAATAAGAAATTGAAATGCTATATAGAGCAATGTTTCATTTCTCTCATTCTCCCCATCCTCTCCCTCCCTCACTAACAAAATATGCTCTATCTCTACTTCCTCCCATGAGTCTCTCTCTTACTTTCAGACTCTGCTTTCTCTGCTTTTCCATATACACCTACCAAACATGGCCACCTGAGGTTTTTCCATGTTTTCTCAGCTCCAAGCCCTCTGACGAACTGACTAGGATCCTATAGTGCATACCAATTCCCAGTGTATGAAGAAGTGTCACTGCATTGACTTGCACATGGACTGACTCTCAGTTGATCAACTCCACTCTGCTCAGCTGGGCCAAGGAGGTGAGGGTCATCAAATATAAGTTGACAGAGTTTCTGTGTGGATATATCTGTGTTGCTGAGAGGGGAACATTTTCATAGCAGCAGGGCATGACCGAGGCAGACTTCCTAAAAGTTACCTCCACCAACCCAAATTCCAGCTCTTTCTCAAAGCTTTCTCTGGTTCCACCACCTAGACATAACCTCTTCTCTCTCTGAGTATTTATTTCACTTGTAAGAAGGACCAAGTAAAGGACAGCACTGACTTTAGCTCAAATATAAATGTGTCTCAAAGTAACAACAGCTCAGCAGGGCACAACTTATTTTGATAAGAAGCCTTGGGAGGGTTAAATGTCTTCATGTAAACTTCCCAAAAGCTCTCAGCAGACTTTTTGGACAGGATACCATTTTGCTGTGGATAAAATGCAGCCACTTCAAGGGATGAAAGCCTCCCCTGGCTTTATGTTTGCCTACCAAATATTCTCTCCTGCTTGCCTCTTCAATTCCTGTTTCCATGCCTTGCCTGGCCTGAATGGAGCCTGCAGTGCAAAGAGGCTCTGATACTGACCGTAGATTTTCACTGAAAACTCCCTAAGCCATTGTGCCTCTCTGCCTTTGCCATGCTGTTCTCTTTTCCTGGAAGGCACCCTTGTCCTTCCCCTATTTATCTGCCAGAAAACATCTCTTTAAGGGTTAGCTCAATTTGCTCCTCTTCTAGTACTCTGCAGACACTCTTAGATGCACCCATTAGAACTTGTGCAGGTTTCCATTTTGCAAACATCACACTGTCTTGCATTTGTCTTTTGATGTTTCCATCCATCAAAAAGATTGTGTGAGCCTTAAAGGCACACAAAATTTATTTTTTATGTCTATATCCCTAGCACCTATCACAGGTCCTGTCACACAGAATTTTATAAGAAGCAGAAATAACTGGAAAACGCTAAGGAAACCCCTTGGCGCCAAAAGATTCTTCCTTTTCTTGCCACTTTAACAGAAAAGTATTTTAGTGGATGTCTGAAAATACTGCCTAACTTTCCTATAAAGAACCACCCACCCACCCTGTGTGCAAAGTGAGCTGTCATTCACAGTGACCCAGCCCTTTTTCCCCTGCTGTCATAGGGGTAGGCATGTAACTCAGGCTGACAATTTAAAGGATTCCCATTCCTTGACCACAGTAATAGGCTCAGGGGTGGGCATATAACACAAGTAAGTACAATCAGAGCTTTCTCTGAGATGTAAGACATGAACACAAGGAAAAGGATCTTTACACCTGGATTGTAAATTATAAGAACACAGACTTAGAGATAGTAATGGTCATATTTTGTTCCTCTTGAGTATGAAACCAAAATACATAGAGAAGCAGACGTAGAGAGAGATGTATGAGTAGAGCCCTAATATGTTGTTTTAGTGCCTAGATCCAGCTGTATCTGAAGTCAGACCCATCTTGTCCTTCCTGGTTACTAGATTTTAGAGCCAGCTCAACATTCTATTCATTGAATTTCTATTATTTGCAGTCAAAACAGGTCTGATATATACCATTTCTTTTTTGCTGAAATATAAAGTGAGAGTTTCTTTTCTGCCAATAGAACTCTTGCTTAATTACCTTATCCTGAACAATAACAATTATTTAGGTAAGACCCATTAGCCTTAAATGATCTCAACCATTGCTAGGATTTGGTGTGTTCAAAGGTTATCCTATATAAATCTGACATATTCTGTTTAAAAGAGGAAAAATGTTTTAATACAGATTTAGCAATTATTCTCAGGATAATTGCAACTGTTTATTGCCATAATTAAAATATTTAAAGATCGTGTTAAAAACCAATACCCTAGTAAAACAATAAAGCTTTTAGAAGGAAACATAGACAAATATCTTCATGACCTTGGAGTAGGCAAAGAGTTCCTAAATAGAATACAAAAAGCTCTAGCAGTAAAGGGAAGAAAGTCAATAAATTGACTACATTAAATTAAGAACTTTTGTTCAAAAATATTATTAAAGAGTGAAACACAAGCCATAGAGTGGGAGATGATATTTGCAATAGACTGATCTATGAAAGGACTTGTATCCAGAATACATGAAGAACTCCTACAAATCAATAAGAAAAGGGCAGACAACTCAACAGGGGGGGAAAGAAGACAAAGGGACTATCAAGTGGTCAATATGATAAGGAGAGGTATCTAGCCTCACTAATTATCAGAGAAATTCAAATTAAAACCACAATGATATACCAGTAGATATCCCTCAGAATGTCTCAAATGAAGACAGTAGGACCAGGTTAGGCAAGGATGTGGAGCAGCTGAAACTCATACCTTGCTGATAGGAGTACAGGTGAGCACGCCACCCTAGGAAAGTATTTTAAATACTAACTGACACTGAACATTTTTCAGATAGGATGCTAGTAATGTTTGGCTTCTTGACGGGTACTGGATACACAAATATTTTTACTCTGTGTCAGTTCTTGGAGCTGTAAACTTGTGAGCGTGCACTTTTCTGAGTATATGTTTAACTTCACTGCTATCAGGGCCTCCAGCAGCAGCAGTGTAAGTCAAGTCAGCAAGTGCCCTTCACAGCCGAGCTGAGCCAGGGAGGAGCTCTGTTCTCAGTCCTGGTTCTCCACCCTCCCCTTCAATTCTGCCTGTTACCCAATATCCTTTACATCAGCCAGAATCGCTTTCTATTCCTTGCAACTCAGAACCCTGGCTAGCACAACCCTAGATAATTTATATACATAATTAATTTCATAACATAAGTTAATATTTGACTAAAAGTTTGTATATTCAAAGTAGTCAAACTGTTTCTTTTGACATTTTTCTGATTGAGAAAATATTGTGGGCTTATGTTTGGGGTTGCCTTTTATCTAGACATATACAGTTCATGCTTCAAGTGTCTACTCAAAGATAGCTGGTATAGTGTTTAAGCTCTTGGATTCTCATGCTAAATGGCCTGGGTGTGATTTCCAGCTTCAATATTTGCTGGCTGTGTGACCTTGGACATGGTCATCAATCTTTCTATGTCTGAGTTTCTTCCCTTGTAAAATAGGGATAGGGTCTACTTTCATAAGTTTATTACATGTAAATACATGTAAAGCATTTGTAAGTATTTGCTATTGTTATGATTTTTAACATGAAAGAGACTCAGGCTCTGTCATCATCTAAGCAGACTCCCCTGTCCAGGACTGGAGCAGCTGGAACAAGAGAAGGAAGAGCTCCTAGAAGGAAATGAGAGTACATCTTATTTGAGCTGGACCAATGTTTTGGAAGTAGGCAGTAAAGGCCCTGAAGGTCTATGCTCCTTCTCTGAAGACCCTCCACCCCAGCTCTTCCACATCCCACCTCCCATTCAAGAACACTACAGCTGCCACCTAGCTCTGCTCAATTTAATCAATGAGAATGGCCTAATAAAACCCCTTTCTGGGCACCACCTTAGCCTCTGACTCCCAGGTCTTTTTGAAGTATCTCCCAAGAACCTGTTTTAATGGTAATTGACAACCAAACTCTGGGAGCTGCAGCAACAGCTGCAGTAGTGGGAGTCAGGGGCTTTGAACCACTGGTTCAGCGTCTCCTCTCATCCTTGCCCAATGTCCATCTCACATTCAGCTATCTGAGAAGACTCAATTACTCCACCCCTTGCAAGCCTGGCCT
The DNA here is from genome assembly GCA_028627145.1 of Eidolon dupreanum. Lineage (NCBI taxonomy): Eukaryota > Metazoa > Chordata > Mammalia > Chiroptera > Pteropodidae > Eidolon > Eidolon dupreanum. Next base: position 20,972,293 of record CM053503.1, on the reverse strand, counting down.
TAAGTGCCTTACCACTGACAGAACACACCTCAAGAGGCCACCCTTAAGCAGGGCCTTAATCTTGTGTCAGCTCTGTAGCACACTCCTAACTTGCCTATAATGACTGTTTACATTTTTCTCCTCCTGATCCTTCTTCCAGTTCTCATCCTTCCCTAACAGGTATTTTGGAATGTTAAACTAAAGTAACAAGTAGAAAAACTAGGAAAATATTAAGAACAAATGAGCAGCAATATGTTTACACACCAACACACACACACACACACACACACACACACACACACACACACACACCACAGACAGCACTAAATAAAGATCATCTCAGGATGAGAATTATTTGGTTAGGGAAATATTCTGGTATGCTTAGTGAAGTACAGAAGATAGGCACCAAGAGTTTGGTCTAAAAGGAAATAGTTAATGACATAGTTAGATTTTTTTTTGGTTGGGAGATAGAGGGGCCTGTGTGATGTGACTGGAGGCCACCTTTGCTGAGAGTTGTGGCCAGTAGGAAATGCCCAAGGAGGTTTAAAAATGGAGTGTCTGTTATGGAGTGAAGTAGTTTGTGAGGCTGCAATGTAAACTCTCTCCATGACCTTGAACTTTCACTTGAGTCTACTACATACACAGACAGCCTGCTAATAGTGTCACTTGGAGGAGGTGAAAGAATCCTGTCCAATAGGGGTAACTTACTGAGGAAAAGGCCAGGCATACACAGGTTGCCCAGATAATCTATAAGTTAAATTAATTCAGTTGAGGCAGAAACTCAGAGCCCGAGGTGATCAACAGAAAAGTAAGTTTCTATAAGCATCTCTGGAGAGATCACGAGGGAAGGTGGATATAAGGGTCCCAGACCATGGAATAAGGGTCCCAGGACAGTATTATTTGCATTTCAAAGGACAAGAGGACCCCCAGCTAACACCTGGGTTATGTTGATTCATTGATTATATTGCTTATATGTATCTATGTTCAGTTGTGTACACAAGTCCTTAGAGTGGATGGTGTAAAGAGAGCCGTGAGATGGAAGTGTAAGGAGGTGAATCTGAATCCTGGTTTGTCATTAATTTGAGGCAAACCAGTGAGCTTATGTGGTCCTCTGGAGCCTCATCTATACAATATAGGCTTTAATCAGATAAACTCTATAATCTCTACAAGCTTCAACTTTTCAGGGAACTAATCTCGCCTTCCCACTTTTCCCTGATTACTTGAGTTCTCCCCGCATTTTTACAAAGCTGGGGAGCAATTTTAAAATTTCTCAATGCAGACTTACAGGAAGACATGCATCCACCATTCCTCCCTCCTTAAGCACAGAGATGGAAAGGCCCTTCTTCTCCTGGCCCATAGGACAGCAGAGTTGAGGCACAGACCAAGCCTAGAAGTGAATCCAGTGGGGGAGAAGTTAAATAACTTCCCAGAGTCATCTCACGGGTTATTGACAAAACCAGCCCAAGACCCAAGCCTGCTTTCTAAATTTATTTCTCCCCCCAATGTCATGCCATTTGTTCTCTTCCTTCTATCATTGAATATTTGTTCAATAATTGCTAGAACTCAGGAATAAGTAATAAGGGAGATAAAATTTTGAGGGAAAGAAAACTGTAAGGTGAAATGATTTGTCTCAGAATTTGCAATAGAATTGGAAACTCTCCACCTTCCAATCTCTTCAGTAATATCTTACTAGTAAATGGTGGGATTTTACTGGAAAGCTATAAATCCAATAAATTCTTATTAATTGACAACTCTATCCCAAGACTATGCTATACTCTGAGGATAAAGTGGTGAGCAAGATAAGTTCCTTACGGAATTTACAGGCTAAAAGGGAAAGACAGACCTTGAAGTAGTAATCACATTGCTATAGATAATAAATTTGTTATAGTCATGACATGTTGTTATGTATTAAAGGAATACTGTAATGGTTAATTTTATGTGTCAACTTGACTGAGTCATGAGGTATTTGGTTAAGTATTTCCAGGTATGTCTGTGATGGCATTTCCAGATGAGATTGGCATTTAAATTGGTCAACTGAATAAAGCTGATTGTCCTCCCCAATGTGGGTGGGCACCATCCATTAATGAGGGCCTGAATAGGACAAAAAGGTGAAGGGAGCATTCACTCTCTACCTGACTACTTGACCTGGGACAGCGGACTTCTTTTCTTGGACTGGGACTTACACCATTGATGCTCTTGGCTCTCAGGCCTTCAGACTCAGCCTGGAACTACACCACCAGCTTTCTTGGTTTCCAGCTTGCAAACAGTAAATTGTGGGACTTCTCAGACTCCACGATCACATGGGCCAACTTTTTATGATAAATATTATGTCCATCTATATATCTATATATAGATACATATCTATCTATATATATTTATATAGATAGATAGATAGATAGATAGAGACAGAGATAGATAGAGATAGATAGAGATAGAGATAGAGATAGAGAGAGAGAGAGAGAGAGAGAGAGAGAGAGAGAGAGAGAGAGAGATTCTACTGGTTCTGTTTCTCTTGTGAGCACTAATACTAGTCTAGGCTGTCAGGAAAGCTTTCCTTGAATAAGTAAATTTAAGCAGAGACCTAAAGTGGAGTGTGAATTAGTGAGATGAAGCAGTAGGAAATGGAAGGGGGAAACAATCAGGGGAGAGGACATAACATGAGCACAGGAAATGGTCACTTTGAAGAACTGGAAGACGACTAACTCTGTGGGCTGTTGAGAGCCAGGAAAATATTGGTGAGTGAGGAAACCAAAGAGGTAGGCAGAGATTGGATCACGCAGGGCATTATGGGCCCTCATTAATGATTTAGGACTCTATCTAGAGAACAGTGGAAAGTCATTTGAGATCTCTAACCAGGCTGCCAGACATTAAACAGATCCACCATGTGTGTTTGTTTGTTTCATCACAGGATCTAGGCCAGTCCTAGTTTGAAGCATTGCCAGATGTGCTGTCTCCTGAAAAGTTCCCCTGGGCTTCTAGAAGGCATTTTTGACTTTTCCCCATCACAGTCTGTCTTTTTACCACTGAACCCAGTTACCATGTGATGGATTGTGAGTGGCAGAAAGGACATCTGTGAGGTCCAGTGGGGGAAGGCCTGAGCAGAGAGTCAACAGTTCTGCCCTTCTCTTGACCTCCCCGGACTCTCATTTGGGGGTGGTGGAAAAGTTCAAGACCCTATGTCTCCATTTTTGCCCTCTGCACCTGAGTCTGCCTCATCTCCCTAGGATGATGGAGAAATAATTAAAGACGTGCAGTATGAGGTTCCTGGGTTCTGAGGTAGCAGCTGGCGCATGTAAACAGGAGACAGTACCACAGGAAAGCACCCAACGGCCACTGTAGTGGAGCTCAGGAGAAGCTGCCTGTCAGCCAGGGCCGTATCTACCTCGATGCAACCTCAGCCACACTCATAGGGAAGCGGGTTTGGCTTTCTGGTAAAGTTTGTCTGGTTAAAGTTAACAGTCAACAGTCTATTCAGTACATATCAACTGCATCTGAGCACATGAAGATAAATAAGACAAGATCATTTCTTTGAAGAATAAAGTGAACTGGAGGGAACCATAAAAACCAGGCATCAAAATTTCTCTGGAGATGTGGATACATTTGTATTATATGTTTACGTAAACATTATGTTTTTTAGGTATAAATATGAATTATATTTGGCAGATGAATGGAAGCCCAAAGATGTGCGCATCCTAATCCTGGGAGCCTGTGAACATGTTACCTTCCACGGCAAAAGGGACTTTTCAGATGTGATTAAGTTTAAAGGATCTTGAAATGGAGAGATCATCCTGCATTTATGCAGGTGGGCACAATCTAATCACATCAATCCTTAAAAGCGGAAAACCTTTCTCAGCTTCAGTCAGACAAAGAAAAATAGGACAAAAGAAGGAACAGGAAAAATTTGAAGCATGAAATGTACTTGACCTGCTGTTGCTGGCTTTGAAATGGAAGAAGAGTGCCAAGAACCAAAGAATGTATTTGGCTTCTAGAAAGTGAAAATGGCTAGGAGATAGAGTCTCCTCTAGTCTTCAGGAAGGAATGCAGCCCTACCGACACCCTGATTTTTAGCCCAGTGAGACCTGTGTCAGACTTATGACCTACAGAACTGTAACGTGGTAAATTTATGTTGTTTTAAGCCACTGTTTGTGGTAATTTGTTAGCACAGTAATAGAACACTAATACTATATAGTATATGTTTTCAGTTCTAATTATCTTTCAATCAGGATTTCTTAGGTACAAATGACACAATCCATTCCAGCTAATTTAAGCATAAAATTAATGTATTATAGGATATTAGGTAAGTCAGAGACCCTCCGGGAGAACCAGAGAGGCTAACTCTGAAAGTTTGCAGCCAGGAACAAGCTCAGTTGCATCACAGAGGCCTCCCTTGGAGAACCCCACTGTCACTTCTGCCTGGAACCCACCTCCTGAAGGTCCACGTGGCCATCCACAGAACCAGATTCCCTCCGCAGCAGGTCAGCCAGCTTATCTGTGCCCTTTCACAGCCTGCCCTGCTATCGTTACTCAGTTCCCATCATGTCTCCTGCAGGTACTTCTAAGCGGTGGAACCGCATGCCACACCTGCACCCCCACGGCAGAAGAGTCTTCAGCTTCACGGCAAGACTTCATGGAAATGATGAAAATAGGAGGGTACTCAAATTTGGTGAGGGGGAAAAAGACAAGAGTGGAAAAAATATCTACTACAAAGGCCTTTGGTCAATCCATGCACACTCTCTGTTTGCCAATTTCAATTGTCATTACTCAGCCCCATCATAACATTAATGTTACCTCCTTAACCTTGAAGTTGGTTGAGTCTGCAAACCACCAGAAAATAAATAATTCCAATGCAATGTGTTAAGTACTGTAATGAAAGAATGGACAAAGAACTTTGGGAGTTCCAAGGAAGAAGCTGCTGCCTTAGGACAGGTAGACCAGAAGATTTGAGTTATGAGAGTTTTCAGCCAACAGTTTTGAATCAATAGCGCAAGAATATCCCAGACAGAAAGGCATTATACTATTATACAAAGTTGCAGAAGAACTTGGCACATGTAGGGATAAGGGATAGCTGGGCATGACTGAGGCCCAAAGAGTAATGGAGAACAGAAGAATCTGAGGAGGGAAAGGCGGTTGAGGGCAAACCATAAAGAGTTTAATAAAGTATGCTATGCAGTTTATCCTATAAACACAATGAAGGAATTGACATTAGGTCATTTTTAGAAAGATAATCCTGGAAGCGGTATGGCAGAGAGATTAGAAGAGGAAAAAACAAAAACAAAAACAAAACAAAACAAAAAACAGGTCAGAATTACTAGTTGGGAGGTTATTACAGAAATCCAATGAAGAAATTAGATGTGAACAAAAGCAGTGACAGTAGGTATTATGAGGAAGGGGTTAATTCTGGATAAATATGGCTGGTGGAAAGAGAAGACTCAAAAGTGTTAGGACTGTTCAGACTTGGACAGTAAGGGAGAAACTCTTGGCATTCGCTAAACTGGAAAATTTAGGAAGTTGAAAAAAGAGGTTTTAGGAAAAGAATAGTTTTGACTTGCACCTGTGAATTTCAGATGACTGTGGTACATACAGATAAGATGTCTAGGATGGAATTGGACACAATAGTCTGGAGATTGGTGAAGACTTGAGTGGGAGACATAGATTTGGGGTCATTATAAAGACTAAAGCCCTGGGGCTGGGTAAAGATTTCTCAGGGAGAGTCTGCAGAAGAGAAGAGGGTCGAAGACCTGTCACTGGGCAAGTGTAATATTGAAGGGCAATGGAGGCAGATAGGCCTCAGGGGTCCTGTGCCTCACTACCTAAATGGACCCCAGGTCTAAGTTTTTTTAGTTTACATGGTCCCAAAACAAAGATGAGAGGATGTCAAGAGTTGCTGAGTAAGGGTGTGACTGTGCCTAGGACTGAAGTCTCACCCTTTGTGGACACTATTTTCTTTCTTTGGCATAAGTGGATCAAAGCAGCCAACTTACCCAGTGTCCCAATTCTAAGAGACATTGCTCTTCCAAGGTGGTCATGGCCTGTAATATGCAGCTCTTTCCCAACTATGGAAGACTGATTAGAACAAGGGCTATCAATATTTGGCCTGGTCCACAGCATATGAACTTTAAAGTCTCGTACTTAAGACAGTTGTCATGTAGAGGATTTGGAATAGATAATCCCAGAAGACTGAGCGTTTGGTGTTTGGAGCCAATAAGAACACAGAGGCCAGGTGCAAATGCTATTGTCAAGCCCCAGTAACTACAGGCACACAGAGGAACTGATTAGTAAAGGAAATGGAACAGATGTCAGAGAGAAGCAGAGATGCCACGAGCAAGAAACATGTGGTCATAGGAGAGAAGGAAGAGCCTTGGGTCTGAGTTTCTGGTTACAATCTTCATGCGTTGCTGCTATATCCACCCCACACTCATTTTGTTTTGCAACAACTCAAATACAGACCGGGAGAACACCACAGAGAAGGCTCAGTTTGCTTAAATTATACTTATATGTGTCACATGTATCCCCACTGTAACTTTTCACATTGCCGATCCTTGCAGCAAAATCTTTTTTGCAGTTAACACAAAAATAAATGTAAAGGATGACCCTCTCTAAAGAAACCCAAATTCTAAATTAATGAAGTCTGAATTAATGAGGTTTCACAAACATATCACAGACACTGGGCTATCCTCTGTAAATAGAAATTGGCAATTTCATTCATTGGAGTCAAGTTCTAGTCTATACCTCTCATGTCAAACGTAATCAGTTATGTGAAACAGGATCTTTGTTTATCATAAGCCTGCACTGTTTATAAGTCAAAAGCAGTATACTTGAGTTTCTCAGGAATGTTTGAAAAGCAAAATCTTACTTTTCCTAGTAGGATTCAGTCTCAGTGAACTTTTTCTAGAATGACAATTCCCACCAAGGCGCAGGAATTTTCTTGGTCTAGCAGGTAAATTACCTTTCATAAGAGAGGATTTATAAACAGCCTCTAAGAAATAGATTTGTAACAGCTAGTGCCAGTTTATGAATATTAATCCAAAATCAAATACTAAAGCACAGAAAAAATTCTTCCAGAATGTTGGGGATCAGGGCATAGGACTAACACCTACCTAGGAAGCTAACTATTAAATCAGAATTTGGCAATATGCACCTATTGTGTTCAATGTGATAGGATGTGACCAATGGTATATCTGAATCAAGTAGATTTCATACATATGTGTATGACTTACCTAGTTATGTTCAGGACCAGGCTTTAAATCCACCTCGCTAAACCTGGACGTACAAATGTCTTATCATGATACCCTTGACATATACTTGCCATGGACAGATCTTTTATAAAAAATTGTTGCTGGTATAAAAATAGGCACATGCAGACATGTACACTCTATTTAAGAGTGTCCATGACATGGTGGATCTGTTTAGAACCTTGATTGTGGTGATGGCATCACAGGTATACACACATGTCCAAACTCATCAAGATGTACACATTAGATGTGTGCAATTTTGTGTATATCAATTATTCTGCAATAAAAATAATATATTATATATAAATTATATATAATGCTGAGGAAAGCAAGGAAAGTTGCAGAATGACCTGTATATTGTACAACCATTTATATAAAGTTTTAAGATATGGAAGCCAATTCTATATATTATTTATGACCATATATATAATAAAAGTTTTTTAAATGTGTGGAAATGATAAACACCTAATTCAGGTGTTGGTTACTTCTAAGAAAAGAAGGAGAAATGAGATTGGGGAGGAGTACTCAGTGGATTTTAACTGAATCTGTAATGTTTTCTTTAAAATAAATTTTTACTGCTGATAAAGAAAAAAGTGTGTGTGTGTGTGTGTGTGTGTGTGTGTGTGTTTCACACACACACAGTGGCCCATAGATATTGTTCAATGGCTAAGACATATCATGTCAGAACTGAAATCTTAAAATCTGTGTGCAGGCAGAAATAGAATACCTTGTATTTACATCTTACCTTGCACTTTTCAAAGCATTTTCATAAATTTGGATATTTTAAAATCACAAGTAGGTAAGTTCTGCAGTTGTCATTATCCAATTTGACAGATGAAGTACAAAGACAGAAAATGGAAATATGAAAATGTAACATTGAATTTTTCTAGGTTCAGAGTAATCCTTACTCGGTTGCCAATAATCATAGACCTCCTCCTTCCCACACACAGTCTTCATCGTCCACGCACCTCCAAAGCTGGCATGTCTCATTCTGATCTCCAGTAAAAGAATTTCTCCAAACAGTGATTGTAACACTGGGAGACAAACCCCTGATTGGAAGCTGACATTGACTCTTTTCTAATATAAGAACTTAAGCATTTTGAAAGTAAAGTAGTCTCTTAAAATATAAGTGTGTGTCACGAAGGGAATTGTTATAGATGGAGATCAGGTGAACTGTCTTTCAGGGGAATGAGACTGAGGCCTTTTCTACATTTGGAAAGCATTGATGTATTGAGCACCCACTGTGTACTCCACAGCACTGGGCTGGACATCAGAGTGGAGGAGTGTGAGGGAGACATTCAAAGTGGAATAAGCCATGCCCTCAGGAGGGTGGCTGAAGAAAAGGAGAGTGAATAACTACCTGGGAAACAGGAGCGATTGCCAGAAGGAGGCAAGGTGGGTTCTCTGGGCCACTGAGGAGGGAGTCTGGAAGGATCTTCACTGGCAGCATGAGGAACAAGTAAGGAGCAGAACTGGCTCGGAAGAAGGGCTGGAGCAGGTCATTGGAGCTGAGCCAAGAGACACGTGGGAGCAGTTGTAAGAGCAAAGGTCAGTGTTTCCTTAATCAGAGCAGGGTCCTCTGCCAAGCAGGTGAAGACAAGAGCTTTATTACCAACAGAGACCAAAATCATGGACCTGGGCCCCAGTACAAATGTTCTTTGAAAAGGCACAATGCCATATGCCAGCCTTTGCCAACAGTAGTGGGAAGGGCGCTCTGAGTCCCCTGAGTAGAGCTTACCCAGCCAAGTTGAAAAGACACCATCACTCTTTTTTTGCAGGTGGTCTTCAAGTTTCCTTCTACTCCAGAGCCCACTTCTGCTGGCTACAGTGAACAGGGAGCACAGGAATCAGAGAAAAGCCTGGGTGGAGAACAAAGGCCATCCACTTTGCTGGGAGAGATCATTCTCTATTAGTCGAAGCTGAATGGAAGATATGAAGAAAGAGAATTCTAGGCCAAGTGTGGTCCAGAAATAGCAGAAGTAGCATCACCTGGGAAATGTTAGAAATTCTCAGGCCTTTCCTCAGGCCAACTGAATCAGAAATTCTAGGGGTGAAGCCAGAAATCTATGTTTAAGAAGACCTCCAGGTGATTCTGATCTACCCTAAAGTTTGAGAGCCACTGCCCTAGAATATTCTACATTGAAAAATCATCAGTTATCTGGGCTGGGAAAGTATTGACATAGGCCAGCACAAAAATAATTGGTACCCTTGGCTTTAATGTGCCAGCAAACCAGCATGAAATAATGGTCAAAAAACAAAGATCACCCATCACATACCCAGAACTATCAAAGGACACCTCCGAATCTAATAGGCTACTCACCAGAAAATGTCAGATTTTGGGTTTCACATAGTTTTGAGGGAGCATCCATAAGGGACCCTTTCTGAGATTACCTCCAAAGGTTCTGAGTACCACTAGAAAAGAATTTGTTCACTGGATCTCCATATGACCCTGCCAGTCTGTAGCCCCAGATCAATCCAACCAGTGAGTTTTGTAGCCTTTTTTCACCAGCTTATTCTGTCTTCGTCATGAAGATCATAAAACAGGAAGAGTCGAATGAAAGACACATTCTTCCTCACCTCAGTTGAGACTTAAATATCATTCATGTATTCATCCAGTCATTCAACAAATATGTTTTAAGTACTTAGAATATGCCCAGCAATTAATTATCTCTTTTTCCCATCCCTAGTCAGTTTTATATAAAATTCACCATGTCAACATCATTTGTTTATTTATCCAATGGTTCTTTGAAGAAGATGAAACTAACTCACCAGTCCTTAACTCTGACCCAAAGTATCATTTGCATATGATTTTTTTATTAATTTCACAGAGAAGAAGCTTGGCAAGCACATAGCGCTTCCATATCTCTTCTCCTAAGTTGTCTTCATCCAGAGATAACATTTCAGAAGGTGGATCAGACAGACAAATCATAAGAACAAAATATGATAGGTGCTAAGAGAGGTATGTCTAGTATGTTGTTGGTACATAAAGATGAGAGGAACTCATTACAGCTGAGGTTTTTGTTTTTAATTTAATATAGAAGAAACATCTAAATTATTCTGAAAGACTCTTGATTCCCTTAAGCATCCAAATATACTGTTGACCTTCATTCTTGGCTGAGGACTGCCAGCACCTTCACGGCAATAATCAAGGGCCATCAGATGTGAATTTTTTCCTCTCCATTGTCCCTCCACATCCCTACCACCCTTTGCTCTTTCTCCACTTCTGTTGTTAATGCCGCACCTTCCCATGTCCTCTGCAACTTTGCCCCATCAGCTCTTCAGTCTCGCTCTCACCTACTGCTTCATTCCTGGCTCTGCTCCTTGAAATGATGAAGGTTTTCATACTTCCCAGGCCTGATACATCCCCATCATCCCTACTGATTTCCCAGGAAACTACCACTGCATTGCTCTCCTTTCCTTCGCTGTCGAACTTCAAATATAATCTTCTTTCTTACTTTTTTCATTCTTTCATCAGGCCCTTAAAAAATAATATTTAACACCTTTCTATATGCCAGGCATTGTTCTAAGTGTTACATATTGTGTATTAACTCATGTCACCCTCATAATAACATTGCTCGTTGAACACTATCATTAGCATTCTCATTTTTCAGGAGAGGAAACTGAGCACAGAATTGTTAAGCCATTAACCTAATATCACACAGCCGGCAAGTGGTAGAGCTGGGATTATGACCCAAGTGCTCTGGCTTTTGAGTCTGTATACTTAATCATTAGAACAGCTGCAGAAGACGTATTCGGGAAGGCTGCCTGACCCATGCTCCTTT
>CM053503.1:20926577-20960800 GCA_028627145.1 Eidolon dupreanum | reverse complement strand
GTGCCACATCTCCCCCTGCATTTCTCTCTTCTGTGACAATGTGTGGTCCCCCACTGCCTGACATTCCCTTCACTACTTTCCTTGTTAGGCTGGCCACCTCTCACCTTCTATGACCTAGCTCAGGCACCTGTTCCAGGCAAGCTTCCAGGGCTCCTTAAGGCTCATGGTGCCCTTCCTTGTGTTTTCACATCCCCTCTGCAAATGTATGTCATTGCACTCTCATAGGGAACAGATATAATTGGATATTATGTACTCCTGAGCAAAATAGCAAGCTATAGAATAAGATGGATAGTATGACCCCTTCTATGTAAAATTCTATGCACTATGTAAAAAACATAAGCCGCTCATGTCACTCACTTGCCTAAATCCTCCAGTGAATTTCCAATTGTACCTAACAACAAAACACAAAGGCCAGACCTAGCCTACAAGGCCCTGAAGAATAGGACCCACCCACCTCTTCATCCCCACCTCTGTTTATTTCTGCCTCACTCACTCTGTCCACACTGAACTATTTTCCTTTTCTTGAAAATATCTCATTTGTTCCTGCCTTGCAAAGCATCTGTGCCCCCAGCTGGCTTTGCCTAGAATGTTTTGACCCCAGATTTCAGCTCTAGACCCTAACAATCCAGCCCACATAGACCGCCCCCTGTCATTCTTTCTCATCAGTCCATTTTATTTTATTCAGGAACTTATCCCCACCTGAGAACCACTTCTTCATTCATTTGGTTTTTCGTTTGTCACCTGAAGTTAGCCAAACTACAGGGTTTAAGACACAGTCCTCCAGATGCCAAATATGCCCCAGATTTCTGAGACCAACTGCAACTTCAGGGGGTTCCCCAAACCACCCTCAGGCTCAACAACTGGCCAGAAAGATGCACAGCACTCACTGAAAGCTATTATACTCAGGGTCACATTTATTAGAGGAAAAGGATACAAATTAGAACCCTCAAAGGCAGAGACATGTAGGTTGGAGTCGTCTGGGTAGAGTCCAAAGGGGGAGCTTCTGGTCATCCTCTCCACCTGTAGCAATGCATGATGTTGCCCCATCCTGGCCACAAATGTGTAACATTACACACAGAAAAATGCCAACCAGGAAGGCTTAAAGGAGCCTCAAGTCCTGAGCTTTTATTGGATCTTCATTACATGGACATGATTGATTAAATTATTACCCACGTGGCTGACCTTAATAAATAGATGATAGATAGATGATTGATGATAGATAGATGATAGATAGATAGATAGATAGATAGATAGATAGATAGATAGATAGATAGATGATAGCCAGCCAGCTAGGCAGACAGACAGACAGATATTTACTAATTCATTTCTACCTAATATATAACACTACTAATTCATAGCCAGGGGCTTTGTTCCATGCTGAAAATGTAGGAATGAGCAAGACAGATATGTTTCCTAACCTCAGGAGACAAATGAGTTAGCATTGTGTGGCAGAATGTGATCAATGCTATGAAGGAAGTAAGCAAGTGATGTGGATAATTAGGGTAATAAGGGTAGTCAGAAAAGGCATCTCTATTGGATGAGAAGGGAGACTCTCATAGAAAGACCCAAGGGAAGAGCAAACAATCCAGATTCAAAGGTCAGTAGAAGCAAAGGCTACAGCGAGAGAAAGAGCTTCATATGCCCAAGGACCAGCAGTGAAACCTCTGTGGTAGACTTCATGGATGAAGAACTGGTCATGACAGAGTAGGGTGAGAGGTGGCCAGAGGCCAGATCATGAAGGGCCTTGGAAGACATTCGAGGCATTTGGATTTTATTCTAAGTGTGATGGGAAATCAAATGGTGACATTTATGCAGAGCAACAATCTGATCTGATTTATGCTTTTAAAAGTTCATTTTCACAGATGCATGAAAAATGGAGAGGAGGGGGAAAGAGGCAAAGCAGGGAGGCAAGTTCAAAGCTTTTGCACCAGACCAGGTAAGAGGTAGTGGCAGCTTAAACTGCAGAATCATGGTGAGAAATGAACTGATTTGAGATTATGTTGGAGGTAAGACCCGCTAGAGCTTGCTGATGGATTGGATATGGAAATGAGGGAAAAGGAGGAATCAAGGATGACTCAGGGTTTCTGGTGTAAGCAGCTAGGTGGATGATAATGCCAATTCGTGAGTTGGGGACATAGGAGGAGAAACAGGGCCAGCTGGCAGTGGTTACAGTAGGGAATTAAGAGTTTTGTTTTAGACATGCTGAATTTAAGATGCCAATGAGACACTCTGGTGGAGATGTCAGGTTGACAGTTGGATATAATAACCTGGAGCTCCTCCGGAAGAGCTCTGAGACAGAGACATCATTGTAGAGATGGAATTTATGCCATGGAGTACATAGATGAAGGGAAGAGGATAGATGAGACAGGAAGAGAAGAAAAAGTAAAAGAAGGGAAGGGAAGGGAAGGGAAGGGAAGGGAAGGGAAGGGAAGGGAAGGGAAGGGAAGGGAAAGGGAGGGAAGAAAAGAGAACTAAGGCCCCCATAACCAGGTCCTGAGGCTCATCAGCACCTGGAGGCCGTGTCTAAAGGAATCAACCAGCAAAATTGCTTGAGAACTGAGCAGAGGCCAATGATAAAGGAAAAAAATCCAGGAGAGCAAGATGCTATAAAACTAAGAAAGAAGAGTGTTTCATTAAGGAGGGAGGGGTCAAATGTGCCAAATACAACCAAAAGACCAAGATAAGGCCAGAAAACAATCCACTGTGTTTAGGATGATATAGATTGAAGAGTAATTTTGGCAAAGCAGTGCTGTAAGCCAGATTGAAGCAACTGAATAGCAATTTATGTGTAAATGGAAAAATGGAAGCAGTATGTGTACACAATGCTTTGGAGAAGTTTCACTATAAATGAGGCTGTGGGCAGTGAGAAATCTAGTATCTACTGAAGCTCTTACAAAGATGAGGAATCATATAGCACATTTGAATGAATATTAAGGACAGAGAGACTAATGATGGGGGGCAGAGAAGAAATGAAAACGAAAAACCCTTTAGAAGTGTGGGCAGGAGGTGCTGGCCTTTGATAAGGAGACTTTTTACATCCCAGGAAGAGGAAAGATGAAGACAATGGTATACACACATAGGTACACGTGTAGACCTGGTGTTTGGGAGAAAAGGGAGTTCTCCTCCAACACCTTCCATTTTTCAATGAGGAGTGATGGGACATCATCAGCTACGATGGAGCGTGGAAGAGGAGAAAGGGATGGGGCAGGGGGTGTTGAGGAGCAAGCATGAAGCCTCTGCTCGCAGCTTCTCACATTCTCTTTCCACTCCCAGTGCAACAGCCCTAGTTCAGATCTGGATTATCTCCATCTGTACTGCCACAATGGCCTCCTAAAAGATCTCCCACACCCAGCACTCCCTTTAACCCCAACCTTTTACTTACCCATTCTTTGGAAAGACCCCCCTAAATCACAAATCTGGTGTGCCTGGAATCCTCTCATGGGCTTTGCTGTATTTTGTACATCGCTTTAACTCATCTGGGCATGCAGATTTCTCCATCTTCTGATCCAACCTACCTTTGCATGCTTTCATTCAATACATCTTCTTCGCCTCTATCTGTCGTTGGACCACTGCAGCCTATATTCATTACTCTCCACAAATGCTATGAAATCTCTCACTTTTATGTCTTTGTTCCAGCTCCTTTTTCTACCGAGCATGTCCCTTCTCTCTTGCAGAAGTCCTAGCCATTTTTCAAGATCCAACTCAGATCCTACTTACTTCAAGAAACTCACCAGATCCTTCCATTCAAATTAATTTCTCTTCCCATAGGTCCTTATTCCTTTAAAACGTATTATAAAAGATCAAAGTCTGTCTCGTATTATAAGCATGTATTTATGCATGTATATTTGCCTATATGTGTGTTTGCATGGGTCTCTAAGGATCGAAGAAAGAAACAAAGGGAAGGAGGAATCAAAGGGAGGGGCAGGGGAAAAGAGAAGGAAAAGTCTCCTGGGCCTCTGTTGTGCACCTAACTGGCTTGAATAAAACTGCTCAACAGTGCTTCCCAGGACTGGCAAACGCCTCAGCGAGCCCCCTGCTTCTCTTTGACTTACTGCTGGCATCCTTGGCTGACGGATCCCTTCCTCTCCCTTCTGCTCCCTCTCCTCTTTTTTTCCCCCTGTACCTCCATCTTAGATGCCCAGTCATTGCATCAAATCTTAAGCAGCTCCATTTCTGAAAAAGAGCAGTGGGAGGAACTTGAGAGAAATAGGGCAGAGAGATGAAAATGTAATGTTGAAAAATTCATGCTAAAGGAAGCACGTGCCCACCCCACCCCCTTCCTCTGCATCCCATCTGATAAAATCCTGGCAGAGGCCTTGCTTTCCAGGCACACGCGGAGACCATGGCAGGCTGAGCCAAGTCTGTCTGAGGTGGCAGAGGAATCACTGGGGAGCGGTGAGCATCCACGTACGTGTTGGAGGAGAGCGGCACTTTGCTTCTAGGGGCAGTGAGAGAGGTGGGAAAGATGACCTGTCCTCCTGTATCATGAGCTGCTCCTCTACCACCACATTCCTCGCTCCTGATGAAGTCAGGCCTGGCGGGGCACTGCCCTCCGCAGCCTCACAAGCCCTGTGAAACCTGCTCGCTTTAGAAATCCTGAAAGGCACGGCACGACCCGGGGCCAGGGCGAGTGGCTGGCCTCGCTCCACTTCATTGAGCACTGTTTGCTCTGAGTCAGGGGCGGGAGAATTGGGGCGGCCGGGCTCTAGTGGCCTGAAAAAGCTGGATCTTGTTCCCAACCCTGGTCTCTCATTCCCCTCGCAAAGCACTGCAGAGCTGCGGCCTGATTAATGCCGCGCGCTGATATATACAGAGATGGGCTTGCGATTCCCGGCAAGCGCCCCGCGCCCCTGCGGAGAGGAGGCTCTGCTTGCTCGACTGCGACCCCTGGCGGCCGGAGGAGAAACTCTCTGCAGAGCTTCAAAAGCGAATGGGCCGCTGGACAGGATGTAAAGGGAGGATTTTTAAAGAAACTGGGGTAAGAAATATCTACCCCCAGATGGTGCAAGGCGGGGAAGGGTGTGGAGACTGAAAGGAGAGCCAAATTTGCTTACTTGTAATCTAAACAAGGAGGAAGGGAACAATCTGTTGGGGACAGTGGGGGCTGATGGAGGGGAAAGGGGTGGGGGGAAGGTGGAAATGTAAAAATCTGTTTATAGTTGGAACAGAATCTGTTTAATATGATGCTTACACAAAATAAGACTTATAAGTTTTCCCCCTGCTCTGAACTCTGCTTCCTTTATCTGCATTTTAACTAGCAGTGGGCTCTGATCCGATTTTCTCTTTCATACTCCCAAACCAGCCGTATTTTAGAAGCAGCATCTATTCAGGGAAATGAAACATATTTTGGCTTCCTCCAGTGCCTTCCGTGAACCCGAGTCTCAAGAGCCAATATAAGACAGAACTTAAGAGCCTGGACACTTGAGAAACAGTGTAAGTCCTTAATGTGAATCCAACATATGTCACTCACTAGCTGTGTGACCTTGAGCAATTTGCTTAACCTCTCTGAACCTCTGATTCTTTGTCTAGAAAATAAGTATAAACAAAAACACCTCCAGGACTGTGGAGATAAAGAGGCAGTGGTGCTCCAGGTGTTCCTGCTCTCATCTCTACCTCCAGGACAGAGAAGCTATCTGATGCTGGTTCTGCATACCCTTCTCTGGCAGGATCCCTTTGGGGCATAACTGGTATACTCTCAGTTCAAAAATAGGCCAAGTGCCTGTGAGGAACAGGGGTATGCATCCTCCATCACTTTTCCTAACTTCTTACCTTTCTTTTCCATCAGTCCACACCGCCCTAAAGCCCATGGCTGAACATGTAAGCAGACCAGGCAGAGCCCACAAAATGGTACATGTGGATGTAGATGTGTTTGGTATGCAAGGAGCTTCTTGCCATAGGCTGATCCTAGCTTGAGGTGGAGTCTGATGTCTTCAGTCAGTTCTCAAAGGCAACAGAATCAATGTCCTTCTCCTTGGTGTTAGTATTGCACACATTCAATGCTTCACATACAAAAAGTTCTCTGCTAGGAGCTCACAGGATGAAGAGGCTTCTAGTAGGCCCCTGCCCCCATGGAGCACAGTCTAGTTGGAAAGATGTAATGTATACATAGGAAAGATGAATCATATTTAATGATTATAAATGGCATGGTAAAGGGTCAAATGAGATGCTCACCAAGCACTATAGGAAATCAGAGAATGGAAAACTGATTTAAAAAATACTTTCTCTAGCTCTTGAGGGCTCACCTGAGCCCTAAGAGCTACAGAAGGTGGCCCTGGTACTTGGATGAAGTGGGTGAGCTCTTCTCTCTAATTCAAGATGTTTCACTAGAAGGGTACACTACAGGGTTTATGATCCACAGTGGGGAAGAACATGTGCAGAAAATTCAGCTCCTCAAAGATAAGAGTCTCCTGAAGATGCTGGCTCATCTTTAGCCCCAGGACCTAGGGGCCTATCTCAAGGCATGACTCTCTCCCAAAGACTCCACATCTGAGAGTACGCCCACTCTCTGCCCATCTTCTGGAGGACAAAACTGAGTTGCAACAAATATCTAGGGATGAACAAGAGGAAAGAAGATGGGGACCTGGCTACTCATGATTCTTTATTTGTTTATCAATTCACTGACATAATCATCCATCCACCCATTTATTCATTCAGTCCTTCATTCATTCACTACAAATTATATTTAGCAATTGTTATATGCCCAGTACTGTGTCCTGTGCTATATGGAGTACAAAATAATAATGTGTTTTTCTCTCCTTCTACCCAAAGCAAGATTCTACATTACCCAACTCAGTTTTAAAGAATCTCCTCTTTTGTCCCACCCCATCCAAAGGACCAGATGGCTCGTTCATTGCAGTAGCAGGGCCCTGATAAATGCGGATGCCACCACTCTGGTCAGCAAAGTCTCTTATATTGCGTCTAATCATTTAGAGTTTACACATCCACCCACCCACTTTCTGAGGGGACAAAGAAGAGTAGGACTCAATGTACTGGCACCTTAGGAGCAGATACGAATATGTCAAGCCTTTGTCTCACACTAGGTCACTGGTGATTGTCATATAAGATGCCTCTAACCTGTCCCTCACAAATTCCTACCCCCCGGGGTGTTAACCTCAAATCATTTCAGTAGCCTTTTCTCCTTGCCTGCTGCCTCTCACTCCCACCCCTTGCCTTTGTGGGATTTGTGACAATCCGTGCTCTTTAAAATATTTTCTGGAGAGTGTTCGTGTGTCTTTAGTGGTGGCGGAACGCTGTATAATTATCTCCCAATTCATCAGGCTCCTTAACAAGCAAGTGCTTTTTTTTTTCCAATAAGTTTCTCTGGTTGAGGCACCAATAGGCCTTGTTGCTACGGAAACCAGAATGTTTCTTTCTCTGTTTTAATGGTATGTTGAAAGCTCCGCGTGCATGTGCGCGCACGCATATGGCAGCTGCTCGCTTTTTCAGCTCTTTTTTCCTTTCCTACCTCTGCTGACCTGTCTGGCATTTTCCCTACATCACATGTTTCAGAACGTTCCTCCCTTATCCACAGCCCCTGCTTGTCCCCTTCCTGCTTTTCACTGTGCCTCCACCTCCCCCTACCCTTCCATCTGGTGTCCTCAGCTGTTTAAAAAGAAATACCAGTTGGCTTGCATGGAATCTAACAGGGAGAGGGAAATCAAGGGTAATTGTGGAAACAAAGCTTTGTAAAAGTCGTTGACCAGCCAGGTGTTTCTGGCTTTACGACTCATGGCCTCACTTGGCCATCTTCCTGGAACACGGGAAGATGAGGAGGAGGAGGAGGAGGGGAGGGGATGAGAGAGCACAGCTCAGTGCAGGAGTGGAGGGAGAGCCTAGCCCAGCAGCACCATCTGCTGCTGCTGCTCCTGGGCAAGAGCGAACATACCTCCACCCAAGTCACTGGGTTCAGTTCAAGGACTACTGGAGGAGGGGAGGCCTTCGCTGAAATGTATTTCTTTATTCATTTATTCAACAAACGTTTACTGAACACTTAGTAGGTGCCAGGTACCATTCTAGGCACTGGGGATACACAGATGGTCCTTGTCCTCAATTAGCAAGACTTGCTCACAGATAATTGTTAAGACAATGTAATAAGTGGTGAGGGGCAATGTCATAATTAGGTGTTGGACTCTGGAGTCATTGGGCAAATGACTAAGTCTCTTTAAGTCTCGACTTCCTCATCTTTAAAAGTAGTATTATAATAAAGTTGGTTTTGACAATTAAATAACATAATGACTATTTTTCAGCATATTGCCCGACACATAGTCCATGCTCAATAAATATTCATTGTCACATTGTCCCTATCATTATTATTACCACTTTTGCAACTATTAGAGGATCATGATAACATGCAAGGTGTCATAGAGGAGAGGCTAGACTGAGCATTTTCTAGGTGGGAAAAGTGGGAAAAATATTCTAGTCAGAGGGACTGCATTTCGTATAGTATATGCAAAGGCATTCGGTATGGATGGGAACGTGCTTCTGTGTGGCTGCAGTGTCAGATCCATGTGTCTGAGGGCAGGGATACAATGGACTTGGCCTGATTCTAAGGGGATTGAACCTCACCTCCAGTTAATCGGAGTGAGCGGGAAGGTCTTAGGCTTAAGAGCAGCACAAGTAGATAAACTGATGAGTTTTCCCTGCAATGCACGAAATGCCAAAAATAAGGGGCTTCTGCGCCTTCCCTTGCTTTAAGAGTGATCCCAGCCAGCTCCACGTATCAACAGATCCCTCGCTCTGCTCTGACCTCATCCTTCCAGCACATTACAGGCCACACGTACTTGGGCATCAGGATATCTGATGCAGCATACCCCAGCTATGTAGCCTTGAACTAGGCACTGATGTACTGGGAGGGGTAGATGAGATGACTTCTGAAGTCTCTTCTAGGTCTTGATAACAGGACTCTATAAAGAATTTAAAGGAGTGGTTGGTTGGTACTAGAGGTGATGCAGTTGGCAAGAGTGAGTGACATGTGCGTAAAAGGTAGTGCGATGGTTGGAGAGGCAGCAGAAATGATGGAGTGGAATGTGCAGGGTAGAAAGAGCAGGCATGGATGATGACTGAGCCAGTGCTGGCAGGAAAGAGTGAGAAGGGTCAGTGATAACACGGAGGCTAATTCTGTTGTGCTTTGGAGGTTGGAAAAAACGACAAGTCAAGAGTAAGACTGGATGCTCCGGGTTTGGCCTTATTAAAAAGGAAGCAGCAGAACTGCAAGATCTGCTGTGGGTCACATGGTACATCCACCCTCCGTTCTCAACACTGAGCAAGCATTCTTGAACTTTGCAATCTAAAATTATGCCAATTTTTTCTTTTAGCTTTGGCTTAAAATAAGACAATGGTATCTCTGAAAATAAGCATCAGCCTGGATTTCTATACTCAAAAAGAGATCAGAGCTGACCAAAGGTAATAAGGCAGTGAACCAAACTCAGGTGACACAGTGTCCGATATCTTATCCACTCCACAACTGCTTGCCCTTAACAGGGGTCTGCAAGGGTTAGAATGAATGTTTATATTTTGGGATGTTTATGTTTTTTATGAACTCATAGCGAAGGGAGATTGTTTTCCTCATTGATTGTTTTGTATTCTGCATTCTCTCAAAACCATTAGAATGGATTACTGCTATAACTAGGAAAAAGAAAATGTATATATGCATATTTTTAAATGGGTTTGAAAGATATACAGTTGACCCTTGAACAACAAGGGTGCCAGGGGCCCCGACCCTCATGGAGTTATATATAACTTTTGACTCCCCAAAACCTTGACTACTAATAACCTACTGTTGATCAGATAACATAAACAGCTGATTTGCACATATTTGTATGTTATATATATTACATGCTGTATTCTTACAGTAAAGTAATCTAGATAAAAGAAAATGTTATTAAGAAAATTATAAGAAAGAAAAGATACATTAATAGTACTGCACTATATTCATCAATACCACAAGTTTATATCATCTGTTCATACGATGAAAAAAAGCCACATATAAATGGACAGACACAGTTCAAACCAGTATTGTTCAAGGGTCAACTCTATAGGTTAAACTATTTTCACAAGTAAGAAAAGTTTAGAGGGAATTGGGGGAACACATAGACCTACTATGTGCAAGGCACTCAGTGAAGCTCTCTGTTTATATTAACCTGTTTGGGCCTCACAACACCCATATGAGATTACTATTCGTATGTTCTTTTTCACACTAGGAAATTGAAGTTAAGATCAGTTGAAAAACTTGCCAAAGGTCATCCATCTAATCAGTGCTGGACGAGCAGTCAGGTCTGTTTTGCCTGACATCAAAGCCTTAGCAGATCCACCATTCATACTAATGACCAGAAGAATGAGAGGACCATTTGTCATTCAATAACAAGATTGCCCCTTGACACAAATTCACACAAGTTAACACTTTTATCTCCTTGGGCCCCTCCCCAGAATCTGGTTGATTGCCAAGGTTTGTCCTGCCCCCTCATCCTCCAAATTTCCCCGGGTTCCAAAATTACCCCATCTGAAGGCCAGTTCTGTACACTTATAGTTCTGAATGCCAGATGTTAAAAAAAAAGTAAATTGATTTAATTGATATAAGAGTGTGAGAGTCTACTAGCTATATTTTTACTTTCTTAGGAGTGTTTACTTCATAAAATGTGATAGAACAAACTGACTGGTTGATGAAGTCTGGGATAAGAAATAAAACAAAGTGGTGAATATCAGGTAGAGTAAATAAATATTTTGGGTCCAGTACGTTTTTTCAACAGCTTTATTGATATCTAATTGACATACAATAAACTGCCTACATTTAAGGTGTACAATTTGATAGGTTTGGCATATGTAGACACCCATGAACCATCCCTGCACTCAGAATCATAAACTTATCTGTGGTGCCCAAAAATTTCTTTCTGGGAAGCAAGTGAATTTTTGATTCCCTTAAGTTGGACCAGTTCCTAAGCAAGGTGACTTTGTGGATAAAAGTAGCTCTGATAACCACGACAGAGCTCAATGGCATTTTTGTGAACCCAACGTAGCTTTACAAACAAGTGATTTTTAAACCTGTTCACAATTCTGGAAATAATTCTGAGGGGGGGGAAAAAAAAGCAGGTTGTGGGCCTATTTGTAAACAAAAATCATGCAGGGATGATAATCCCCAAAAAACACACAATGCACCTGATACCAAATTCTATACAAGTCCTGCTTAGGAAAACATTTACATTTAACATGGGCAACTTATGTATTGGAAAATTCTGCAGAGATGAATTCACCATCCAGCCCCAGGAGCCACACCAGCAGATGTCACAGCTCATATCCAGTGAGGCTGGAAGGACAGAGTGGAGGAGCCTGCCCATTTCAGACAACTGTACAGCTAACCAAAATTAGGGATTCGGGAAAAATTAAATCCAAGATTGCGAAAGCATCTATCACCAGACTCAGTCCCTCAAGGACAGGAGGCATCCTCATTTATGTTGATGTCCCTAATGCCTACATTTCCTAGCATAGGTCTGAAAGTGTTTTTTGGAAAGAAATGCCAAATTGTTAATTGGGATACCTATTCAAAACGAAATGCTCTCTGGTTTCACATACAAATGAGAATTCTCATCGTAGCTGCTCAGGGAAATTCCACAACTCTAGAGGTGAGCTGGCAAAGACAGCGCTTGGGAGAAAGGCTCACTCCAGGATCTATCTTCATGGACTTCATGTACAGAGTACCTACTGCCTACCAGTCACTGAGGAAGATTATGCTCTGCCAGGGAGGTAGTCACACACACAGACAGGATGACAAGGGTGACACAAGGGGAAGAATACACAGCACAATAGCACAGAAGTGGAGCATCTAGTCTCTCCTGGGAGTCAAGGAGGACCTCCCACAGGATCTGGCCTCCAAACCTCATCCCAGCTACCTGACAGAGTGCTCTTTTCAGCTTGGTTGTTATGTATTTTGTATAACCCCAAGCTCAACCATTTACCTTCCTCATCTATAATAATAGCTTGCTTCAGAAACTAACTAATCTTGGAAAAACCAGCCTTATCCTGGAGTGAAAGAGCATGTTAAATATATGCCTGGTGAATAACAACGTGGGATGCAGTGCCAAAAGGTGAATGGAGAGTTAGGGTTCCTTGGTAAAATATTTCTGCGTCAAATTCTTGTTTTTATCAGAACGCTAACATCTGTCTTAAAATGTGTTCAGAGAATGCTTTGCGGAGAAAACTGAATGGAGAAAGTAGGGTGATAACAAGGAAGAGAGAATAAAGGATAAAATGGTAAGTAGAATATAGAGGAGAAAGAAAGATTGAAAGAGGAAAGTGCAGGTTGAAGGGTAAAGATGAGAGACCAGAAAATGCTCAGAATTGAAGAATAAAAAGGCCAGTGGTGAATTAAAGAGACGATGAATATAAAAGAGATGCCACATTGATGAACACACATTACGGGAAAAACAGAACAAAGAACAGAGGAACTGAGGGTCTGAATGAGCAGAGGATGGAGAAATCAGCACTCAAGCAGCCTAATCCTCTGTGTTGCCAAGAGAGCCATCTACCACTTCTCAATAGAAGCTGGAGCTGAGAGGACAGGAGAGGGCTCTTGAAGATGTGGGAAAACATCAGTGTAATGCAGAGCCGGCACCCCCTTTTCATCTGAATAATCTGGAGGTAAATTGGAGACAACCACTTGTGTCACAAGAGCCTCCATGAGCCATGTTCCTAAGGACATCTTTCTCTGTCCTTCATCAATTTCTGGCATGTCCTCTGCTATTTAAGACCAGATGGCCAGGAGAGGACAGGGGCTTTTACAAGGCTTCAGGAGCTGGTCCCTTGGCACTGCAGTGTAATCTCTGCCCAAGCAGCTTTTGCTCTATGCGTGTAGGCCAATCTCTGGGACAAGGGCTTAATGAGGTTTTTCAAAGTTCCCCCATGATAGGAAGGCTGTCTGACTTTATCATGACATCTCCTCCAGCTATTCAAATCTTAAAACAGCAAATATTCCCCTTAAGAATCTGTTTAACCTTTTTCCCCCATTTACTATCCCTCAGTCTGTTTTCTGTTAGAGACATGAAAGGCATTCCCTGAATCATGGTGAAGTTTGAGAACGCTTCTGCTGATATAGACATCATGCTCGCCGCAGCAGAGTTTGCATCCCCAAGTCATCAGTACAGACAAGAAACTAACAGTAAGAGCTGAATAATTATGCCTGTGTTTGAACAAGGAGCTAATATGGCCACCTCAATTAAATCGAGAACACTAGCAGAATTAATCAAATTTACCAGCTATTACGAGGTCGTTGTTGATCAAATCCAAGAGTCTCTTGGGAGAACTCAAGGTCTTTGGTTCCCCCTCACTCCACCTGCAAGGAGGATGGTAAATATCAAAGATAATATTACAGTCTCAAGATGACATGAAGTTGGTCATCACACAGGAGTTGGAAGTCTCAGCAGACAGAGCAAAAGGGATGCCATTTCTGTTAATCCCCTCAATTGCATCCCTTTAGTTCCATCTCTAGCTAAGGATGGCTAAGATAATACCCAGGGATGCCTTCTCTTAAGTGTGTCTGCCTTTTGCAAATCCAGATGATCCAGGGGACCTCAGAGGAAAAGGGACAACCTTAATTGAAGTAGGCCCAGAATGGCCTGGAAAGGCAGAGGTGACTGCCTGCATCCACCCAGGCTGGCTTCCACCATAAGGCTTTAATGGGGTGTTGCTCTTTCTGGTGCTTCCACAGTGTCTTGGCAGATATCCTCTTCGGGGCATGAGGGGTGATGATAAACTCATGGAGGGTAATGGTAACTCAGGCTCCACCTGTTGGATTGACTTCCTTTGTCTTAATCCTATGAGAGGCCAAGACCAAGTAGATCAGGATACACAGCTCCAAGTTCTCTTCAACTCTAAGAATCTATTGCTGGGGATAAGAGACACTTAACCTCTTTTCTGGGTTCCAGGGAACCAGTTAAGTACCAAGTCAAACCGATGAGTAAAGAGCATTAACTTAGAAAAAAACAAGGCATTAGTTGAAGCCTAAATGCTACTGTAACCTGCATGAGAAAAGTTTATTTTTTAATTACTGGTTTATTGAGTGCCTACTAGATACCTTTTTAATTGTATATTGAGGGTTTTCTAGATACTTTATATACATTATATAATTTAGTATTTACTAAAAATCTACAAGATAAGTATTGTTATATTCAATTTACAGGTGAGAAAACTGAGGCATGAGGTTTAAATAGAGTATCCAAAGTCTTACACCTTCTAGGCTGTTGAGCTGGGTCGGTTTGACTTCTGAGCCCATGACTGCCATGCTGTCTCTCTTGGAGAATATCCACATACTACTATTGAGCCTGTCACTTAGGTCCCGGAGTGCCCCCCCCCCCACCATGGCCCTGTACAGCTGCACGCAATCCTGACTCTCGCTGAGGGAGTTTCTCCCAGTCAGGTGTGCACTGAATGGCCAAATGAGACATGATTGGGAATAATTGTGACATGACATGGTCTGGAATGAAGAGCAGACAGGGCTTACATGTGCAGAATCCTTCTGGGGTCTGATTTTGAGGGAGGGAGACATGGCCTTCTTAATGATTTCCAGCATGCTTTGGCAAGAGGAATTAGAGAAGAAGGATGACAACCATGGCTGATGTGGTTGGCAACGGCTGACACTGAAAACTACCTTCTGCCTACAGTTTAAGTCATCATTCCCTTTAAGGCCAGCCCTGGAGCCTGGAAAGGAAAGGGGTCATATGGATGGGGCAGAAAGTCAAGGTCAAGGGGGTCATTCCTTTATGTTGTGGAAGGGGCAGAAAGTCAAGGCCAACGGGGCCATCCCTTTAAAATAGATTTAACCATGACCAAGACAGACCCACAACCTTTCAGACCTTGCAGCAATGGTTGGACCAGAGGCAGATCAGGGGAGAGGGACAATGGCCTGGTGAAAGAGCACTTCTGGGAGGTCTCTGGAAGGCCTGGCTCCAGTCCCAGTTCTACCCCTAACTAGATGTGTGACCCTGCAGACATTGCTGGCTCTCTTTGAGCCTTGAGGAAGAGAGTTAAATTCTTTGTAATTCTAAAATATTCTGATTCTAATCTGAGCATATTAAATACTCTCTGTAAAGGCATTCTCTCTAAGAAAATAAAAAACAAAGATAGCTGTTATAAAAAGTGGAGCAATATAGACGTTTAGTCCAAAGATAGACATAGATTGGTGTCTAGATTGCCATCCTGAGGGCATAATGGAATGGGCCACTTCCTTTCTTTCTCTTGCATATCAGTCAGAATGACTTTGGTTGCAAGCAAGAAAATCTCCTTATTCAACGGGCTTAAACAACATGAAAGTGTATTTCATAAGAAGTCCAGAAGTAGGCCAACTCCAGAGTTGGTCAGTTCGTCCTCAAGAACTCAGATCCTTTCTGTTTCTCCTCTCTGCCATCCTCTAGGTACAGCTTTGTTCTCAGGAGTGTGTTTCCCACAGGGTTACAAAGACGGTTGCTACATATCCCGGTGTCATTGCCAGATACAGCAATGTCTAGTAGAAAAAGAAAATCAGTCTCTTCTCATGCATCATTTTTTTAAGAGGAAAAAAAAAAAAAAAAGCTTTTTCCAGAAGCCCTTTCATATCTCATTGTCCAAAACTAGTTCCTATGCCCAATCACAACCAATCCTAGGCAACGGAAATGGCACCACCATGACTGACTCTGACTGTTCAGATTAACTGAGAGGCTGAGGAGAGGCAGAAACCTGAACAGAATCAGAGCTCTGATAACCGAAAAGAGCTGGGGGGAGTTGGGGGTGGGGGTGGGGGGACAGCCATGGAGTTGATAATTATGGCAAAGACAGCTATTTGCTTCCCAATACCCACTTTCCCTTTCTCCCTTAACAACATAAACCCTAGTGTTTAACTAGGCAGTTTGCCACCCAGAATAAAGATTACAGTTGTCAGCTTAACATTTTCACCACTATGTGAGGCCATGTCGTTAAATTCTGGCCACTGAGATGTAAGCAGAGGGCCTGTGTGGAACTTTTGAAATGTTACTTAAATGGAGCTAACTCAGCTTGGAGATCTGCCACAACTGTTTTCTGCTTTCCTCCAGCCTGTAACCCAAATGTGATGGCTGGATCTCCATCAACCATCTTGGACCATAAATTAAACTTGAAGATGAAAGCCATGTCCTAGGACATGGTAGAGCAAAAAGACAGAAGGAGCTGAGGTCTCTGATGACTCCAGAGCCACTGTACCTGCCCCAGACAGCCTATTTTCATATTTATATGAGAGAATAAACTGATGTTTACTTAAGCCATCGTTTGTCTGGTCTGTTGCTCATCACCAGTACAATTCTTAACTGGTACAGCAACTAGCAATGAATTCTGCACCCCAAGAGTTAAATTACATAGGTTAGTTGAGTTTATTCTCTCAGTTTGGGAATGTATGAAAGACAAGATAAGGTAGTGAGAAGGCTGAGAATCAAATTGATCTGCGTGCCAATCTATCAGCTTTATCACTTATATCCTGTATGACCACTGGTGAATGACTTCACTTCTTTGAGCTTAGTTTTGCCATCTGTAAAAATGGAGCTGGCTATTCCTGCTTCAAAAGGTGTCACAAGGGTTAAGTGTGCAAATTACCTTGTGTTGCAATTGCGTATAACAGATGCCTAATAAGTGGTCCTAAATATTTTAGAAAATACTCATAGACACTTAAGGGTTTAGAAATCACATTGCTCAAACCTCTCGTTTTTATTAAAAAAAAAAAACTGAGCACCATAAAGGTGAAATCAGGTTCCCAAAGGGTCTCTGAAGTCCCTCTTGGAAGGCACGGTTGTCACAAGTATTCACCACAAAGAATACTTTCATCATTCTGCATCCTGCGTAGCGTCCACATTGCCCATGGCCCTGCTGCTACTGGACGTCTTCTCTGGACATACTGCCCAGCCCCTGATGAGGGACAGATGCTCAGCCCTGAGCACCAGCCACCAAGATGGCATTCTTTTCCTGCACTGATATCATCAGTCACATCATGTGGTACTACTTTAATTGCTGTCCTATTTTTGGAAAAATAGATGGCTAAACATAAGCAATTTTTTCTTAGCATTTTTTTTTTGGTTGCTGAAGCAAAGTACTCAGTAAATAAGGACTGATTTGCATGACATTTTGCATGAATAGCGATGTTGAATTGACAAGGTAACAGACTTTGAACTTTCATAGGCATTCTATTCAATTTTAAAATGTTTTTTCTTGTTGTTGTTGTTGTTGTTGTTAATTCCCAGTAGATTTCCACTGACATTAAAATCGACCACAATTTGGGAGGCCTCTGGTGGCTACAATCGGAAAATACAAAAGCAATTATGGTGTGAGCCCGGATGGCCTGTGTGTGTTTGTTTGGCTAGGTGAGGTATGCTTTTATTTATGCACATGTAGCTGTGCAGATTCTCCAGGCATGGGGACCCCAGTTATACTCTAAACCCCAGGTAACATCGGAGTTTAGGGCATTAGCAGGGTCTTGCTGAGAGCCAAAGAGGACTCGTGCTGTGCTTTCCCAGGTCAGAAATGGTCAAAACAACACCCACAGATCTTCAAGGGCAAGAAAACCATCACAAAGGCCAAATAACCACAAATCTTATATTTTAAATAGATAGAGAATGCCACACTAAAATAACTGAATAAAATACTTCTGGTGTCATTTCCATCAGCTCAATCAGAATGCTCCAACACCCAAGAAATTTGCCCGGTGTGACTGTTCTCATAACTCATCCCAGGGCATAATTGTAGAGCACAGCAATGATGAATGACTAGGAGAGAACCAATAGAATATAATAATAATTCTACTCTGAATTTAAATAATGCTTTTCCTCCCCAGAGGTCTAAGTGCTTTCACATAGATTAGAAGGTAAGGGTGGGTATTATTATCCCCATTTGTGGATAGGAAATAGAGTCAGAGATGGAAATTGTTTGTCTCGAGATTTAGAATAAAAGCCTGTTAAGGGTGAACAATAACCTTTGACATTATCTATGCAACCTCTCATTTCTCAGAGGAAGAAACTGAAGTCAGGATAGTGATGTGACTTTTCCAGGACTGTGTTGTGAGTGGCCAAACAATACACCTAACCTTCATGGAGTCAGAAACAAAACTTAAGCCTCCCAACGACCCAGTAACTAAGCCATTCCATCACAAAGATGTCTTTTTCAGTAATAACACAGGAGATCTCACAGGAGTAAGCTTTCCCGATATCCATATAGAAAAAATCCCTCTCTATATTATAACAGTGCTCAAACTTCTCACCCAACTCCATCTTTCACCATCACCATAGTAACCCACATCCTGTGATAATCCGATGGAACGTTACCAGGAGTGCGGAAGAGCCTTGATGGGTATTCATCCTCAGGGATCTCTTCTCTGAGGGTTCCTGGCCTCCAATGCTCCATGATATGTAGCTGCAGGGACCCAGCCTGAGGAAATCCCCATCAGGATCTGGATTCCCCTGAGGTTTGGGCTGCAGGGGCAGGCCCAGGGTGAAGCGAAGCTGCAATGGTGGAGCATGGCTCCTGGGGTCTTGGGCTGCAAGGGGCCAGAGTAGCCGCTGTCAGGGGTGAGAGGTCATAGGCCACAGGAGAATGGGCGGTATACTACATGGGAAAAAGAGCTGTCACAGCACCTTCTCTCTGTGCAGCTCTGACCAAACAGTGGACGAGGGTTTGAGCAGAGGCTGCAGCCACACAGAGCCCATTCTATCCTTGTCTCTCTTCCTCCTGACAGACAGCCACACCCTCTTTCTCCCCATCCCCTGGCTATGGACAATTCTTCCCACCCTAGGGCAACTGCCTCTGGCCTGTGGTAAGCGCTATAGGCTCCTACTCTCCAGCCCCCTGCCCCATCACCCTCATTTACAACTTCCTTATTTAGCCAAAACCCATTTCCTTTGCTTATAAGAGAAAGGAAGGATACTCTTGAAAATCAAACCAGGCCCTTTTCTCTCAGATATAAACATTCTTCCCAAGGTCCCACATCCTCACATCAAGAATAGATCCTACTTAGGAGAGATGAGGATGATAAAGAATTTCAATTCTAAATCACAGTATGTTCTAAGATACAAGGACACGTATGACATCACCAATAATTCAGATATTAGATAAATATTTACCACACAAAGGCACTATCCAGAGGAAGAGAAGAGGAAAGGAATGATGAGGGGCATGGAGCTGTTCACTGAATTCCTTCACCCCACCAGCTGGTGCTCAGTTACGCACACCCCAATTTTGTACCTATGTCACCCATGTCAGCCTCTCCAACAAGATAGTTTGTCGAACTTCTAAGGACATGAAGACTTTGTGAGGTGCCCTTGAACTCTTAATTTCAATAACATCTGCAGCTGTTATGCCCAGATTCCCCCCTCCCATCCTGTCTCCTGGTGCCCACCAGGGGTTGGCCACAATGGTGTTGGGGCAAACACATCCCAGTGCTCAGTTCTGGGTTTCTCGCGAGCTTAGCATCTAGGTGGACAATTAACCAGACTTCTGCTTCCCTCCCTCCTGCTCCTGCTATCTACATTTGGGCCATTTCACTGCTTATTAGCACTTCAGATGGAAGACACGAAGGAGGAACTGTGAAAATCTGATTAGTCAATTTTGCGTTTTCTGGAAGCAGTGGTGAAAGATGGGTTGGTTGCCCAGGAAAGCAAAACTATTAGTTATTGAAATGGCTAGATTTCAATTAACCTTATTTCCTCACAGATAATTGAGAATTGACAATAAAGTTATTTTCTCTGCAATCTTCCTCAGAAAATTTTAAAAAAATGTTTCATTTCTGGTGCCAACTTTATGCATGGATGATGGGGACCCATAAGTAATCCATGCCCTCTGGTCAGCATCAAGAAATCAAAGCTTGGAGAGTGAGCCCACAGACAGCAGACAACCTGAAGATCTCCAGGGCATAGGGAAGTGAAACCCACCTCACCCTTTCTTCATTTTTTCTCTCTGTGCCCACGTGTGCCAGCATCAATGCAGTTCATTTTGGGCTGCCAGCTCCAGCCCACATTTCTTGCACAGGCCTCATGCCACCACCACCCCCTACCGAATCAGACTGGCCTCTCACTGCCTCAGATGATCTCACCTTATCCTCTCCTGCCTCACTCCTTTCTCCCTTCTTGGCCCCTGCCTGAAACATTTGACTCTTTTCCCAAACCCAAGCCTTCAAGGCCTGGCTCAAGTCCAAGAGACCTGGATGACCTCAAGACAACGCCACTCAGCACTGCTCTGAACTCTCTACCACAACCTCATCTTATCCTCTGGGTACATACAATGGGCAAGTCCTGTCACTCATACAGAGTTGAAATAGGCACTAAGAGCAAGGATGGCAGCAGCCATGTACCCTGGGGCCAGGCTCACTAGCTGCAAACCCAGATCTTGCAGCTTCTTAGCTAGTCAACAAGTCCAGTCACCCTCAGGTTCCTCTTCTGTAAAATGAGACTTGAAATAGAATCTGCTTTCTATATTTTTTTTTTTGAAACCTAAATGAGAGAAGATTATAAAGCACTTGGCATGGGACATGGGACATGGCAGAAAATAAGTTCTGGGTGCACAGTAATTAGGGCCATTGTTAGCAACCTCCCCATACTCCAGTCACAGTAAGGGTACCTGATGGGCCACCACCTGGAACCTGTGCCACCATGTGGGACCTGCTCTGGGCTGGCTGCTGGTATTACACTCCTCCAAGAAAGTTCAAAGGTTGTGTAGCTTGTACCTCAGTGCCTTCTAGAGTTTTTAGTAAAATGTCTCTTTCAACATTTATACAGATTCCTCTCCCCTCCCTCTCTCAAGATTCAAGCTTGTACTCAGTAGCCATTTTCAGACCATCCTCACAATTAGCATTAAGTGATCCGCGACTAAACTGTTGCTGGTTAAGCTCAACATCCATCCTTTTTCCCTTAGGATGAATTAGTCCCAGGAGGAGCCTAGATTCTCATGCAAATATCTACTAGCAGAGCGGGCCCACCCGGTTTCCAGACATTCCCAGACCTGTCTGATTTACAGCGGGTGTCTCCTCCCACTTCAGTTACATTTAGAGTGAAATTACCCTCCCTTCAAAATTCACAACCAACCTTCGATACAACGACCACTGCCACTGTTCAATCCTCCCTCCATCTTTCCCCTGTACTTCCTCGCCCTTCTCCCTCTGGCTCACGGTTCCCTGCCTGCCCTGAATCTCCCTCCCTCCCAGGTTTTGCAGGCAGCGCCACCTTCTGGACGCAGACTCAGCTGCACCTTCCCCTCCAGCAGGGGGATGCGACGCCAAGAACTGGCCTAGGATGAATGGCTCTTCCCCTCCTGGTAAAACTGCATTAAGTGGACAGTTCTGCAGCAGTTCTGCAATAGTTAATATTTTTCTTTTAAAAAGCAAAAGAGACACACCTCGTAAGAGAAGAATGAAGGGCCAAATGTAAACAAGACCTATAAATTAGGGGAAATAAATTCCATTTTAGACAGCCTTTTACCTTAAAAATGTGAAGTGTTAACGGTGATGTCTGTACATTTACATTTTTTTCATATTTTTTTTTTCTTTTAAGCAACCTGTCATGGAAAAGTGTCAGCTTTATAATTGGATATAATCGTATACCTTTTTACCTTGGCATAAAAATGATTACCATTCTAGAGACCCTTCCTAAGGAAGAGACAAAAAGACGTTAAACTTCCTAGTGATGTCTAGAAGTAGCGCCGGGTTCCTCGCCTAATAAGAAGGCCTTGTTATTACAGAAAAAACCTCTAATGAACAATGGATCCCCACTTCTCACTGAGTATCAGGAAAAAATCCAGGATGGTACCCTAGCTACCCCGTTAACCTATAATTAAGAGTAAGTCACTTAAAGGAAGAGAGTTCTTTTTTTCTGAAAGGAGGATTTCTAGTTTTTCTCTTAGCGATGATGAACTTATTTTTTGTAGTTTGTCGTGCTTTGTGTAAGAGTAAAGATATTATTGGTGATTTTAAATCATCAAAATTAATAACAGTAGTAACTAACAGTTACTAAGAGCACTTAGTAAAATATATTATTCTAAAATTCATATATGTCTTAGTTCATTTAATTCTTAAAACAATTCAATATGGTGGAACTATCATCCCCATTTTAAAAATAGGGGAACTAAGAGACAGAATTAATCACCCAAAGTCACACATGGCCAAGATCTTAACCCAGCAGTCTAGCTCCGGAAGCTATGGGTTCAATCATTACTACATTCTGTCTTATAATAGATCAGCATCTCCAAGATGACACAACAGTGAACTTGTCAGAAAAAAAAGGAGGAACCATTCTAACATTATAGCTCTTCTTACCCTCTACTTTTCTATCCATTTATCCATCTACAATCCTTATCCTAATCCCAAATTGGTTAGCTAAAAATATAGATAGAAAGAGAAACAGAGAGATAGAGATAGAGATGAAAGAGAGAAAAAGAATATGTAAGACAAGAGACAGCAGACAGACAGCAGATGAGGAGATTTTGACCAAGATTTCTTATCCTGGAGTCTGTAGGATCCATGAACTTCCAGAGATTATATGCAAAATATTGCATGTATGTGCATTTTTCTGGGGAAGGAACCCTTAGCTTTCTAAAGATCCTCAAAAGTCTCTGTGTCCTAGAAATTTTTAGGAATCACCAATTGCAATAGAGAACAAAATGGTGCACACGTCAGCCATTTCCTTTGTTCCTTCATATGGGGCCATCTCCTGCACAATCTACATTCTCCCTTTTTGTCAAAAACTGAAAGGAGACAACAAGGACACCTAAAACATCAAAAGACATTAGGACTGTCTTTAGAACTCATCAACATGTATAATTATTCAATAGTTAATGTACTATGGACTAGATATTAATTCAAATATAGATAAGGAAGAGAGAAAGAGGACCAAATTTTACTAAGGACCTGCCACAGTATTTCCCCCTTATTCATGGGATATGCTTTCCACGACCCCCAGTAGATGCCTGAAACCAGGATAGTATCAAACTTCCACTTTTTCATTTAAAAAAGGCATTTCCCGGCTTCTCTTTGACATATCTGAATTGCCAGCATCACGACTCTTGTGCTTTGGGGCCATTATTAAGTAAAATAAGGGTTACTTCAACATAAGCACTATAATACCACAGCAGTCAAAGTGATAACCAAGATGGCTACTGAGTGACTAATGGTGGGGAGATCTACACTGTGGAGACACTGGACAAAGAGCTGGTTCACTTCCCAGGCAAGACAGTGCAAGATTCCACCATGCTGCTCAGATTGGCATGCAATTTAAAACTTATAGATTGTTTATTTCTGGAATTTTTCCATTTAATATTTTTTAACCACTGTTGACTGCTGGTAACTGAAACCACAGAAAGTGAAATTGCAGATGAGGAGGGAATACTGTATAAGTTAGGCATTTAATTTTTTTAAAAAACACTGTGTAAGTATTATTGTTGTTTTCATACAATTTATTAAACACACACACACACACACACAAGGGTTTGAGAATATACGAATCATGCCTCTAAGTTCAGGCAATTCGCGAAGGGCTGCCATATGAGTCAAAGAAAAACCTACCCTAAACTGTAAAGCTAGGTTCCTCCCTTTGCTTCATTCTGCCCTGAGAAAGGTAGGAAGGGCTAATTATTGTACATCTCTTTAATGACCTTAGCGAGTCTTTCCAGGGTCTGTCAAAATGAATATGGGTAAGTATGTGTTTGTGTTCTTTGGACAAAGTGACCAAACTCTGTTGCCTCTCTGATGCAACAAATATTCAGGGAAATAAAAAAATAAAAATAAAAATAAAAAGAGCATTGTTTGAAGATTAAATAACTTAATGCTGCTATTATTTCTAACTTCTGAATCCTTACATTAATTTATTGCCTTAGCCCACAAATTACACTGAGCCACTGTATGCTAGGCATTGGGTAGGGCCTGGCGTATCATCTTGTAGTATTGTCACCAATAGACGACACAGACCTGCGCTATGAAGGGTCAGTGTGTAGCAGAGACCACAGGCGTCTGATCAAATCATCACAATATTGTGGAATATGGATTAGAATACAAGAAGGTGCTGAGTCCAGCGGCAGAACAGAGAAGGAGCAAGATGTTTAGGCTGGACCTTAAAGAATTAGGAGAATTTCCCAGGCAAACAATGTGTCAACTTGGCTGGGTCTTGTTGTCGTTTGTTCCTATTGGTTCTGTTTCTCTGGAGAAACCTGACAAATACAAAAATATGAGTAGAGATATTTTAGGCAAAAGGAAGAGCATGTGCAAAGGCACTGAGGCGTGAAGTTGCATGGCAACTTTGGGCAACTACAAGTAGTTCAATGAGTTTTCTAGTCCTATTCTGGAGACCAGTCTGATTGAGTGGCCTGATCACTGTATGCCTTGCTTCCATAAATTAGATTCTAAAAAATCTGATCTTTTTCATCTGTTTGACCATCCCAGTGCTTCTGAAAGTACATAAATTGCTTACGTTTACCAAAAATAATGAGTCTCAAAGAGCAGTCATAAGATTTAACAGTTAGAACGAGCACGTGTTTTATCTGCCACCTCAGTAGTCATACACAGCTACAAATGTCAGGAAACAATGTGCACTCTAGACATCATATTCCTTTTTGCCACAATTTTAACATCAGTACCCTTTGAGAAAATCTGTATCCGTTAAGATGCTCCAGAAAATAAACGCAACAGGATGTGTGCAGTTTGAATTCAAACATGTTGTGCTGCAGGATTCCTTCTTGCCCACCCTCAAGAGACTCCTGGAGACAGCTGAAATAAATCATGGTTCTACCTTGTCAACTTCCCTGATCAATAGAGTCTCTGTTAAGCTATCTGAATACTGTGCTTGTCCCATGAATAAGATTCAAGAAGTTCATGAAACCCTTGAAAATGTTTCTAAAATTGTGAATGTATGCACAAATATCTGGGGGAAAGGTCTACAGTTTTCATCACTCTTCAAGAGACTCACAACTCATGCGCATCCAAAAAGAAGATTAAGAATATGTAGTTTAATGGGTAAAAGGTCATTTGGCTCTAAAAGGACAGACCAGAATGACAACTCTCTGACCCAGGTAATTCAATATACATGGTTCAGTGACTTTCCAGAAATAATAACTGTGAAAATTGATTCCTAATTTCCTACAGCTTCGTTCAACTTTGTTGGATTATCTCTTCTCAAAGTATTTGGCAGAAAAAACCCAGTTCCCTTCTCCTTGCTGAGGCAACATTAGGGTCAAGGACTGAGCATTAGGACACTTGGACTCCGTCTGGTCTTTGCTCTTGACACTCACCTGCTCTGTGACTCATTCCACTGCCCTGAACCTCATTACATCACAAAGTTTGGGTTGGATGATCTCTAAGGTCATATCTGACTCTCACATTATTATCATCAGTGACTCTGAATTATTGTCATCGGCCTGTTGGTGGCATTGATTTAGGCTGCTTTTCAATGCTCTGGACAGGTGACATCTCCTTAGGCCTTCCTTCTACCTATTCTTCAATGAAGCTAGACAGCCATGCAGATTAGCAAAGGCCATGCAAATTAGTTTGGCTGGGAAAGAAATGGTTCTCTGCAAAAGGAAGAATTTTAAAATAATTCAAAATTATGAACCACAAAAACTACACCATGATTCTTTAAGCCGTGGATTCCCACTTGTATTGGAAAGGCATCACGGAGTAACTAGGAGTAGAGAGAGACCAGTAACAATCTTGCAGGATAGTTTAAACAGTATTCTGATTATTATTTTTATCTCATATGATTTATTAAGGCTTTTCAAAAGTCTTCCACAAGTGGTGAACTGCAATCATTTTTATTATTTATGCCACATCTCATATATTAGCTATATTTCACATATCAGGAAATCAGTTGCTGCAATGAAAGAGATAGTTCGATGCAATGAAAAAAATATTAGATTGGGAATTCTAAGACTGGACTCATGATCTCAGTTCATCCATTAACTAGCTACATATACAACTCTAGGTAAAATTACCAGTATGAATTCACTATCTTTCTGTCCTACTTAATTGGGAATTCCTCAGAGCCAGAAGCCTTATCTTACTTTACCTCTGTATCCTCAATTCTAGCACAATATCTATTACATTGCAAGCATTTTATAAATGTGCTGGCTGAACAGATGGAGAGGTAGATGGATGAGTGAATAAAGTTACATTCTATTTAGGCCTCAGTTTTCTTATCTGTAAAATAAGATCTGCCACATAAGATTTTTTGGCCAATCAAGTGAGATCCTACCCATAAACCTTAACCTGTCGTGGTATCAGAATAGCTAGCTAATTGAGAAAACCAATCTCTGCTAATGGACTAGTAGTTGATAACAGACCTTGTGTTGAGGTGTTAATCCTCCCAGGTTATGTCAGAATCATTGAACTTTGATCCAAAAGAGCAGTTAAGCTTGGATTTTCACACTCTTGGATTGAAGGAGGTCTTCGTGGACATGTGTCTCTCACCCCGACAGCTTACTCCACTAGTGGACACCACTTTGACCATCTTGTTATCCTCAGATCCCGCATTGTCCTTTTATCCAAGTTAATTCTGATTAAAACAACCATCAAAGGCAAATAAATAAATAAATAAATAAAGAAATAAAAGGGAGGCAGTGACCCAAAAGGGCTAGTCAGTATGAAAGGCTTAATGGGGACTTTTGATGTCAGGAAGACCTCCTGACCAAGACTACTTGAAAAGAAAAAATTTTGAGGTCTTCTATAAAGTAGACTAACCGGGCTGCCTCTCACTGCCCACACAAAGTCTGCATCTTTGAGTCCACTTAGCAGGGCTGGGGAATGTCTCTGCAGAACCTGGGATGTTCACTGAATTTGCCCTTCACTAGCTAGGTATGCTAAAGGTTACAGAAGCCTCAAGGAACAGTTAGGATCATTGTGTCTGAGAGATAACATTATCCCCACTGGAGCTGCTCACACTTCACTGACTGAGAGGGTGCCTGTGAGCTTTGAGGGAGCCTGAAACGGGCCACAGTAGTTGACTCTTTGTTTTGTTTGAGAAATTCTTGAATGGGACTTGTGGTAATGTAAATGAAAGGCTCAGTGCCCAATCTTGGATAGAAATTAAACCAGGACAGTTTAAGGCTCTAAACAGTAAAAGTTAAAGAGTTGTCTGCCTTGAGTGCAGAGGCTGTCATGCTGTTTATCGAATTTTGGCTTTCTCAGGACTCAGAAATTAGAGACTGTGGTCTAGGATGTAGGCGGAATTGTGTGATGAGAAAAAAATGTACGAACTAAGGAAAACTGTGATTCCAGCAGGATGTGGAGTCTGAGGACGATGGACAAAAACAACCCATCAGAGATTCTGCATCACAGAGTAGCCAATGGATTCCAGCAAAAGCAGCTCACATCCAGTTTCAGATTGTTCTTCCCAAAACTGTAATTTTCCTATAACCTAAAGTCTTCAGTAAAGTTTCTTAACTATTACGACCTATCGCTAGTAATAACTAAACATATTGAGGGTTTACAGTGTGCCAAGTGTTCTTCTAAGCACTCTACATATTATTAACTCATTAATCCTCACAGCCACTTTATAAAGGAACTATTATTAGTGCCCCCATTTCACAGAGAAAGAAACTGAGGTCCAAATAACTTGTTTAAAGCCATGAGACAAGTAAGAGTCAGAGCCTGAATTCAAACTCATGAAATCTGACTACAGAGCTCATAATCACAACCACTAATACTCTATATATCTTTTTTTATGTCTGCATTAGTTTGGGAAATAAAGAGAGGATCTGTGATGACATTTTGGGGTGTAGTAGACCAAAACTGTTGGTCACCATGAAGAGGTAAAAATGAGCCCAACAGAGGAAATTCCGGGAAAATCCTGAAGCAAGAACTTGGCAATAACTTAGGAGAATATAAGCAATTCCTGGGAACCCCAGAAGCCCTCGAGAGGGGCCCCAGAGTTCCTGATGTACTGTGGGACAAGGATTCTCACTGGAGAAATTTACACATGAAAAGGATGTTTCACCTCTGCAAAATATGACAACGCAAACAGTGTTTCACAATGCTTGGATGCTCAGAAATTGTTTGCTATGTATGCCATTTCTGATACTCTTTCTAATACTTCTGATACTCTTTCTGATACTCTATCCCTTGAAGGACAATCCAGATTTTCACTGACTCGCCACGATTCAGCTCATGTTCATTCGTCTATTACCTGCAGGTCAGCAAGTTGACTCTGTGGCACAACTTTCCCTTTTTGTCAAAGTTTCTTCTAAGGCATATTGACAGCTTCCTAAGATGCTTTACATACTGGAAAATAATTATGTTTATCCACATAAATAGACTGGAATAAAATCAATTTTCCTCTTTAATAAAATGATTCATGTGAAAATTATTTTTGATCAAGGTAACTGAAAACAGATGAAGGAATACCAAGTTTATATGTGCAATTAGTAGTCAATTCAGCAGAGATGAAAGTGTATTAGACTAAAACGAATATTAGTTAGAACAATATGTGGTCATTTTGTGTCTTCAGAGGAGGAATGCCAATGAGAAACTTAGGTATGGAAAGACAAGATAACTGCCCTCCCCCAACCCAAAAAGAAAATAAGCTGCTTATCAGGCATGGTGGGTCTATGGTATATGGTCAGCCTTATTAGCATATCTTAATTGGGAATAGACTGTCATCGGCAGAGCACATTGTAAGTTAAAAACTTGGGAGACAATAATTCATTTAAATTCTAAATGCACATCTTGTTTCCTAGCTATTTCTTGAAATGTGTACCTCTTTTTCCTTCTTTTTTTCCTTGTTATTTATGTCATCTTTCTTTCTTCTGTCTATAGCCATACTCTCAACTTTCTTACTCACTGTCCTAATCCTTTCTTTTCCACAATTCTATTTGTGATATATTTCCACAATTATCAGAAGTTATTACTTCACTTATATCCATTTGTTTTGTATTGCATTTCTTTTATTTCTCCCTATCATTATTCATTCTCACTCATCTTTTTCACTCTCTTTTCCACTTTCTCCTCTCCCTCCCTTTTTTTTCCTCTCTACCCTTTTGTCACTCATTCACACAAGCTCAATCTCACATAAAAATTAATTTACGATAAATTTTTTATTTGCTGCTTACAAATTCTGCTCATATACCTTATGCCCAGAGACTTAGGATTGCATGAGATTGGATGCATCTCACAGTCTGTTGCTCTAAGCTGCAAATGTTTCCTTGACCCTCTCCTACTTCACACAACTGGTGGAATAGCATTATCTGTTATCTTCTTAGAACAGGTCTGAGAAAAACATACTGCTGAATATGCATCTAGCCAAGACTACAACTATATTACAGAAAACTTTGTTCACTCCCAGAAGAGAGAACAGTAACCTGCATTTACTGCTTCATCTATAAATGTGCTCACATTGCTCTACAGCAAGTACCCTGGTGGGCAGCCTTTCCCCTGAACTTGGGGGAGAGTCATGAAAGCTGTTGAACTTGAGTTCATATATAGCCTAGGAGTGGATACCTCCAGTTACTCCAGAACCAGCAGTAGTATTGGAGGGTGATGTGTTTGAAAGAGACTTTCAAATAAAACAAAATCAGCATATATCATGCAACTGGTGTTCATCTCCCAGACCTGATCTTGTTGTGAGAAGAATGTACTGAGCTATGAACTTTTTACCGGGGAACAAACTCAACATTGTTGATGTATGCGTTGGCTTTGTTCTCATGACTGGCGGTCTACACTGAAG
Source organism: Eidolon dupreanum (assembly GCA_028627145.1). Classification (NCBI taxonomy): domain Eukaryota; kingdom Metazoa; phylum Chordata; class Mammalia; order Chiroptera; family Pteropodidae; genus Eidolon; species Eidolon dupreanum. The sequence goes on along the minus strand of CM053503.1, from coordinate 20,931,134 downwards.
AGTCATTCAGGGGAGCTTATGTTTTCCAAGAACATGATATTAATTAAATACTATTTTCTGGTAGTTGGGACTGTTGGAATAATTCTTCTATAAGTGCGCATAAGCATGAAAAATCTGACCCTTGGTGAGTCTCGAGGAATACTTTCTCTTCATGGTGGCCCTGAAAATGCCAAATTCTAACTAGTGCCCTCAAGAAATCTCTGAACCTTGGCGCAAGGATGACTTTGAAAGTCTCCAACAGGTCAGTGCCAAATGATATGTCCTGGACAATCAAGGAGAAGCCCCACTTAACTGGTCTTCAAACTACATAAGATCTAATATTGGTCTATGATTATTCAAAAACTCCAGGGAATGTGGAAGTTTGTCCCAAACCCACCAGACTCTAAAATACTCTAAAAGTACTTTAAAAATTACACTCAGGTACTTATTTACATTGCTATAAGCCACAGAGCTAACCATTTATGGCATGTCTGGTTTATTAAACCATGGTACAAGTGGTTTACGTATTGTGGTTGGTTCCTTTTTTTATCAGAAACCCAGAGACTGGCTATGTGGCTCCTCCCTGTCTCTCTAGTCAGTTTGGATTTCCCATTAAGGCTTTGTCATTGTGACTTGACCTGATGTAGCTTCTGTACAGAACCTGACAGTATCTATTTCAAACTAAGCCACCTGCTGCTCTCCTCTGAGCAAGAAGGGGATCTAATGTATAAGAATTCGGTATTGAATCAAAGTGTGTAGGAAAGTTATTCTCTGAGCCAGGCAAATGTCCTCCCAAAGAGTCAAGAAGAACAATAGCAGACAGTGTACCCTATAATGCTAGTCTAATGATCCAGAAAGACAGGTCCCAAGTATGTAACTTCAAATTTAACTTTTTCTAAGACAATTGGCCTTTTTCTGGAAAGTATTCAATTTTATAGGTGTGGCTCAGTGTTCACTAGACATCTAGCTTGTTGGTAACATTTGAAATCATATATTTCCAAATTTCAGATGAGAAAACTGAGACAGAAAATCATTAAGAAACACAACAAAGTGACTTACGAAAAAAATTACATGCATATCTAGTTACTGTATCTTTAGGAATGTGTTGTGTTGGACGTTACTAAGTCTTTTGTCTTAAAATTCGTTAAGAGATTATATCAGAACATCAGTCCTGTTTGTTTCAACTACATGTAATATACAACTACCATGGGACACGAAGAAAAGAAATATAAAACTCAATTAAATTTTGGAAAAGAAAGTGTTGTGGGAATACAATTTCCCATGTACATGTGATTGATATTTTAATAATATCAACTTTTATGCTTTGCCTTTTATTTTGGCATAACAGAGTACAGAAGGCACTATCCCGTAATCCTCACCTTCAGCCTTTCAATATAAAGGAGAATCAAAAATGATTGTGTACATCATTTCTCTAGGGAAGCCTGGGCTCTCAGGACTGCAGTAGAGATGGTACTTTCAGTTTACAGTACCTGTGCATGCCAGATTGCCCAAAGCAATTCCAATTTTCAAGATTCTGTCCCAGTATCAACATACGTGGCCTCTTCCTCCTCAGACCAGTCTGACTGAGCTTCAGGAAACATGGATTCCAGCATCAACATTGGTATTCCTTTGCCCATTCAGCAAGTATTATTGATGTACTATGCATGTGACACTGTGTTAAAGTAGATCAAACACCATTTCTTTCCTAAAGACACTTACAATCCTAGCAAAGGCAAGTCTGTAAAAAATCAAGCCAATTATAAGATGTAGTATAATTGTCATGGTGGGGATAACAACGGCCTATGGGCACAGTAGTTTCAGGAGGGGAACAGCAGCTGGAGACAATTCAGGGAAGTCAGAGGCTTTGAGCTGGTTTTGAGAAGCGTGAGATTAAACTGACAGGTAAAAGTGAAGAGATAGCATTTCAGATCAAGAAAACAGCATGAAGTTCGACTCGGCTTTGAAAAAATAGAGGCATATTTTTGAGGAACGGTCCAGTGCTGGACACATAAGCATGTGAAGATGGGGCAGGCATGGGAAGAGTAGAAGAGACTGAAACCGCAAATGCAGGTTGAATCCAGACTTTGAAGTGTCTTGAATGCCAGGCTGAGGAGATGAGACTTTATTCTTCACTTAATAGGGAGCTATTGAATGTTTTTGAGAAGGTTAATAGCCTGAGAAAATCTGAACTTTAGGAAAATGTTGGTCTACTTGAAGAAGAATGGATGGAAGGGAAATCAATTAGAAGCTGGTTTTTCAGATAATAGGAAGCAATAATTCAGGTGAGAAGCTAGATCCTGAACTGAGGCCAAGCAGTGAGATCATAGAGGGGGTGAATTCATTAAGAGTGGATATGGAGACCATAGTTTTTGTGGCCCAGACTTTTATCTGAACTTGGGGCTGATATTTTCCTTCTTGAGATCACTTGAGAATGACCCATAAATAGGTCTCTTCAGTAACTCATCCTCCCATCCTCTATAATATGTCATATTTGAAGTAGACACCAGAGGGCACACTTACACTAACAACTGTGGAAGAGCCCAGAAAAGAAGCAGGCCCAGTAGGGAGTATAGACAAGAGGAATTAGAGCAGAACATGGATGGGAAGGGATGAGGGGTAGTAGAGTAATCCAGAGAGAGAATCAGGGCCAGAGGGGTGGAATTCTTATCGTTTTAGGAAATATGAAATGAGTTTGCCACATGGACAAGAGAGAATGAAAAATCACATTTACTGAGTTCCCAGGATATACCAGGAACATTTGCCTGGTGCTTTCCTGCTGTTTCAAATCTATATATGATTTCTACACAATGACTATGCATAGCTTTGTTTTATAGCCAACAACACCAAGTCTGAGAAGTTCAACCACTGGGATATTTATTGAGCATCTACTATATGCCAAGTACTCTTCAAAACACTTGTAGTACGGTGAGTGAAAAGACAATCCCTGTTCTCATGAAACGTGTGACATGAGGGTTTAGGGGATGGGAATTAAAAAATAAGTGAACGAAGAAGTAAATAAGACAATTCAGACAGTGGCAATTACTATCAAGATAATAGTTCATTCACAGGGCTGGCAAGCTAATGCTGGCTGTTGGCAGGAGGTTTCAGTCACCACGTGGAGCTCTCCATTGGACTGCTTGAAGGCCCTCATGACATGGCAGCTGGCCTTCCCGAGAGTGGGTGATCAACAAAGGAGCAAGACAGAAGTTACTACGTCTTTTATAACCTAGCTTCGGAAGTCACACTCTGTCTGATGTTTTTGCAGTATTCTGTTGATTATATAGGTCAGCGTATTCGAAGGGGGAGGAGCTCCATATGGATGTGATCATCAGGAGGCGAGAATCAATGGAGAAGAGCTTGGAGGCTGGCTTCCGTGGAAGCAAGAACACTTTTCGATTCCATGTAATCTTACTATATCTTCTTTTATTTTCCCATCAACTGTAGGAATTAGTTATATTATTCTCTATAATAAAGGCTAATTTCAGAGAGGTTGAGTAAAAGTTTTCCCAAATTCACATAACCAAGCGGCAGAGCCAAGAGGCAAACACTGGTCTGAATAACTTCAAAGTCACAAGCTTGTAAAACTCCATAATGCAAGAGAAAAAGCATAGATTATTGGGTGAGGATTCACACTGGGTAGAAGAAAAGGTAAATGAAATGCCCCCCCAGGATTCTAGCCCTAGCTGTCAATACGTGGGTGAGTGACTTAACCTATTTGTGCCTCAGTTTACTTATCTTTAACATGGGACTCATACTGGTACCTACTTAGTAGGGTTGTTTTAAGAATAAAATGGATTGATAGTTGCAAAATTCTTAGAATGATGCCCGGCATTTGATATGTGCCATCTGGGTGTTTTCTATAAATAAATCAGTCAACAAATTAATCAATAAATCAATAGTACTGACAGCCTTCTATATTTTTATTCCTGTCTGACTAACCCTCTAATCTAAGTTACACTGAGAAACTACCTTTATTGTTCGTATCAATCAATATTTTTCTGAAAGTTCCAGCAGGATGGGGTTGTCAAAATAGCTGTATATGACAAAAGGTAATCCTTGTAAATATCTATCATAAATGATAGAATGATTTGTTGGCACGTTTCTCTTCTGTCTCCATTGTAAGTCTTCAGAGAAGCTGTCTTTTCCTCCTTGTGTTCCCTGTGCCTTGCCCAACATCCAGCTCACAAATAAATGAAGGACACACCCATGTGACATTAATAATGCTATTTTCGATGATGATATAATGGCTTCCAGAATCACCAAGAGGACTCCTGGAATGTACTTCCACAGACAGGGCTGTTGCACCCTGTCTGGGTGGACCCTCTTCCCACTGTAGGAGTGCTATTTTTAATCTTGAGCGGGTAGATGACTTGTTATTCCCAAAGAATGGTTGAGAACACCATGACCATGACCTCTTAGAACTGGGAGGGAATGTGCACAATGGGGAAAATCACATATTGTTTTCTGACTTTGTCGTTTACTGCTGTCCTGCCTGGTCTCAATTTGTTCACATTGTTTTTGGGTTTTTGTTTTTTGTTTTCAGATAGGAAGGAAGGAAGGGAGGGAGGGAGGGAGGGA
>CM053503.1:20848384-20926077 GCA_028627145.1 Eidolon dupreanum | reverse complement strand
AGAGAAGAGAAGAGAAGAGAAGAGAAGAGAAGAGAAGAGAAGAGAAGAGAAGAGAAGAGAAGAGAAGAGAAGAGAAGAGCGAGAGTAGTTTCTGACTTTTGTTTCTTATACTTGATAGCTAGCACCAGGACATAACAATGCACTATATTTTTTAGCAGAGAGGTCATTGGACTTCTCACATTTTAGTCCTTCAGGTACCTCAGCAGATGATGCCATTAATGTATTTGAGAAAGTATCACTTTTACTCTGAAAAAGACTTTGCCATTACCAGACTATTGCAAATGCTTCAAGATCACTGGGTCCTGTGCTGAAGTGATTGTAAGGAAATTAGAATCAACCAGGGAATTAGATGCAATCAGTTAGAGGAAAAGAAAAGTGGGGAGACTCCCTGAGAATCAGAACCACTAAAAAGGATGAGAGTCCATGCTCTCCTCCAGGCAGCCCACTGAAATCATTCTAGAATTGTTGACATTCTACAGTGATCATTAATTTCCTTAGATTACATGAAACTTTCTCAGTAACTAATTAGATTTCCACCATATTCCCTGCCAAGGAATTCCCCTACAGATATGCCTTGTATCCCTGATACTTCACTGTAAATGCATTTCTCCATCATTGTAAGTTAGAATTCTTTTATCCCTTCTCTTGTTTAATTTGTTCAATGAATGTTTATTCCATGTCTACTAAGAGCAGGCAATTGGCCGACTCTAGAGGAAAACGTTGTAAAGCAAACCCTTAAGACGCTTACAGTTGAAGGAGATATGGTTCTGGTGTTCATTATCATGTCTCCATAATCTTTATGATCTGGCCTTAGGTCAGCCCCTCAAACCATTGATTCCCTACCTTACAGCCCTGAGGTCTGTAAGTCTCTCCTTGTTCCTTTGCAAAAAAAATTTTTTTCTCTTGCTCTTTCAAAATAATCATTATCAAATCTGGCAGGAGGCTCCCCCTCCTTCTGGGCTTCAGTCTATAGGTTGATCAGATGAGTCTGCAGTCTGTGGGGAGGCAAGATGAGCCAACGCCTCTCTCTGCAGTTGGCATGCCCCTGAGTGATAGGAGGTACTATGCCGGGAATAATCTCTCCGCAATCTTGACTCTGGACATCCCATCTGAGCTTATCCCAGAATCCAGTGGCTACTTCAAGTAAGCAGCAACAGAGCACCAGATGTATACTTGTGTGATGGGCTACAAGAAGTCTCCACAATGAGGGCTCATAGATTTCTTCTGATTATCCACCTAATTAGCAACTATTAAACAGCAAATTTCCTAACAGTAGCTTTATTAGCTCAAATTTCAAGAAACTACTCCATTCTTTTAAAACAGGGCAGAGGTGGAGGAATATAAATAAGGAAAAGACAGAAAAATCGATAAACACTAAAGGTCAACAAATGCCAAAAAACAGCAAAAATATCTTTGAAGATTGATTTTTTTTCTTTATTATTTTTCAGGGATGAAACTTCAAATTAGCATATGTAAATATATGACTTGGAGAAATAAGTGTTGCTCACTTCATTGGAAGAAATGGCTTTTTAAAAATCCCTCTTATTTTTGTATTCCAGATTTAGTGACTCCAGAATGTATGTTTGTGAGCCAAATGGCACTGAGAGAGACCCTGCCTTTGAACTTAACATTAGGAAACTCTTAAGGTTCTTTTAAAGCACAATTAATTCTTTTTATTTTATTTTAACTGATTTAGTGATCCAAAGGCTTTCCTTTAGCCAAACAAACTATGCAAGTCATTAAAAAAGCAAGAGAAATTAGATGGTAGAGAAGAAAATTCAGACATTACGAAATTGGTTTGCCTGCCACCTTTTTAATTGCCCTAATATATATCCTCCTATGTTAAGGGTATATCTGGCAAAAATAGAAACTTAGGCCCACAGAGAGGGCTGAAATTTGTAATAACTAAAGTTCAAACAGTGTGACTTGAAAAGTAACATCTGTTCCTCTTGTCCAACGCTACTCATAACTTACTACAGAGTAACAAGTATTGATTTCTGCCTTTCGGCTTCCTGATCAGCCATTCATCACTGTTTACCTCCCAGAAACTCATGTCAGACAACCACTGTTCATCAGGTTTTTTCATAACAACACATAAAGAGCTACAGAAAAGGCAGAAATTTCAATTAACTTCATTAGAGCTTCGTGATGACCTCTTCAGCCATCAGCGTTCAGGATCAACCTAGAGTTAATTTTTTTCTCCTCGACCAACTGGCACATTTCAAAGAGAAGATCCTGGTAGAAGCACTTCCTTTGTAACTAGTTCCATCCGCATAGTTCTTTTTGTTTAAGCTCATCAGCATTGTGAGACTTTCTAGGCTGCCTGTGAAGAGCTTGTCTGAGAGAACAACCAAACTTTATGTGATAAAATAACAACAAAACCCCCAGCACCTTTACTAAAAGTGTTCCAAAGATGTCCAGTTTATGCAAAGAGCCAAGATCCATTATCACCTATAAATTAAGTTCGTTCCTCATGAAACTCATTTAACCAAATGATTTAGTAGAATCATGGTTCTGGAAAGAGCTTTGAGAAATCATCTGGTAAAACCTCAAGCCCTTAGAAAATAAAATGTCTAAATCCAGAGTAGCGAATAGGTTGCTTCATAAGTAAAATTTTCAAAGGACTGATAGAGGCTGCCTGGAATTCTGAATGGAGGATTTTTGAGGATTGGCCCAAACACTGCCAAAAAAAAAAAAAAAAAAAGTGTTACGATTAATTTATAATTTATAATGTACCAAGAGTACAAGAAAGGGTTAAAGGTTGACTTTGGCCTAATTATCCATGATAGGGCATTTTTTTTTCCCCTTAGATTTGCTTGCAATCTTCCTCCATCATACATTTTAGTGTTCTACCTTTCTATTAACCATCTCCTTATAAAAACCTTTAGAATCATGTCCCACCTTAGTCTTCCCTTCCAGAGACATCAAAAAACCTTTTCATCTTTCATCCTGGCACTATTTTCCAACTCTTTAATCATCTTTGTTTCTTGTCTCTACAGTCACTCCAATTTTTTCACATTCTTTTAAACAGTGGTGACCAACACTGAACACAGTCCTCTAATTTAGACTATAATCTGACTAATTCAGAGTAGGAAGAAATTATTGCCCCTCTTCTTCATATTTCTTCATACATCACGTGTGCTTTTTCACGGTATCATCTGGCTAACATCCATGTCAAGTCACTGCTACCTGTGTTCAGACATCAGTCTAGATCTCTTGTTAGTTTGATTGACGTTCAGAGGCTTAGCATCAAAACAGTTTGCCCAGAAGAAGTCTCCGTTTTGAGGTTAAGAAAGTTTGGACAAAAGTAAAAGATGTCTTTTAAAAATAAAAAAAGACAACCATTTTTAAAACAAAAGCAGATGTTTAAAATGTTCAAAAGGGAAAGTTAGTAAAAGGCAACATTTTTGAAAAGCAAATTCAAGCAAATCAGATATTTTAACAAGAAGTTTCATGGGATACCAAATTAAAACTCTAAGTGTGACCCAGATCCATGCCTTGTTCTCTTGTCACCCCTCCATGCCCACCACACCCCAACTGCCTGTTCCCACAGGGCTACAGGATATGCATTGGAACTAACATAGAGAAACTATGATGCTAATTTGAGGAAGCTAAATTTGGTAATAAAACAATTTAAAAGTAAAATTTAAAACAAGAAGACAGCTGAATTAAAACAGATATAGGAAGGGTCAGTCCCAAGTGAATTGACTCAGAATGATGGATGTCTCAGAAAAGCTTAACTATCTAGAGTTTAAATATGGGAAATATGCAGACTTCTCAGGATTTATATTTTGGGGTGCTTCAAGAACTCCCAGGACTACTCTGTAATGGAATCCTTCAAGAATATCCTAGAACCTCTTTAGACGTGGTGGGGTGGCTACCTAAATGTCCAGCTGGCTCCTTATACTTAGCATGTCCAGATCTGAGCTTGTCATCTTCTCCTTCAAGTTAATTCTTCCTCCAGCTTCCCTGTTTCATTAACAGCATGGCCAGTTTCCCAAAGTCCAGGCTTGCAACATCAGAATAATCTTTGTTGTTTTCTCCTTGAATTCTTGCTGAGTCATGTGGTGTCTAAGTCATAGTTCTTGTATTAATCTCTTCCATTCCCATCCCACCCACTTATTTCAATTATACTTCTTTCTTCCACTGCTTTAACAGTTTCCCAACCCTCTCTTCACCTTTCTCTTCTCCTAGAACTCACTGTATAATCATTTAATGACTCTCTGTGATCTCACCAAATCAGTTTAAAATTCTGAACTCTGAGAGTCAGGACCTCCTGCAGCAGAGACCCCAATCCACCTTTCCAAATAGGTCACTTGCTCCAGCTAGTTTTTCTATCTCTATACTTTTCTCCACCCATCCTTACAAACCAGCTCACTTCTTCTTCCCATAGGTGCAACTTCAAAAATTTTGCCCACTTTTTGAGTTCATCTCAAATTCTCTTCAAATACATGTGCCCATGGAAGGCAGTTGGATGAGGGCCAGGGCAGATCATTCTGAGGCAGGGACCACCCTGGAAATCCATGGATAGTTCCAGGGGGATTTGCGAATGTCTTGAGTTTTATGAAAAAAAAGGAGTACTTTTTTGCAGAGATGGCTTTTATCAAATTTAATGACTCTGAAAAAATTTAAAAATACCCACTTATAGGTATCTTCCCTCCCTGCCTCTCAGCATCAACCACCTGCACTTGTATTAGAACCATTTGTCTAATTCCCCCTCGAGACAATAAGCACCATAGGGGACAGGGTTTGTCACTCATGGTGATATTCTCCAGCACCTTCCCTGGCATTTCTCATACAATTATATTGAACATCTGCTAATTACCAGGCACAGTGCTAAATGCTGAGGATCAGGAAATGAAAGATAAATTCACTGCCTTCGTGGAGCTCACAGTCTAGGAGGAAGCCATGCAGTTAAACAATTAAATTGTTTATAAAAAATATTCTGATGGAATATGTACAAGGTGTTATGTAAACATTGACAAAGTATCCAAGGAGGGCCTGAGGTAATCAGGTTCCCCTTTCAGAGGTGAGGAATTCGCTCAGTCTTGAGTTTCAGAAAGGCAGGTAGCCAGATGCCAAGGAAGAAAGGATCTCCAGGAAAAAAGAATAGTACATGGGGAATACTCCCAAAAGTATGGTGTGAATAGTATGTTTTAGCTCAAGGATGAAGAAAGGTTACACTAAGTCTAGCACTCTGAATTTTATCATGACCGACATGAAGGGACCAATGAAGGATTTAAAGCAGAGGAAGGACATGATCATGTTTGCATTTTAAAACTATTTTTGCAATAGATTGAAAAATGAGTTATACCAGTCAATTCTCAAAAGACTATTCAGCTACTTTAAATAAATGTTATTAAAGATCTAAACTAATATTGTAGCAAAAGGGATGAAAAGAAAAGGAAAGAGTCTAGAAACTACTAATTAGATATGAAGAATGAGGGTGAAGGAGGAATCGTGAATGACACTTAGGTTTCTGGCCTGTATATCTAAGTGATAGGTGGTTATTTCCTGAGACTGGAAATGCAAAAGAAAGTGGGTAGAATCTAATGGGTTCGGTTAAATTTGTTGTTCTTATGGACTGGGTCCAGAATATTAGTCTGACTGAAACCACAGATTTTGGAATCATTACAGTATAGGTGGTGATTAATTGTATGAATTTTAATTAAGTCACCCATGCAAAATACAGAGATAAAATGAGCAGAAGGTCAAGAAGAAGAAGGAGGGGTGGAGGAGGGGAGGGAGAAGAAATGGAGGAGAAATAGGCTAACAATCTAACATGACTACTGATCCTCAGGAGAGCTATCCCTTTGGAGTGGTGAGGGCAGATTGGTTGAAGTGAGACTGTAAAAGAATGAGTGCAAAGTGAGACTGCAAGACCAAAGCCCTTAGACCGGGCAAGAAGGCCTTCACCAGGCCTGTGCTTTCAAGGCTCTGCTCTGACCCTTCTCCAGCCACAAACACACCCCCATGGAAAAGAAATCCCTGGCCTTGGGGCCAAAGGAGCACACTCATCAGAGCCCACACTCTACTGCAAGATTATATTCTGATTATCCAGGACCTTAAATTCCCTACCCCAAAATCTCCATGCTCACTTCTAAGCCTCATTCTCATGGGCCTCCTCTCTAGTTCAATCCATTCAGAGGTTAGACCATGTCATGGCAGTGCACACTCCTAGCCTAAGGGATGGCTGAGGGTCAGCCATTCACAAGATGGGGAAAGAGTGAGGACTATCTGGATATGTGGGCTGGGGTATCCAGATGCATGCACTCAAGGACCCTCATGATGGAAGATGGAGCCAGAAGTGCATACTAAGAAAGGCTGGGTGTGAACCAGAGGCCCAGCACCAGTTCTCCCCTACAAGGCCATGCTTTACTCCAGAACTCCAAAGACTCTGAGAATTCTAAATTTGATCCTGACCTTCTAGGTATATTTATCAAGATGAGACAATAGAATGCACTTTATTTAACAGCTCATTACTTGACATATAACTTTTAAATATTTAGCCATACACTGTGCAGGTTCCATTTGTGCTCTTGCCTGAGGCCCCACAATGTCAAGGTGGGGCCTAGTGGAGATATAGATAATAAACCACACTTTCAATAAGTGTGCCAGTGAAAAGACAGGAAGAGGTAAAGTATTAGGGTAGAAAGGAGTGTTTTGTTTTGTTTTGCTTAAGATAGGATTAAACATATTTTATCCATAAGAGAAAATTTCCAGTAAAGAGAGAGGTTGGAGATATAGGGAAAAGTGGTATACCAGAAAGCATCCCTGAGGAACTAAAGCAGTGCGTAATTCAAAAAATGGTGGAAGTGAATGTTAACCACAGAATGAAAAAGGGGTGTTCTTCCCCCCAAGTCAGGAAGAGCAGCTCTGGGAATAGGAAGGGTTAGGGAAAATCCTGGGAATGGGTGGCAGAAATTAGCTTAAATTGAGCAGTTAAAAGTTGTCTGCATTTATCTTTTATCTGTCCTTCCAGGAACTCTGACAAGTAACAAATACAATGAGAGGTGAAGTATTTTAATTACTCTGGAGAAGTAAATTAATAGAGTAAGTTCAAGTACATCAAGTGAATTTGGTTACTTCATTTATGGAAAGAAATCTGGATTTAAATATTACTGCCAGAATTTTGACTTTTTAAAAACACGGTGACTAAACATCAAATTAATCAGTATAATCTATTTTACTCATAAATCCAGTACTATAATTCTCAAACTTGATTTTGCAATACCTAGTTACCTGAAGAGCTATTGCAAAATTGTACCCAAATACTCAAAACAGGTTGAATTTTGATTCACCTTCAAAATCATAAATACACGTGGCCTATGTCAGCATTTTATGAGAGGGAAGAGAAGTTGTGAAATCAAACTAAAATAGTAATATTTCATAATGTCCGAAAGCCTGTCAATTAGTATACTAAAGAGTTGGAATCATTCAAAAGTTCCTAGGTAAAATGGATTTAAGCCATTGATATGCTTACATGGGAAAATTAAGATTTTTTTAACTATGAGATCAAGAGATTGGAACAGGCTGTCGCAGTTTAAGAACACCCAGTTTACAAAATTATAGTCAGACTAGGTCACGCTACACATCACATTCTCCTACATTCAACAGTGAACTCTGAACAACACATCCAGATAACGTGATTCCCTGGCTCTCAGACAGCCGTGGCTCCTGAACATGGACCAATGTTCACTCTCCCTCCCACCCTCCATCAAATATACTCCTTTTACCATGCTAGGTTTGAAGGGACAGCAGAAGATTCCAGGTTCCAAAGTTTAAACTGAAAATAATAATAATAGTTTAATAATTATAAAACTTATTTTTCAGGCTAGGTAACAAATGTTTTTTTTAGCCTATATAATAAGTAAAATATTTCTCAGTTGCCTCCATGGAAGAATATGCTCTGAGTTCTAAACAACCAGTTTAAGAAGATACATTTTGAAATTGACTCATTCCTAAACTGGGAAGAGCTCAACAATTTGTTCTTGCTTCCCCATCCCTCACCCCCCTTACTTAATTTATCTCTTGGCCATTTTAAGACAGTCATTCTAGATTTGGGGATCACTGTATAGCCCTCATAGATGAGCAGTTAACCAAAGAATTGAATCTTGACTCCCACAAGGTTATTCGCATTGGCATCCTATGCCGGAGTTCTGGTCCTCTCAAACCTGGATGGGCTCCCTGGCAGTGACAGAAGGATTCATCAACACCCATCCTGACACCAGCATCAAGGACATGTTGGAGAGACTATAAATGAAGACATAGAGACTAGTGGAATGTTTCTCACCTTCAGTTTTCCAGATGGAAGACAATGGGAGCCTGGAACAAAGGAGTAACCTTTGAGTCGGGGAGATTTTGGGAGGTAAGAGATGCAACAGAGGTGAGATCCACAGGAGTCATCAGGGAATTGCATGTGGGGTGAGATAAGAATCATGAGGAAGGGCTGAAGACCTGAAAATCCCCCTTCCATCCTTCCTGAGGTGGCAGTTCTCCCCATTTCCTCTATGCTCCCTCCGAGCCCCTTCCATTTTCTCTAGATATGAAACTTAACCCTCAGACTGGACAGTAACCTGATGAGGACAGGAAACATGTCTACTTGATCTTTTATTCCCCAGCCTCTAGGTGCAGCACCTAGCACCCAGCAGCCTATCAACACATTTTTTAATAGTCACCCCTGCCCATGAGTAGGCTCCACATGTGCCTCCTTACAAAAATAAGGCCAGGTGGGACTCCAAACACTCTTTCCTTGAGTTCCACACAGTTAGTGTGCAGCTTTCCCTACCTGCTGGCTGCTGGGGAGAGGCCTGCTCTGCTGGAATGCAAACACATCTTTAAAATTGAACCACTCCTTCACTCTTCCTCAGAATCTACTCTAAAATTTCCAGCAAGTTCTCCTCTTTTTATCCTGCCGCCCACCACCCGACCCCATTCCCCTCTGTTCCCCAAGATGTAGCCTTCTTTTAAACTCATTTACACTTTTTTTTTTTTTTTGCTGGGGTGTTTAATTTGTATTTTGGTATATTCTGGCTATTTCTTACTAAATATAGGAGACAGCTTCTTTTTTTGTTTAAGTGCAAGTGCTGCACAATATTCTTAGTTTTTATGTGCCTTTTTTCAAGGCCTTTCTGAAGTATTTTTTTTGTGCCTGAAAGCCAGTGGAGTTTTGCACAAGGACTGTAATGGCTGAGTCCAAGGCAGAATGCTGTAACTGTCTATCAACCATTTGGTACCTCAAGTTTATCACCTTGATAAATAAATAAGTTGTCATTTGCCCACAGGTCCTATTCTTGAATGGTAATTAAGAGCTCTGTAGCTCATCTTTCCTAAACTCATAATTTAGACCAATTTCACCTAAGAGTGTTTAATTGACCACTTCAAATCAATCTGATTCTTCCTAAGACATTTAATTCAATAGTTATTAAGCTTCTTCATAAAAGAGACACTGACAACTTTCTGTCTTTTCACAGGATATCTAAGATCATCTTGAAAGTTAACCCCCATCATACTATGTCACCACTTAAAAGAGCTAAGTGTCAACTTTAAACATAAAGATTTCCACTGTCTAAGCACCTTTTAAATAATTTCTGAAAATGTTTAGTAAGCCAGTGTCTTATCCTTGATAAGGATGTTCTCTCTTGATGGTTAATTTAATGTGTCAGCTTAACTGGGCCATGGTGCCCAAATACGTGGTCGAACACTATTCAGAATGTTTCCGTGAGGGTGTTTTGGATGAGATTAATGTTTAAATCTGTCGACTTTGAGTAAAGCAAATTGCCCTTTATAATGTGCATGGGCCTCATCAAATCAGTTGAAGGCCTGAATGGGACAAAAGACTGACCTTCCCTAAACAAGGGAGAATTCTGCCAACAGGCTTTGGTCTTGAATTGCAACATGGGTTCTTGCTTGGATCTTTGGCCTGCCACCAACCCCTGCAAATTTTGGAGTTTCCTGCCTCTATATTCATGTGAGTGAATTCCTTAAAATAGATGAGATAGACATATAGATAGATATAGACATCGCCCTTTGGTTCTGCTTCTCTGGAGAATTCCAAGTAATATACCCCCCATTCACGATGCAGATGAGGTGGAAGATTTTGTGTTGGCAGGACAGGATAACTTGGGTAGTGCTAGCAATTTGTTGGAGATTCTGACTAAAGACCTATAGGCAGAAGGGAAGAAGGGATGCTCTGGAGCTCTGATCCATGACTGGGTATATGACAGGGGAAAGAATTCCAATAGAGCTAAGGGTCTCTGAGAGAGAATTAATAATCAATGCAACTTGATTAATTAAATTTAAAGAATCTGTTGAAATTTTATTTTCTGGTTCTATTGTATATTTTTTGTGCGTTAGTCTGTGCAGTCATGTAATCTAAGAACACAGGGAACTGGAAGACAGCCTCCTTCACATTAAAACCATTTCTTTCATATCGGTGTTGACCTGGTGCTGGGGCACACAATATCTACCCCGCTTTCCACCATTGATTCCAGCCCTTATGGCTCACAGATAGCAGTAAAACTGTCCTTTTTTCCAAGAGCCATTCAGATATGCTCCAGTTTTTTTGCAATAAATGGGCTCCTGTAAATGTATGTGTTGCATATCTTTGTGAATTGCTTTATATACTGACGACACATCAGAGGAGTTGGCTATTTCTAAGAAACTTTGCAAGTATCTCATTTTTTAATGCCGTAAGCTATTTTGATTCGAGATCACAACCTCTCTCTAACATATCAGCTTTTGACATTCCATTTTGTGTTTAAGAGGTTTAATTGAAGCAGGATAAAACTATATTTAATAACATTTATTGCCTGAGTTACTCTAGAAATGTTTAATGTATTACCAGAAAGTAGCTTAATGTCTTGAATAAATGCCAAGTTGTCCAAATCAAACTGATTGACAACTTAAAAAGAAATGTCATTATTATCCATATTTTCCTATGTTTTTTTCCAAAAGAAAACATTCACATGGTGAAGGGAATCAGAATCTGTTTTTATATCCCTAGAGTTATAAACATTTGTATCAAAATATTTACAATTATAGTATATGAAATATCAATCTATTAAAGAAGAAGCCAAATACAGTACTAGAACAACCCACCAATGTAATACAAATTACATGAGACATAAGTGGCACAGAAACAGAGTTAAAAGATAAGGGATTACATGGTTCACTCCAGTCATAGTTTGACTTTTTAACATAATGTGAGTATCTCTTTTGGATATATCTGATATGTAAGTATGCTTCTTCACATAAGGCAACCTTCTATAATCATGTGATAATTAAATCATAATTAAAAAGTTTATCATCCCACAGTTTTTTGCTTACCAACTTGTCTAACCTCTGCCCAGAGAATTTGGTGACCTGTTCTCAACTTTCCCGTAACCAGAATAAACACAGAGAAATATACTTAGTAATAGTCCTTTTACATAAATACCAGCAATCATGCCATAACAACTCTCCAAAAAGGAAAAATATGTAAGAAATAGGAGTAGAGGAGAGCTGGGAGTAGAAAGTAGGCAAGATGTCTCAGATTCTCCCTAGGGTAGATCTTCTTCTCAGGATGACAAAGGAAATGTCTTCCCAAAATAAACCCTTTAGGCAAAATCTGAGATGGCTTAAAATAGCTGCACCAGGCCAGAGCAATGCCTGCTTAACCAGGAATAACATATTATTTCTAAGTCCTATATAGAAATTCTCTTATGGCAACAGACAGATCAATTACCATCTGACTGGGTACCACTAGAGTTTTTGTTTTTTGTTTTTTAAAGAAAATATCTGCCCATCACCTATATTTTTATTTATCTCATGGAAATTTTCTTATTTTCCTGGGAGCACAGGCACTCTGTTCTTATCATGACTGAAATCTAATATGCTTAATACTTTACAATTATATAGCACCTTTCGCCCAAGGATCTGTTGTTTGGTTTTGGTTTATGTGTTTTTCAATAAGCTTCCAGGATTACCTTGCCTCGCCTATGGAGCAGGACAAGCAGAGACTCTGAGAGGTGGCCACTTAGGAGCCCTGATCTCCAATATGAATAATTAGGTAAAACTTTTTCAAAAGTTTAGAGTAAAAGATTGTGTTACAAGGAACTATGTTCATCTCTCCTGTTACATACTTAAAAGAAACACTGATTGCATGAAAAGAGGATCCGAAAAACATAATCCTAATATAGCACTGTTACAAGACTGCTCTTTGATCCCATAATTTGTGTGATGCTTTCACCACAGAATTGGTTGTTAGTGGCTTTAGAGAAATTCTAAAAGAACTGCCATGGCTTTAAGCAAGAGGCCTAGAAAAGTCCGCAGCAAGAGGTCTCCTTGAGGGATAGCTGTGTGAGGTCTGGTCTAGGTTCTGACCATCCCCCAGGCCTTCCATTGTAAAAAGTTCTCTTTCTTGGTTTAGCTAACCCACCAACTTGGCTATGTGACTATATCTCTTCCTCCCATTTTGTCACAAATACCACTGAATTCCATAGAGTTAAATATCTGTTCTAAAGAGGGACAATGGCTCGCTGGCCAAAGCCCTCCTGTGGGACCTTCAGACTGGAACGTGATGCTTTGCTTTGGGTCAGGAGGGCAGGATGGCTTCCAGGCTTAGCATATTCAGTACAAAGACACTATCTGCTCTTGCCGGAACTTGTACCGCTCTTTTAACTTGGTGCAGTAGGTCCAAGGACTGCAGTGTAAGACCCAGAATTCACCCTTGGAAGTAGAGTCAGTGGCGTGGCAGCTGATGGGGCCCCAGGCAGTGTGTGTAACTGAGAACAGCTGGAGGCCAGATCTGGTGGCTGGTATGAGGCTCTCTGGCCCACAGGGAAGTTTTAACCAACTACTTTTTCCCAAGGGCAGGGTGTTGACAGTAGAGGACCTCCTCAGTAACGATTTGGGCTTCAGCCTCTCCCACCCTAGCTTCTCCCTCCCCCACCCCCCTCCCCATCTTGTTTTTTTCCTGCAGAGCAATTTCCACTTCCCTCACAGATTCAACGGCTTCCTCCTCCCCACCCCTCAGATCCCCATAAACTTGTTCAGGCTTATTTCTTCCTCAGGACCAGATAGAGAATGCCAATGATGAAACTAAAGCAGAAGCAGATCCAGGTCAGGATGAAGGAATAGCCATGGTGACTTTGAGGGTAGAAGGTTTTTTCACCTTTCCCATAATGATGAGTGTAGATGGACACCCCGACCATAATGCACAGCCCTGCAGGGGGAAAAGAAATGTTTGTTTATTTGTTTGTTTGTTTTTTTTAACATTGAAAAAAGAACAAGATTTTATAATTTATAAAAGACCCTCTTTCCTTCATCTGTAATGGGGCAAAGAAATCTGGCTATTTGGCCCCAAACAGTAGTTCTGTCAATTTGCCCTGAACCAAGCTTGATGTTTCTATTGGTAAATTACATATCTTCACTGGCTGGTGTGGCTACAAGTGTGAAGTCAAATCAGAACTTCATGTCTACCACCCAGCTTTCCTGTCTGGACCCCGACACATGTCGGCAGGCTGCCCGGGGATGCAAAAGAACACGGCATTCCTCCAAACAGTGTGTGTGTGGGAAGAATGACAGGAGAATGAGAATGGCAACAATTGTGAGCATTGTGGCCATGGTTTCATCTTTCTGAAGACTCCCACATGCCCTCCATCTTAAAGCGTCTTGTACACAAGTGGTCCCGATGTGCCCGCCCCAGCCACTCGGGAACACTAGATTTAAACAATGAAGCAAATGAGGATTCTAATTCCAAGCAGTCATCAGGAGTCCTCAAAAAGAGACTAAATAACCAGAGGAGAGAATTGTATAAGGCCATTTCCCCGAGCCATGTGCTTATCTGTCTGAGTTGCCAGTAATGCCCATGATAAGATGCACATAAAAGCATTGCCTGCATAAACTGGAGTCCATGCCTGAGATACTCACAGCACACCAGCATGGTGGCTCCCGAGAGGAAGAAGCGGTTTCCCTTCTCCATGGTGAAGAGCTGGAACACGAAGACCACAAGGGAGATGACAGAGAAGATGATGGAAAGGATCATGAAGGCCTGCACTGCCTTGAGCGCATCTGTGGACACAGGGCGAGGAGAGCAAGGGTGTCAGGCCAACCATTCCCCAACAGGCTGGACGGTTCCCCAATCACATAGAGCATCAGCACAGAATACAATATCTTTACAGATACCTTCATCAGCATATGGCAGGGTTCCATCACAGTGACCACCGGTACAGTTTTTCCAAAGACCTGCTGATGCTTGTCCAAAATCTGAAACCACCCAGACCTGAAAACAGAAGGAAAAAAAAAAAAGTTGTTTAAAAACTGATCCCCTGCTTTAAAAAAAGAAATGGCAAATCAGCTTGTGTTGGGACCAAATCTTAATTAGGACACCCTATTTAGCCGCAAATATGGCTAAACAATCCGTCTCTTGGTGGAAGGTTCAACTAAAACTGAAGTCACAAAGGTGCCAAGGGAAAAAAGAGAGAGGACTGTGTGATCAAGGGGAAATCACCTAGCCTCTCTGGGCTTCATATTCCTCATCACTCTAAAAAAAAAAAAAAGGAAGTAATTCAACCACAGAGGTTTAAAATTCTAAGGTTCTAAGAAATGGAAACCTTGGATGAGGAAACTGGTTTTAAGGAGGCACAATTCCTGCTCTATCAAGATTATTTCACTTAAGGGCCTGGGTAAGAAGATAAAAAGTTAAGGAAAAATGTTCAACTGGAGACAATTAAGAAGCACAAGGGAACTAAGAAAATAGCAATGAGTCTGGGTGATTAACTTTTGACTAAACAGAGTGATCGCACTTTGATTGTCACAACATGCCAAGTAATTTCATAGTAAAATAGTACCATAAGAACTTTACTGTGGGGGCAGCTAAAAGTAGAAGAATGACCAGAATATATTCCCTGAGGCTCACCATGGTACCAGGACCCCTTCTCACCCTGCCCAGTAAAAATAGTTATCCTACTGGAATGAAAAACAAACACACAGCTCTATCTACAGAGTATCTGTCTGTTAAAATGCACGTTATGGGAAAGGCAAAGCCAGTGTGCAATTGCCTGCTTTTGATTCCATATTCAGCACTTTGGCATCCATTGATATAGTTTGAAGTCACTTATCAGATGTGTTGCCCTAAGAGATTCAGGGATTGGCATACAGAATGGCTGAATTAAAGTCTTCAGGAGGCTGCATGGGCAAAGGTTCTGTCTTACCACGGTCATGTTTAAATTAGCCTTGCTTATAATCACACCCCGCAATGTAGGCGAAACTCTTCCATCTGAACTTTAAAACCCATTTATCCTGTAACTGTAATAGGGACCTAAACAGTTTCTGGAACCATCATTTGCCTGTCTAGCGATCGGTAGCCTTAGTTTTTATCCCCAAGGAACTATCTTTTTTTTTTTTTTTTCCTAAGAGCACAGGAAAAACAAATTAGATGTTACAAACTACCACCAGAGGGCAGAGTAGCCCAAAGTTCAAAGAAAGACTTGCTACCTCTGCCATATGTTTAGATTGTTTTGCGTGAGTGAATTCATAGAAACCAGGTTAATCTTGCGAAATTCCACTTTCACATGCTACCTTTCACTCAGAATTTGAATCCATTAGTCTGGCAACCAAAGCTTTTCATCATGTCCCTCGCTAATCAAGGTTCCTAGAAGGAAGTTCTGTTCCTGCCACCTGAGTGCCCTCATAATGCCCTGAACGAAACCTGTCCCTCCCACCTGGGCCCCTTGAATAGCACTCCTGTCTGGAATGTATGCTTATGCTCCTTCTGCCATCTTTATACCAAGGGGAAGTCCAACAATCTACCAGTTCCCCAAGCTCCACCTTAGCTGAGAAGACTCCCGTAGAGACTGAATGGACCTCACTGTCTTCTCCAGGCTCTAGATGCCTACAGCCTGGTGGGCTCATTCGCATAGACAGTGGCTTTTATCCTCCTGCTATTCAGTTGTTTGAAGTGCAAGTAAGTGTCTATTTTTTTCCTACAACTAAGCTGAAAATTCACAAAGGGCAGGGATTGTGGATTCAACATCTTTTGTAGTAATTTGTGTAAATATTTAAATAACTTCTGACTGAATGAATGAACAAAAGAATATTACTCACGTTGGCGATGGTGGAAACAAATAACATAATGACAGTGGCAATGTGGACCACAAAGATGCCAGCCAGTAATACCAACATCTTGGCTTTTTGATGACTTGCGAGTACAGAGAGTCCTGAGAAGAAAGAAGAAAATGAATGAGAAAGAAAAGGTTACTGTCAGATTCAATCAGATAATTCAGCTTTCCCACACATGTGAACTATCTGCTAAAATCAGGAGTTGCAATAAAAACCATCACGATTTCATCATAAATTCCTGAAAACAGCCCGGTTCCCTAAATGCCTATTTGTCTATTTATGTATACCTAAATATAAACACCATTCAGCATCTCAGGTATTTACTCTTAATTCAACCTGTTTCAAAAAAAAAAAAAAAAAAAGAACAATTTATAACTGTTAATATTTTACTATGTTTGTGTTTTAGAGGCCAAAAGTAGGACTTGGATTTTGAAAAGGCCTTTAATGACTACAATTTTCAGTGAAACAATGTCATATAAATTTCCATTTTCCACTAGGAACGTGTCCCTGCCTCTGTCAAACTGCTCACCCGGCAATTTTAATAGAAACAGATCCCTTTCTCAATGCCCACAGACTGGATAGGCTACTCATTTGATCCTGGGGGAGATATAAGATGTGAGAGTCACAACTTCTATTATTATAATGCTCTTTGGTATTCAATAATTATAACAACCTAATTACAGTTTAATGGTCTGATCACCTACACATTGACTATTTCAGACTCTTATTACTGTACCTGAGCCTTTGGGCTGCATGTTCCCATGGTAGAAACTGTGCTATTGGTTTGGTCTCAGGCATAGTGTTATATTTCCTATGACTCAATACGACAGTTCTGGGGGCTTTGGAAGTATACAGCTTGAGATACCACCAAATGTGCCTTCTACTTTTACACAACATTTATACAAATTCCGTTCCTTCAATACTCAATACAGAAGACAAGCAAATGCATAAATCACATGGTGGGAGAACTGGGAACTAAAATAAATTAAGAATGTGCATGGATAAACAAAAGCTTTCAGCCATAATCTCAGCAGTGTAGAAAGAAAGAGCCTATTGATCATAAAACCCAGAAGATAAAGGAAGTGTGAAGGATGCACAGGGGAGGCTATTCTGATTTACGTCAGCTGCAGGAGTGCTTTGTCATGCCCAATACAGTTAAGATGCAATGCAGACTCCCAGGGACTTCAAAGCAAAGGGCTCCAGCTGATTCACGCCCTAGGCAGGGTGGACTTGTGGACATCTCCACCTAGGGAGGAGATGGCTATGCACATCCTGCAATTGTCCCACACCTCTCACTCCACCTAATTTAATTGAAGCTTTGAGTGTTCTTGAGCCACTTTCCTATTATACCAGGTATTTATTGGAGAGCACTAATACTATCATTCCAACACTTCAAGTGCCTTTTTATCTCTGCTCAGAAAACACTAGAGTGCTTTACTCTCTCTTTCCGGACCAGAAATGAGAGGCAGACACTGGCTTCCATGTTCAGCCAGACCCCATTCTTCCCAATCCAAGCACTTCCCTCCAATCCAAGCCATTCCACTGGAATTTGTCCAATTTAACTGTGAGTGACAAAAATGAAGTTTATTTTGATGCCCCAGGGGAGGATTTGGAGCTTTCATGTCTCCTATGACTAACTTGCCCCACACATTCAAATTCATTTTTGCTTTTCTTGGGTTCTTGCACACCTCCACAATTTTCTGCTTGACTTTAATGCACAGTGGAAAAAGATTTTGGAATTAGACAGAGGCTGAGTTAGAATCACATAAAGTTATTTGACTTTTCTGTCTCAGTTGCCTCCTATATGAAGCAAGAGATTGCAATGCCAATTTTACAGGAACAGTGGGGGTCAAACTGGATCATATATGTAAAACTCCTAGCACAGTGCCTGGCAGAGGGCAGGTGCTAAGGGGGTTGTTTTAATTACGGTCATTAGTATAACTATTATTATTATACGCAACTGTGTAGCTGTTGCCAACCCAACCCAGGCAGTTAGTCACCAGGCCATCCCATGTTAAGTGCAAGTAATAGGATATCTGCCACCTGGTTCACGAGGCCATCTGTATAAATCCATTTTGGTCCTCTTAGAAATTGCCATTATGCCTAATCCTTGCCACTTGAGTGGGGAGACCACTACAAACACACCCTTGGGAATGAGGGAGAAAGTTCATTCTTCTCAGCCATGTCCTGACACCCTCCCAACACCCTCGAGATTCACACCATCACTCAGCCCTGGCCTCGCTGCTCATGGGGAAAAGAATAGGCTGACAACAGGGAATTAAAATACTATATAACGAGTCTCATGTTTAATCCTCCTTGGGCTCTATAAATGACTTTTTCTTCCTTTTGTTTTTAATGGTGGGAAGTGGCTGAGGGGCCAAGAACGGAATATAATACGCCAACTGAGGCCTCTGAGATGAGGCTGAGGAAACGCAAGTTCCCTCCCTTACGTGTTGTGGGGGATTCAGAGGCCTTCCCATCTCCTTGGTCAGCCTGACTCCTTTTCGCGTCTGCCCACACTCTCCGTTTCTGATGACTTGAACACTGTTCCACTCCAAATACCTTCCTCGCACCGCACCCCTACCTTGGCCCATCCACCACACCACTGGAGCACAAGTCCTTCCTGGCCCGTGGATCTCACTTCTGAGCTAAACCACAGCTCCACCTGATCACTGTCCCCTGCCAGGGACAGACAGGAGGAGTGGGTGGAGGCATCAAGCAAAGAAACGCCTCGAAATCTTTCACCTTAGATTTCTGTGACTGTGCCATGTCTATTTACCAAGGAAAAGAACACAATGCCTTGTATTAGCAAATGTTCTTAGTGCATAGAACACACGATTATCTTTGTTCTGGCTGCTGTATCTAGCCAGAAGTAGGGGCCGTTTAGCTGGAGCTATCACATAATACCTAGAACTTCTCCATCTTTTCATTGCCCTGCATTTGTCAAGTTCTTTAATGTCGTCCATTGTCAGCTTGGAGGGGTTTCCGTTATTTTCAGCAGCGCTCCCCAACACATTCGGAAACAGAATGAACTATATTCTTAAATTTCTGGCCTGGATCATCCCTAGATACCCAGTCACGATACTAAAGGACCCTCCCACCACCCTCAGCTGACAACCCCCTCAGCCTGAGAAAGGAAGGGGGCCAGGAAGACGATCCTCATGACCTTTATGGACAATCAGGAGTGACGCCTGACAGGTGAATCTCTGGGCATCTCCCAAACAGCAGAGCGGAATGGGTTTAAATAACAGAAGAACCCTTGCTCTTAGGACTGCCACCCTCGCATCACTTGCAGTGTAGCTTGCAGGGAGTCTCATTTCCATGTCCTGGTGTGTATCTTGCTTCATAAAAAATCACTGAAGAGACACCATTTCTGAGCATTTGTATCATTGTCCGCATTGCTTGCTATAACTTTCTCTCCTGGCAGTACGTTTTACTAACACAAGAACTGGCTTCTCCTCCACACCTTTCAAAAATGCTGTGGATGTCAGTCTCCGATGGAAAGCATACCCCTAGTTATAGCTGGGCAGCTCAAACCAGGAAGAAGGGGATAACAGCATGGCCGTTCTGACTATTTGGGTGCAGTGCCTGCCTCTCTCAGCATTTGCTGCACTGAGCAGTCCCAAAGTTTGTCAGTTGGTGACTGGAAACTCCCATACCAATAGCATTATTTGTGGTGCTCGGACCCAAGCCACCGAAGCGAGTCAACTCCTTGAAGAATAGGACATCCACTGACTGCATTATGGGGGGTGCCAGGAACACTGTTCTCCACCCACCACTGTAATCAGAACGGAATCTCCTTTACCCTCACCAACCCAATGTGCCTGGGGTGGTCAGGACTCCATGGGGCTGGGTGGGAAACTGAGAAAAGTAGAGGAGGTATGAATGTCGAAACTCTATAGAGAAAAGTGCCTGTTAAGAAAAAATGCATGTAGGAGATTTACAGCCACCATAGGTTCTCTGCCATCCCTCCTCTGTTCTTCTTTCTGCCCTAATGCACAGGTTGGCCAGTTCCCTTTCCGGCACCGCCATTTTTTGTTTCTGAGCATGCTTCTCCTTTCCTTCTTGCAATGCCCAGACCACATTATAGCAGCAGTCTCTTTATGCTCCTGTCCCTGATGCAAGCCTCACAACCACCGGCCATTCTAGATTTGGATTAAGTTCTTTGCTAATAGAAAATTTATTACAGTCAGTGGAAGTGACCCTGAGGATCACAATTGCTGGTGATTGGAGCCCTAAATGACTATCTACTGTGGGCAAGGGGGGATAACTGTCCTCTTTAGTTGTCTCCACCTAGTAAAATTTTTATTGGTTTCTTGCTTCCCCCCCTTTCACCCCCTACCCTTCACTTCCCCCCGAAAATGAAAGAACCAAAGGAACATAGCTCTGAGACTGGCTTGCATTGCCTCTTAGCCTTCGTTCAGGTAGCCTAACACATTTCATGTCCTCTGCTCATGAAAAATTAACCAGGCCCCTGTGGTTACCTTTTCTTTTCTAATGAGCAACTGGTACTTCAGAGACTAAGAATAATTGATTTCTAAAGTAACAGTAGGGGAGTTTAGATGTTAGTAATTTGGCTCTATGGTTGCTAAGTTAGGGGTCAGATAACTTCTTCCTGCCGAGTTGTCTGTGAGTTTATTGCGCTGCCATGAGAGTCTGGGAGAAGCAGTTCTTTAAGGCACAGTAATTGAAAGCAATGCAATAAAATAGAGCAATCCAAAACCTACTTCTCGAGCAAAGGAAGTGGTAGAAATCCTGGGTTTGAGTCACTGAAGAATTAGCCTGAGCCTGGGGGATACAACATAATCAGAAATGAGGGCTGAGAGGCTGTGTGAGCATCTGAAGAGTCCCAAGAGCTCAAATGTCCATGATTCATTTGAGAGTGGGTGAGATTCTCCCAGACAAAGAAGGCAAAGTGGAGACATCCTCTACCAGATGGCGCAAGAGAGCTTTCTGGAATGCTGCGTGTGGCTCTGGCTGACTGAAGGAGTTTAGTCATTTCCCTGGCAGCCTAAGATAGCCCAGGCTTTTCTGGGGGGGGAAGAGAGCAATAACTTGCCAAAAGCCAAGTTCCCTATTTCTCCTTCCTCTCATCTCAGTTTGATTGCCCGAAACATCATAGTCAAACCATGAGTTCTTCCTTCATTATTTATCTCTCATCCATTCTTACTTTCCATTGTCCTTGTCCAGCCAGTTCAGGTTCTTGCCTGGATCATAAGCATCAGCCTCTCCTCTGATCCTCTCCCTGAACTTCTCCTCTAATATCATCTCCACAGTGCCAGTGGATTATTCGAGCATGTCACCCCTCTGCTCAAAATCCTCCAAACATCCCACCACCAAGAAAGAGACTCCAAACACTGCAGGTACGCTGGACCTGGAAATCTTAGGAATTTGGGAATCCAAGGAATTTGATTTCAAAAGGAAAAAACAAAAAAGCCCTGACTTTATGTCCTTCCTCCAGGAACTACCTATCGAATTCTCTTCAAGAAGCTCAAATCCTACCTTCACTCGGAAGCCTTCCCAGATACGGAGTTCAGAAGTAGTCATTTCCCCCCCCATTACGCTACAGCCCTTCCAGACCCCCTTTATTAAAAGCCCCAGTGGCAGCCTGACTGGCAACAGTTATTTATGGAAATTGTTCAGCTCCCCAATCCCAAAGATTCTAAGTTCCTAAAGGAAGAGTCTTGTCTATGATAGGTACCAAATAAATATCTGTTCAGTGAGCAAATAAATGGATTAAGAAAAACAATAACTTCTTCTTGGTAGAAAAATAATCAACATCTAAGTGACTGAAGTCTTCATGATAAACAGAATTCTGGAGGGGAAATGTTTTCCTGTTTTTACATACATGAACTTTAGTCCTTTACTATCTTTAGACATTATTTACATAGTACTATAACTATGTACTGAGCTTCTCGTTACATGCAAACTCTTTGTTATATATTTCCATATAAATACCTATGTAAACAAGTGATTATTTCCTGAGTACCTTTCACATTTGAATATACAAGGGTATATACACTCCTTGTTTACTGCCTTTTTTTCCAGAGGAAATAAGTGAATGCAAAGATAATATCTTAAATTTCTAAACACTATTTTGTCCATAGATTTAACTTTTCTATCTCTTTAAGTTATAGAATCTCTGGACTGAAGTGAAGCGAGGCTTAAAGTTTCTCCCCAGTATATGAAAGTCATCTGCAAATCTACACCAAGAAACTATGTAAATCATGCTTAAACTCTTCTGGTCACAGGGAGCTCAGCACCTACCAAGACCCACACACTCCACCCTACCCCCAATAGGAAGGTCCTTCTGACAATGCATTAGAGTCTGCTCTAGTCAACAATTATCCCTGGTCTTAGTCCTGCCCTTTGTCTAATGCTTCCTCTTCACCCTTTTCTAAAATGGTTACCTTTGCAGCAGAACTTCCAGGTTATCAGACAGCCAGAGACAACAACTTAGATTCTAAAATCTCAATCATGTTAGAACACAGTCCTGACATTACTTGACTGCTAGACACTACTTTGTCTTTTCATCGATGTTTTTTTTTTCTGACAGTGACATCACACTCTCTTTCTGGATAATTGCAAACTTTGAAGAAACTGTTCTCGCACCATCTGACCAAAGACACACTGCTTCCCCTGAGGCACGAGAAAAGATGAAAGGCCAAGCTGCTGCTGGTCATATGATCGCCATGAGTCAGCCCACATCTCCGTGCCATCTTCCTCCACATGACACCTGAAACTTCAGCCGCTCCTTCTTCCTAAGGACACTGTGTAGGGTGGTGGCACGAACGTCTTTCTATCCTCCACACGTCAAGATCATTTTGCTTTTGGTGGTTTGTTTTTGATGTGTTTGTTCCCCACTGAGGATTGTTTGGGTTGGCGAAGTGGATGTCCATTTAACACAAAAGCAGAAAAGGAAATATTGTCTTTCAGGAGCAGAAGATGTACCCAGAGGAGGAAAAGGCTGGAATTAAAGGCTAGCCAAGTAGATGAGCTTTTCTGGCCATTGTTATTGTTGCTTTATATTGACTGTACTTTCCATTCTAAATATTGTTTTCACATAGGGATAGGAGAGGGGGACATTGATTTCTCTATGGGAAACGTGGAGAAAAAGGATCCTAAAGAATCATTTCCTTCTGCCTCAGAATATCTGATGTTTGGTGTGAGACTAAAGAACTTCAGGTTGTACTTCACTATATACACACCATACCTTTATGTCAAACGAGAGGCTTGGGCCAGCAAAATGGGCTTTAAGCTTCTCTGGCAGAGCCTGAGGACCAAGAACTGCGCTAAAACAAATAGCACAAATCTTGTTTTTGCAAATGCTCCCAAGGAGAACAACCTCCCTCTCTTCTTTCCCCTTGTCCTCAGTCGTTTCCGGGGTGGGGGTGGATCTGGGCCACGTCTGCAAAGGCCGAGGCCAGGCCTGGCCTGAAGAGCTGGGCTCAGCCAACACCCCAAGACCGCAGCTGGTCAGGCCATGGGGTGAGGTCTCCTGGGCGAGGTCGGAAGCTTCAGTGTCTTCTGCTTCTGACAAAAGAGGAGTGTTCTGGCAGCCAGAATGTCTTCAAGGGAGAGGTTGCCAAGATAATAACTAGGGTTTGGGAAGAAAATCAAGGTGTGGCCGGGCCCCAGAGGCGCTTGGGTGGGTCCAATAAGAGATGGCGGCAACATGCTTCGACCAGCAAAGCTGCAGCCTTGAGGGGTATCATGCACTGGGAAGGACGCCACGCAGCCAGAGGCACCCAGAGAGCGTCAGGTGGGCTGCGGGCTTTGTTTCTCTTTCTGAGGTCTGTTGGTTGTTTAGAAGTTCGGAGGTGTTTAGGTTATTCAGTCCAGTTCCTTGACAAAGGAGGAAATGCACGTCCCCAGAGGGAACAGAATCGGAACAGAAGCCCACCAACTCCTAGGCCTTTTCCACCCCAGTGTGATCTTCTCCCACCTGTATTTGTTTAGGGTTCAGCAGAAGTTCTAGAACTATCCTTTACTCTGTTCCTCCTGCCACCTCCTAGTTAATCAGAGGGTCAACATAGCCCTTCAAAACAGTGTCGTTGGCAAAAACAAAGGGTCTTTCAAGGACCACTGCTTTTTCCTGCCTGGCCACCAAAGGCCCAAATTGATCTCCACACTCCAAACTCTGAAACAAGCTTCAGACATTCCATCCTGGCCCCCAACCGAAGCACAAAGCAAAGGGAAGCTCTAGGCTCCAGGTTCAGAACCCTTTCTCTGAGCCAAGTGTGAATCCTCGCTTGCTCAACTCACTTTTTCCGGATAGTAAACCTTTTTCCAAGTCCCTGTGGCTCCAGCCCCCTGAGAAGGGGCCTCTGACAATTTGAAAGAAAAAGCCCAAGTATCAAGGACCTTATTTTGCTCTCAGCTCTGATCTGATCCTTCTGAAAAGATGAGAAACAACGAGGAAATCACTGCTCTGTTGGCACAAATATTTGATGAAAGTGCAAATGATACCAAAGATATATTGACTAATATTTGTGCTTAAGCAACAAAGCATTCTTCACAGGGCAAAAAACAAACAAACAAACAAACACAGAACATGGGGCCCTATAAGGACTGTCATGAAACACTAAGGGTGCATGGTCCCTAAACAAGAAGGGAGGGAGTTAGGCATGGAAATATCCTCGCACTTCTGTCTTGCTCTTTCACTCCTCCCTACCTCTCTCCTTCCACTTCACTTTTTCTCCTTTTTCTAGGCCTTTCCATTTGTAACTTCTCAGCCCCAACACACGGGCCTAAAGGAACATGGGCAGCAGCAGACCTACTTGCTCCCTCCTCCACCATTTCCTCCTAGCACCTTCCCTTTCCTCTTTTCAATTTGTTCCTAATTCACTTTCATCCACACCTTTACAGCCACACCTTCATGTGACAGGCTTTCCCTCCTTGAGAAGAGGGTGGAGCACCTTTCAGAGGACAGGCTCAGTTTCCCTCAGATCCTGGTTGGGTTCCTCATAAATCCTTTGCTGTTGTCTGCCACTATTCATCTGAGCTGGCATTTTTGTTTGTTTGTTTCATTAATCAAACCTCTTCCTTTTCTTCCCAGAGCTGGGTGAATGCTCATGGCTATCTGATGATAAAGCCCAGGAACAGCATGCGTACAGAATCTCTAAGTGGATGGATGAGGCAGAGGAAGCTGCCTGGGTCTTCAATCCTCTACAAATGTCTATTCTAAAGCTACACATTGCCTCTTGCCTCGGTTCAATTTTCTACACATTTCTATGGATCAAACTAGTCATTAGCATAAGCCAAGGGATTTCTTTAAATTGGAATGGCAGTATGTGAGAACGATAGAATTTCAGAGCCACGAGGGGCCTTGGAGGCCATCAAGTTCAGTTCCTTTGATTAAGAAGACAAGAGCCTTGCCATGGTCACCTGGTGGAGTAGGAGCAAGACCACAGCCCCTCTGCCTTGCCGTTCAGCCACCTGGCATCTATCCTACGGTTCTTGCCACCAGTTTCAACTTATGCCTAATTCTTGATTTTAATTACTGCATTTGAAGAGAGAATTCACGGAACAGGCTCAGGAAATAAAAAACCGCCACATTCACTTAAGGCTACAGGCACCAGGAATAGAGGAGTCCATTTCAGTTCAGAAAAATGCCATTTCCATACCAGGAAAGAAAATGTTGACCCAAATATTTTGCTAAAAAGAAAGAGAAAGAAACAGCAATCTTCTCTCTAAGAAACTGTCATTTTATCCTAAGGGTTTGTCACTGTGCTTCCTCTCAGTGGATCTTCCAATTAAATTGAGAGAAATGATTTTACCCAGTCGGAGCAGCAGGGACTGAAATGTTATGAAGAGTGGTCTTTGGTGGTGGGTTATTGGGAACTCAAGTAAACTCCTAATCAGAACCATATTTGGGCTCCCTTGGTTACTGAATAGAAATCCCAGTCATCTGGATGGAACTGGGAAGAATACTGGAAACGGGAAGTTGACATCAGAAATTCCAGCTCAGTGCTGCTTAAGGGTGATGTGCTCTCCCCAAGGGACTGACACCCAGAATGCCAGCAGGTAAACCCAGGTTACCCTGGCTTGGCAGCCTGTTCCTGTAGTTACCATGGCAGGTGGTAACAGTGTAAAGGCGTGGGCTACAGGAACTATGGACCAAGTTCAGGGACAACTCTCCCAAGGCCAAGTTAGAAGCCTCCGTGCCTAGTATTGGGTTGATACTAGGGATCTCGGGGGTAGCGACTGGGTGTGCCCCTCTAAGTACATATATCCAAGAATCTCAAATGCTCCTGAGCTTTTGTGTTAGGCAGCTATATGTATACACGTTGTAAATTAAAGAAGGAAACACATCACGTATTTAGAAAATGAAATTCCTCAAAATCAAATCGTGCGGGTAAGGCTAACTATGTATATAGTTTCAAAGCTTCAAAAATGCTCTTAGGCAATAATAATAATAATACAGATCCATCACGTTTTATCCAAAATATTAAATGGAGTTAAGTGTTTAGAGGATAAGGAGCATTGGGTGGAGCAGCAACAACAAAAACAGAATAGATATTTTCCCGGTCGCTTCAGGACTGCAGAACTAGGAACAAAGAATAGAAGTTACAGAGAAACCAATTTTGCTGGATTTAAGATACTGATAATTAGAGCTGTCCAGAGATGATTAGAGCTGACCCTGCTTTTTTAGGATATTGATTTTAAGTTGTTTATTACAAAACAAAAGACTCAGAAAGAATATTTGACCCTCCCCCTTTTCCTGCCCGAGAGATTCAGACAGAAAAACCTACTTCAGGATTGAGATCTCAATCCACCCAGCCGGCCAGACCAAGCCAAGAGGGTCTGCATCCACAGTGATGGCGTCCAATCACTAGCCTCCCCTGGGAACGCTGGGAACTGATTGCGCCCACAGGGGTCTCCCGAGGGAAGCAGAAAGAGCTGAGAAAGCCGTAGCAAGTTTTTTTCCGCGGTCTGCATAAGGATATCCTTCCTTCCTCAGAAGTCTGCCCTGTGCTTCTGGGAGGTAGCCAGCTTCTGGTCCAGGATGCGATCTGCTCTGGGTCGGTCCTTGATGGCCTTCTGCCAACTCCCAGGACAGTTTAGTGCCCTCGAACAATGTACAATTTGGGGGATCCTCTGACCAGGACTCGAGACCAGATGTCCTGCTGCCCTCCAGACAGCACTCCACCCCTGCCCCACTCTGGGGTGGAATTTAATCCTCCTCTGAGGGTAGGAGGCAGCAGAGGGAGAAAATATAACCCTCCCATTTCAGTACTGTCAAAGACTTACAGCTGCCATCTAGAAAAACTCCCACAGCTAAGGTACTCTTTGACTAATTGGAGGAACAGGGGAAAGCAGGAATCAGAACAGCATTTTTTAAATGGCCCTCAAAGTCCAGGAAAAGTACATTACACTGTAGTTTATAAAACTAAATGCTGCACAAATAATACAATTCATGATGGTTTACGCCCCCGGAATTGTCAGTGTTTTCTATTTGCTGACTGATTAAATATTGCTTATTAATTTTAACCTGCACAGGACTAGATTTGTACTAGCTTCACAGAATACCATTACCACCAACTTGATAATGGCTTCCCTATTCCACATGCATGTGATCTGGAAATAGTAAAGGTTTTAAGCAAATGTGGGGGTAGTTCCCTGCTTCTTGAGAAGTTGCCCTTGCCTTTACTCAATCATCTCCCTGAGGGCAGTTTTACTAGGCCAGTTGCCTGTACAATGCACACAGGCTGATTACATTTAACTCTCTTCCAACAAACCGCATTTCTAAAGGAAAAGTCTAATTTTGTCAGACAAGCTGAATCGTGTCATTTTCTCATCTTGTTTATTTGTGCATGGGGGGGGGGGAAGGAATCCACCAGTATCTGTGTTGAAATAGGCCACACCTCAACCATAATGCTAACCTGGGAAAAAAAAAAGGCAAACAGAAATCACCCTTCTTCCTTTCTCCAGACTCACTTCATGATTAGCAGGAATGTTTGCATTTGTACAACCAATTTAGAAAAGAGTGAGAAGATAAAAGTTCCAAAACAATCACTGCCTTTCATGCAGAAATTCCATATCCACCTAAAAAAAAAAATGTATCATTTCTACACATCAACTTTTCACTCAGAAAAAAAAAAAAATCAGTCGTTTCTGGAGTGGAAGCATAAAGCCATTCAATGTTTTTGTTCCAGGAACAGATGAAGTTCCCCTGCCCCACCCTCTCCCCAACACCTCTCCTATTCTGCACATCTGGCCTAGGAGAGAAGGAGCTCTGGAATCCACATCAAACTCCTGATTCTATCAA
Source organism: Eidolon dupreanum (assembly GCA_028627145.1). Classification (NCBI taxonomy): domain Eukaryota; kingdom Metazoa; phylum Chordata; class Mammalia; order Chiroptera; family Pteropodidae; genus Eidolon; species Eidolon dupreanum. Next base: position 20,897,705 of record CM053503.1, on the reverse strand, counting down.
ACAAACCCCTCCTGAGTCTTATTTGAAACACCAGTTGCTTCTCTCTCTTTCTCTCTCTCTCCCCTCCTTTCTCCCTCCCTCTCTAACTCTAACGGTTTCCTTTCAGGAAAACCCACCCCCCTCCTCCCATGGGGAGAAAAAACACTTTTAAACAGAAGTGAATGAACAAACGAAAGGGCAGTAGTAAAAGCAGCAGCAAAAATAAACTGAAAAGCAGACATCTATCTACCGTCAGCCAAAAAAGGCCAGCAAACAACTAAGAAGCAGAGAAAGAATTCAAGTCTTGAAGCAATTTGAATCAAAATGGAGGAATGGGAAACATCTGGCAAAGAGCAGCATGTCATTTCAAAGGTATGTAGTGCTTCCTCTGTGAAGAATATCCTATCCAGGTGTGTTCCAAAGTCCTCACTCCTTTCACATCTTCAGAGCAAGAACCCAGTTACTGCAAGACATAATTGCAGCCCAGTACTGCTGATTTCCTTGACCACCCACCTTCCCACTGTCAAAATATACTTTTCTAAACCTTATGGAAAAAGTTGTCTCAGTATCTACTTTTAGCCAGAAGTTTCGAGGATTCAACTCAAGGAATCAAAGAAAAATAGCAAAGGAAAAAAGAAAAAGAAAAACTTAGATGAGGTAGAAGAAAAGACATCAGTGGAAAGAAAAGAGAAAATGCTGTTTCTCTGCAGCTTTGGGAGCTATCTTACCTGAGGGTCCCAGCGACTGAGTGGCAGGAGCTGGCAGCTGCCTGGTCAGTCCGCTCTTCTGGAGGTTTGTGACCGCAGTGAGGGGAGGGACCTGCCTCCCGAGGTTATAAGTTTCCTGCGCTGGTGTGCTGGGGTGTGTGATGGGCGGTTTCTTTTCACTGTGTTTTAAAGGAGTTTCTATGAATCAGTCTGCCTTAAAAAAAAAAAAAAAAAAAGATTTGTTGGTAAGCTACGCCCTGCTAAGTTGGCAGTCAGTCAAGAGGCTGGGAGTGAGCCATCAATTCAAAGAAGCCTGTTTAGGCTCCTTCTGACTCAGACACACAGACCACAGTGGAAAAAGGAGTGACATTGCTTCAAATGAGTAATATGAGTCACACAAATAGATCTGTTTACCGAAGCCCATTCCTCCTTACCAAAAAGGAGACCTGGTTACCATGGGGATAAGTCAAAACACAAGTTATCTTCCCAAACTTTCATCTGAGGAGGAGGAGGAGGAAAAGAGACAGCGTCCTGCCCATCGAAATCCTATCTAATCCTCAAAGGAGATTCCCATTCTTCCTCCCCCATCGAACACATGGGGCTGCTGCTCACAGTCAGGATGATCAGATTTATTTCTTATTTACTTCCCTGCCTGACCCTGGTGCACTGTCCTGTGGGTGGAGGTAAGGTGAGGCCCTGGAAGCAGAAGGGGACACGCCAAGAGCCCCCGTAACCCTGCCTCTGAAGGATGGAGCACTGGTTGGAGAGCAGACTGGTTTTTCATCGTGATCTGTGAATGCCCATGTGGACTCCACATATTCGGGAAGAGGTCCTCTGGCTAAGAACTTTGCTCTCTGATCTCCATGCACTAATCATGTGGACCTTGCTCCACAATTGACTTTCTTGTGCCGGGCCCAGAGAATGATCTTCACAACCTCCCTATACCACTCCTCTCTCACTCAGCACTGGAGCCGGGAGGCACCCTCCGAGTCATCTAAGGCGTTCGTTCCACTGCAGAGGAAAGCCCAGATGCCCAAGTTCAAGCCCAGCTCTCCACTTACCATCCGTGTGACTGTGAGCAAATCAGCCTCTCCATGCCTCAGTTTCCTTGTGCATAAAATGGGAGTAGAAGGTGCCTATCCCATAGAGCTATGGTGAGAAATACACGTAGAGAGCTTATAACGATGCTTGGCACGTAGTAGCACTCATGCAGTGTTAACTATAATGATTATTTTAGTGAAGAAGAAACTCAGGCACCGAGAAGTAAAGTGGCTGTTCCAAGGAGACACAGTAAATTAGCAGTAGCAGCTTGATCCCGAGTTTGCTATATCCAAGCATCATCGGTATTTCTGTTATTCTCTGCTCCATCATGATAACCTATTACAATTCAAATTATTCTTATGTAGTTATTCATTTAGTCATTCAACCAACCCATCTACAGGTCACCATGCATTAGGCACTGTCAGAGCAATTGGGTTGCAGATGCGATCAAGGTCCTTGAGCTCCTGAAGCTTAGATGCCATTAAAACATAGAGAACAGACTGGTGGCTGTTCACCAAAATATCGATAAAATTTGGTGGTAAAATTATAGATGAATTTTAGTTTCCTCTGGGTCACAATTCTATATTTTCTAAATCTTCTGAAATGAACCTATATAACTTTGGTTTTTAGGGAAAAAAATTTTTAATGGAAAGGAGAGAAAATTTTCTGAAGTAGATGATAGGAAAAATGCCACACACATATACACACACACAAAAAAAAAACACATAAAAACATGCACACACACAAACACACAGACTGATTTGATGCTGCATCTTCCCGAGTCCAAAAACTGAATTCTGACCTGTAAGGATGGGACAGTGTAGATTTTTCATTAAAAACTGATGATATGACAGCAAATTGCATCAGTTTCTCATACCTTTGCTCGCCTCGCTCGTTTGACAATAAAAATGCCTGTTTGAGAGGAGCCACTCCCAGCAGTGGGTTTTGTCTCTGTGATCTCCAAGCACAGTAACCCTTTGAGGGTAAAGGATGGTGAGGCCCAGGAGCCCTTAGCAGTTATAAGGGTGGGATGATGCACATTCTCTCTGAGCAACTGGCTGCCACTCTCCCTGGCCTTCTCCCACCCTTCAGTTAGCCTTTTACCCCCAAGGCCTTCTGCCAGTTTCAAACTCTCTCTCTCCCTAATAACATGTAAGACAGGGCTGGGCTCCAGAGGTAGAGTCCTGGGGTGCTGAAGAGCATCTGGTCCGGTGACATTTTTTAAAGAGAAATCTGGAGCCAGGGAACCTTGGAGGGGAAGCATTCTCCTCCTACCCCCTCTCAGGGTTAACAAAGAAAAGAAGCACAGACTTTTTCTTAAGGTACTTGATTAGAGGAGTATTTGGTCCTTCTCAATTCTCACAACGGGTTTGAAAGGAAGAGGGAATGGATTGAGGGAGGTGTTCTGAAAATGGGACTCAGAAAACAGGAGTTCTAGTTTTCTTCTCCCCCTGCCTGGCATAGGGTGAATAAGTGGTCTGCTCTCCTGCATTTCAACTGTAAAAATGAGTAGATATCATAGCCTTCCAAATGGACCTAATAAATTTCACTTTCTTAGGTGTTTTTGAGATGTTCAGGGTTTGGAGAAAGTGTTAAATCCTGTGAGCTCTTAGCGCGCGCACACACACACACACACACACACACACGGTGATACTATCTAAAGCTCAGTTGTGTAAATATTAAAAAAAAAAAAAATGCCAGTCCAGGATTGTAAAGGCTCATAATTAACCCTTGAAATGTCACCACGCTCATTTTATAAAATAGAGTTATCAAATCTGGGAAGGAAACTAGATCTGTTCTGGCTGAAGCTCCAGTTCATTTTGCTTTTTAATCTGGAAGGGATTAAAATGTTAAATAAGCCTGTTTCTTTCCACGGCCACGAGCTGGACCATGTTAAGTCTACAGAGAGCAAAGGGTTCAGAGGTCTAAAACCACATGGGGCTGGAGAGTGTGGCTTTCTGGAGTCTATGACCTTTTCAAGCAATTTGGAGTCATCTGCCTTTCTACTCTGGGCTCCACGCTTCCCTCATTTAGAAGGCAGATTAGATACGTTCACTTCCCATAGGAATAAAGAACTGGGCAAAGTTTCCTTTGACCCCAATAAAGTCATATATTCCTGGGAACGAATGTCCCCTCCTGTCCAGAGCCACAGTCACCCTCAGGCATGGGAATATCTTCTCCTCCTTCTGCAGCAGTAAGAATCAGCTTCTGGCATGATGCTGCCTGGGGCATATTTTCAAGTTTGAACTGGTATAAACAATTTTAACAAATGTGTGAATCAAGTGCTTTTAATGACTGAAAATAAAGAGAAACCTCCTCAGGTAGGTCTGGCCATCTATGGCCCCCAGAAAAGAAAATTAATAATAGCCTAAACTTGTTTTGGCTCAAACTCGGTTACCAAAAGGAATCTCAACATGTTCCCGAAAGCTATGCAGGGGATGTCAACATTCAAATTAGAAAACACTGCTTGAAAGGTAAATTGCTTTAAAAAAATGTTATGTAGCCTCTTCCAAAGCCAAATAAATGTGTGTTCCTTGCCACATTGTTTCAAATTTGAGAATTTACCAGAAACTTCAGATTCCTCCCTCTTTCCTTGCTGTCACTTCTTTCTGCTATGCCCTTCTCTTTATTTCTCCCTCAGGCTGTTATCTTCCTGCCTTTACTGTTTGCTTTCTTAAAATTCTCTCAGTAAGATGTAATTTTAACATAATTTTACAAAATGAGAAGTCTCTAAAATCCCCTTACTCTCCCCTTTTCTCATCTCTTAGCTCGTCCTGAAATTGCTTTCAAAAGATAAAATTGATGAAAACTCCAAGAGCTTCAAGAATGTGGCCCATTGCCTTGACTCTCCCAGCTAGTAGAAAGTCTTGCTAACAAAGCAATGTACATGGCTGTGGAAGAGATGTGTGTGTCGACAATGACATCTGAACCTGTGAGGGGAAATAAGCCAACCCTGCCACCTTGGACAGTTACCAGATTGATAGTAATTGCTGTAATCAGCTTGTTCGGGCAGCTGGGATGTGTATAGATGGTTGAAATGTCTGAAAAGCAGAACTTCTAAGCCATGTCCTCATGGCTACAGCTTCACAGCCAAAGAAGAATAACAAACAAAATAAGAAGAGAAAAGATCCTGTCTTTCTCCAACTAACATCAACTGCAACACTAGAAAGGAAATCTTGAAGGTAGCTTGCCTTCTCTGCCCCTCATATTACTGAACGCATGGTTCCTAATGCATAATGGACTATTTCAGGTAAAGAAGTAAATATTTATAAGTAATTAAAGAGTGACCACCCCTCCCTTTGCCTACAGCAGGCAGCAGGTCCAGGAGGTAGATGCTGGCTAGGTAGCAGGTATCCCATTAAAATCTAGTACGTTTCATCAATGAAGTATCCAGTCCCCAAGTAAAAGAATCTCATGCCCTCCTTCAAGATTTTCCCCTCAAACTCAGGTGTGGGTCAGAGCACCCTCTAATTAAGCTCCAGGAGTTGTAAGAAAAGCAGTGAGCACACACTTTCAAATTTTCCCTAGGAAAACTGTCATGGAAGGGAACTCGATAGCCCATCCTAAGGAGGCTTAAAATGTACTTCTCACTGAAACTTTGTGGTCAACAGAGTACACAGGCATAGGGACACTCTAGAAGTGACCTTTGAGGCTAAGTTAGCACTTTCAGGGGCACAAATTCTTTCCTGGTGAAAACAAATAAACACTAAGTAGAGGACGCAATCATTCAGCCTCATTGGAAATTCTTTCTGGTTAAATTTTAGAATAATAGGTTGAATATTTTTAAGTCTTACAAGACTTAAACAGCCTCTTTCAAATCCTTAACACTCGCATGCACACACAAACACAAGGGGGCATTTGCCATTCCAAACACACAGAGGCCAGGTTCACCCTAGTCATTATGGGTGATATGTAGGATGGTGCCTCAAGGCCATAGGATTCACAGTCATTCTTCCCTAGCAGGGCTGGGTGAATGCTGGCAAACACACAAAGCTCCTTTTGCAGACCCTACACTGATCATCTCCCTTTGGTTAACACACTATGCCTTCAGCCAAATTACAGTGTTATCCCATGTGATTTACTCAGTTTCATTTGCCTACTTATAATTTCACCTTAGCCATCCTCGCCTGTGATTACACCCAAGCATCTTAATTAAAGTTGGGGGTTCCCTAAATCTCTGCTGCCTTTTATGGCTATTTTTAGGGTGGTCACATCCACAGAAACTCAAACTAACCACTCTGTTCTTCCTAATTTTTATCCTTAAATGAAGACTTTATTTTTGATATTCTGAGGGCGTCTTAATGTACCCTTTGTACTAAGAACTTCCGTTTGCAGATCCCAGGCATCATACTCTTCTAAATACCCTTCCTTCTGGATTGTGTGCTAGGCAGCACTTCCCTATCATTGAGGGAAAACAACTATAAACCAACCAGACATGGGGAAGTTCACTTCTGCCATCCTGCAAACCTCTGAGACTGCACACAGGATCCATGACCCAGAAAAAAGGATGATTTCTGATACATTATCTCTGAACAAAATCTCAAAGATTCATGAAAGTGTAAATAAGAAAGTTAAAATCATCTAAAACCTCACCTCTGAGATAATTATTATAAATATTCTTTCATATATATGTATGAAATATACAAAAGTTGACAGCTTCCATGTCAATAAATGTAGATCTACATTGTTATTTTTAATGGCTACAAAGTATTTCATTATGTACATCTACCATAAAGTATTTTTAAGTTCCTTATTAATGGATAATGGATAATTATGTTGCTTTGATTTTTTTTTGTCACCATAAACAACACTGTGGTGAAACTCCATGTATATAACATATCTGTACATGTAATGACATAATTGTCATCTTATTGAATATTCTGTCCCCCATTCTTTGGATTGGCATATAGTACAGATTTTATCACTCAATCCTGTGCAACCTTAGAAAACTTACTTAAACTCTAGGGACCCTATTCCTTATGATCTCAAAGGTCCCTTCTAGTATTTTTTGAAGGTCACTTTCCCAGTTCTAAAAGCTCATGTGAAGCATGTATAAATGGATGCCAACCAACTCTCTCTAGCTTCTTCCTTCTCCTTTTAATCTCATAAACAATGACAATTCATACTCTTGTCCTTCTGATCTTTCATCTGAGAACATGGGTCCGAATGGGACTGCCCAACCCTAAAAATACAAGGCTGGGTCATTGCCAAGAATTTGAGATTTTAAAGATTCTTTGGTTCTAGCCGAATCTCCATGGGCTGCTTCATTAGTGTTCTCAAGCTTGAGCACACCCATTTCCCAAAATTCCAGGCTCATGGCATCATTTTGCCCTCATTGTATGCCTTAATCCCATGGCTCAGGATGTGACCCTAGTCAGTTGCACAGGATGGAGCCCATTCAGAACTCAGAGAGGCCACAGAATCTGTGCCAGAGATCTGTCCCTGATGAGCTTATAGAGCCTTGCCTCCTGGTGCGGTACCCTCAGCAAACTGGATGCAATGAAACAGGCAAGTCTGTGCTGGTGGAGCCTTTGCCAAGGAATTTCCAGCCATAGCTCAGAAGCAATAAAATTCAAGGTCCATACTAGCTAATAGCGAGTGACAGCTGCACAGACTCCTTAGCCCCATGCTGGTTGATATGGGCAGAGCAGGGGCCGACTCACTGGGTACTGGCTATTGGACTATCCTCAGCTTGGAGGAGTGCCCTATGAACCGCTCTGAAGATTCAGGTCCAAAATAGTGTAAACTCCAGGAGGGAGGTCTGCTAAAAATAATAATTATAAGAGTAAAAACCTTTGATTTGTAGAGCATCTTATGGACATACATTCCTTGTATTTTAATCTCTCTTTTTTTTAATCTTAATGGAAGGGTAAAATTGAGGCTCAGAAAGGCCTTATTGCTTGACCAAGGCAACAGAACTATTAAGGAACAACAGCATCTAGGTTTCTTGGGTTGTTTTATTTTAACTCTTTGTTCGCTGTAACTTTTCTCTTATCTTTTTGTGGCTTATGGAAGCTATAAAGCATCTTCTGTAGATCCAGGATGGTCCAAAAAGGTGAAAGACTTCCAGTCCAGTTGACTGCTATCCAAATCAGAGCTTCCTAGACACTCACAGAGCAGCTTGTGATTCCAAGAGACCCCCATCCCCAGCAACAATGTTCTCTGAGTGGAAATTCACCCAGGCAAACATCTGGGTTCCTCATTCCAGGCTTATCTTGCCTGCTGGTGATCTGATGAGAACCAACCTTCCCAAGGAAATTTGCTTGAACATCCTGCTCTACCAAATTCACATCAGTGAACCAACTTAAGCTTGGGTTCCAGGCACCCTTTGAACATACTGAATACTTTCTCCCAGAAAGAACTCTTAGTTAAAGAATTAAAGGTTATAAGGGCTTTATGACAGAAGCTGTACATCTGATGAATAGAACAGTGGAAGGATTTAAGGACACAGTTAAATTATCTTATCAAAAGAGAACATAAATTGTTTTCAGAATACATAGAAGGACTGCATCTATGGGATTTAAAAAGAAGTTATGGTCAGAGAAAGGGCAGCAACAGTGATGTTTAGAAGGTGGCAAAGCACGTAAGGTTCTATTTGGGACAGTGGAGCACTGGTTGTCAGGGTAAGGAGCTGCCATGCTGTGGAAAATCCACATTGAGGGTATGGAGACACTCTGGTGACAAAAAGCACAGCCCCACTTGAGAGGGTTGGAGACAACATTCTCCTGGCTGGGATAGGGCCTTCCATCTATGCACATCCTAGAAAAGCAACACAGAAATCAATAAGAGCTCAACCATTTAGGCTGCAGCAAAGTAAGGCTGATGAGGGTGGGAGTTCTTTATTCACAGATGCATCTCAAGCAGCTAGAGCAGTTCCTGGCACTTGGTAGGAATCCAGTAAATATTAACTGGGTGAATGAAACAAAACTTTTGTCTAGGTTTGAAAAAAAATGTGGGGTACTTTCAGGAAGTAGGTAGAGTGATTAACAGCATGTAATACTTCTCCCTTAATCCACTATAATAATAATAACAATAATAATACCAGAAATCAAGCAGATCATTCACCACAACAGCAATGAGTAAACGAAAAAAGCAAGCCCAGTCTCATTTCACAAATATTGCAACATATTAAGATGAACAACTAGTGGAAAGGGACCTGGAAAAGATGTGGACAATGGCAGTAACACTAGCATCTGCTACTCTCTCAGCCATGCACCCACTTATGCTGATCATTTTAATGGAGGACAAAGGGAAAACATGACTGCAAGAAAAAGGAATGTGTCATACAGTGAGCAAGCCACCTGGGCTTTTTTTTTTTTTTTTTTTGATTTTTTTATAGTGACATTGGTTAACAAAATCCAGTAAGTTTCATCTGTACACTTTAACAGTCAGGCATATATATATTTACACCGTGTGTTCACCTCCCATAGTTAGATTTCTTTCTGTCACCAGCCATCTGGGCTTTTAATTATCTCAAAACTAAAAGCATCACAAAGTGCAGATCACAGAAATCACTGGGTTGAAGATGAGGTTCAGCTCAAGTCATCCAAAATCATATCTATGCTCTTCCCTCCCACGTGTGTACTTCTCCAGTATTTCTTTCTTCTTTGCAGAGCCTTCCCTGACACTTCACTTCCTAAGACTAGAAGAGATGCTATTTGGGGGCTCCAAATCTCTCTGCGCTCACCTTCAAACAGACCTTCTTGCTAAATCCTGGGCTCCTTATAGCAAAGTACCATGTTATTCCTTGATGTATCTCAGCTCCTAACACAATATCTTACATGCAGTAGATACCCAATGAACAATTGTCCAAAAATTAAGTGAATTAATGGCTCCATCATCCACCCAGTCAACTTTCGCCCTCCATGTCCAAAGCCACCAAGTCCCGTTTAATCCATTTAAAAAGTATTTCAGACCCAATCCCTCCTCTTCATGCCTATTGCTATGGCCTTTGCTCAGGTCTTCTTTTGTCTAGACTATTACAGTGGCCTCCGAACATTGGTATCCTTGTCTCTGAGTACTCTCTGTTCCAAACTGTCCTCCATACCAGACATGACAAAACTGGCAGCTCACACACATAATTTGTTTGACCCTGAAGAATTTCTAAAAATAATCCGAGTCACTTCCCTGCTTTTTAAAATTAAAAAATTTCAAATAAAATTTTGGCTTTCCACATGGCTGCAATAAGCCAGGAAGAGCTGGAGGCAAGGAGCCTGCCACCTTCGGCAGAGACATCCCCCTTCTTCTCACTTGGCTTTACGGGCTTGGTCCCCTTTGGGTATAGATGTTTGTGGCTCCCGCTATGTCCTGCAACCAGAGGTATCTGCATGAAACACAAATATGATCAAAATGGAGCACATGGCTGCCGTCTAACTTTGCTGGCAAAATAAAATCTTGGTACACAAGGCTCATCACGTGCCAGCACCGTCCACCTGCTTCTGCCCACATTGTACCTTGAGCATGCTGGGCGTTTCTCACCCTTGACACTCTGCTCAAGGTCTAGTTTCCAGCTTGAGTGCCTGGCCCTGTGTAGCAGCAGTCAAAAAAAAATGTGCTAGAATCAGACTACTTCTGTGCAAACCCTCTCTAAGCCTTCATTTCCTCTTTGTGAAATGGAGATAATGCTAGTTGACACCTCATGGGGTTATTGGAGGAGCAAATAAACAATACCTGTAAAGTTTTTAACATGGGGCCTGGCACATAGCAAGGGCTTAACAAGTGATACCCATGTTTTTGTTGCTGTTGTCCTGCCCTTCTCTCTCTGAAGAAATGCTGTTCTACCTCCAGAGCCAGTTCAAAAATCACCTCGGTGAAGGCTTCCCCATCCCTCTACCCCACCCTAAGCAGAGTGAGTAAGTCCTCCCCATGAGCTGGAGGGTTCTGCACATCCTCTAGGATGGCACTGACCACACCGTCTCACCCTTAGCTGACCTGTGTCCAATGCCTCTGTGCGCCACGCACTCTTTAAGGGCCACTTTGGATATCTTCGAATACCCAGTGTCTGGACACCATAGGTACTCAAGTGTTTTCTGGAGGAGTTGGGTTGGATGTGAAGACAAACAGCCAGAGGGGTCAAACAATTTTTCCCCCAGAATACTGTACATAAAAGATTGTCATGTGATGCCATTTGCCACCTGAACACACTCAATAAGAGAATAAGAAGGAAAAGGATAAATTCAGAGCATTGAAAGCAAACTACATCATTTAATTGTATGACTTTTGCTTCTCTGAGCCTCAGTTTTCTCATCTGTAAGATGGAAAAAATAATGCTTTTTCCACCTCCATGGCATAGATGAGGATCTAATGAGGGAAATATAGGTGAAAACATTTTGAAAACTATAAAACCTTCATTCCAAAGCCTAGCAGAAGCTGTGACCCTTATTGTAACTATGAGAATTGGAGAATAAAAAAATGAATTTTTTATAGGATCTGGATTACTAACATACAGTTATAAAGTGTAGTATGTTTAGGAAAGTAGAGAATTAGCCCCCAAAACAAATTCCAAAAGTCCATGATGTTACTTGACCGAGAAGTTGGGCTTGGTTTGAATCTCAGCTTTTCATTTTGAAGGACTCTGGGCAAATTCTTAACCTTTCCAAGCCTCATTTCCTTTATCTCTAAAATGAAGAGAGTAAAATCCATCCCAGGAGGTTAAGAGGAAGATAAAAAGACCTGACTTTTGTAGAAACCTTGAACAACGCTTGAAACCAAGGCTCTCAATAATGTCTGCGGACTCAATGAGTGATAATCAATGGGTATTAATTAGATAAAAGAAAGATAGAAACATCAACTTGAATTTAAGTATATTAATAACATTAGAATGAAAGCATAATGTGTATTTCTGATTTGGGATGGAAGGGAATTGAGTGTTTAAAGCCCTCTACCGAAGTGGAAGCCCTCCGCAGCCCTGCTCTTGATCACTCATCTGGATTTCTGCAGTCACTTCCTATCTCATCTCCCCACTCCAGGCACCTGCTTCTGATTCTTCTCCGCTCTTCTCAGTGTGGTTTTCCAAAACTACCCTGTCTCTCTTCTATGGAAAGCAGTTCAATGGCAGCCTATTGTCATTAGGATACAAACCTACTACTTAGCCAGCATGCAAGGCCTTTGATGGTCTAATCATACCTATCTCACCGGTCCCACCTCTCACCAACCTGCCACCACCACCCTCACGCTTCATATCCCTGCCACATGGTTCTAACACACCTCCACGCCTTCAATGTCCTGCTTTGATGAAATACCCTTTCCCTCCAATCTGGTCTCCAAGACTCAGCTTCTCCAGGAAGACACTCTCCACCCCAGTGTGGATTTGATTTCCCTCCTAAGAGCTCCCACAGCCTCTGGACACACCTGTCTTTAGCACTCATTACAAAGAAGCACAGTATATATTTACTCATTTTTCTCTTCTTTCCATCAGATGGTGAGATCGTGGAAGACAAGGATGGTCTTTTGTGTTAGAATCATCACCAATTGCCAACCATGCCTAAGCATAGTTGATGCTCTATTATTTTTAGTGAATGAAATATATTTATAAATGAATGGATGATTATGAAAATGTACTATAAATAGGTTAATTTCCCTGCCCCCTCCACAAAAACCACTCATCTCTGTCTTTAGGCTTACCTTTACAAACATAAAGAAGTCAAAAAGTAAGCAATAGTAGATATGAGACCGTACAGCATTGTGTCCAAGCACACAGACAATGATGCTAGACAGAGGATGAATTTGAATTTTAACCCTAATACTTACCAACTATGAGAACTAGGTGTATTATGTATCCTCCCTAAGGCTCAGTTTCCTTCTCTGCAAAACAAATATAATGAGAACACACTTTATAAAGTTTTTATGAGAATAGACACGATACAGGTAAAGCACAGTGCATAGTATGTAGTAAGTGTTAAATAAATAAATTAAAAATAAATTAAGGATTAAGAAGTTTCAGTAATTGCCTGCCTGTTAGATTTATGGGAAGCAAAGAGAGGCCTGAATCACCACCATGATATAGGATCTAAATCACATGTGGGAGAGACAGTGTACAAAGCCGCAGAAATGCTGTCCCCTATGCTGAAAGGGAGTCCTGAGCTCAATGAAGAGCATGCCCACTGGCAAATTGGCTGAAACACTCATGAAGCCAAATGTGATATTTGCAGCACTTCCTAATCTTCATACCACTGAGAGTGTTGGCCTCTATCAGCCCCCATGGACCTTTAATTTGCCCTGAAACACTCAGCCCTCTTTATCCCATGCTTTATTTCCTTCCAAGTGCCTTCTGGTCTTCTTGACTCACTTACTATGCATTCCATCAGAACTTATGTAGGCCAGTTTTAAATGCCTGAAACTTCTCATGGTGTCATAGTCAGGTTTATCAGGATTTTATCATATGGCTTTTGAGCATCACATGGGTGAACTGCCAAAATCACTAAGAGAAGAGAAGAAATAATGCATGCAGAGGGTTTAAGTCCCAGGGCCAGCTCTCCTCAATTCCCATCCTGAGTGACACTTCTCAGGGAAGGACTGACAGACGATCATCAACTCTGTCACACTGGTGAACTAGCACTTTCTGCTAAGATGGTTTCCAAGAGCCTATAGCTACTTGGCCAACACTTTCCTTAGACCTTCTCCTTGATCAGCCCCATCTACCTTCTCCTGCCTCTTCTCAACTTCCCTTTCCCATCAGCAGCCCAAAGGCCCTAGAAGTACTCTCTGTCCTGGTGGCCCTGGGTCAGAGTGTGCAATTCAACAACACACCCAGTGTCTGTCACAAGGATGCATCACTTAACTTCTCTTTATCTCTATTTAGTCAACTCTACAGTGAAATATGAGTTTGACTGCTGTTAGCACTCCCTCAGACTTATGAGATTCCCAACAACCATAGGGTGCCCATCATTTTATTTCATATAGTTATGCAATATCATGATAATGATAATAGTGGGTATGACTTTCTGAGTGCTTTATGTATACCTTATAACAGCTCTGGTTTGTTTGTTTGTTTTTTAAAATAGTATTCCCAATTTAGAGATGGGGAAACTAAGGCTCTGAAAATTAAGTAGCATGCCAAGTCACAAGATTAGTAAGTGGCCAAGCAAGACTTAAAATGAGGGCAGAGCCCCATTCTTCTGCCTATGCCACTTCCCCAGCGAACTCTGCTAGAGCAAGGGACACCTCCAAACCCGTGCTGCCTCTCAGTTTCAGATGCAGTGATGGGGACCCCCAGACATCCCTGGTAAATTTCTGCTTGTTGATGTGTCTACCCAAAGGGTATAATTAAGCAATGTAATTATTTTTCTTTAAAGTGAGTAACATGAACCACAGAAAAAACATTTATTGCCATGTACAGAATTTCAACATAACAATGTCAATTTTGTTCCTCTCATTCCTTCTTCTAACTAAATAAAACTTTCTCCATTTCCAAAGGTTTAGATTTAACCTCACCCCCTGCATGAATTTCCTCTGGCTACTCACCGATCTACCCTTTTGCTAAAGTACTTATCCAGCCTGGACCATGCAATTTCAGTACTTTTATTTTTCATGCTTTTATTCAAATGTTATCTTCTCAGTAAGAACTATTCTAGTCAACTGTTCTAAAAAGCAACCCCTCTCCAACACTTGCTATTCCCCTTCATTGTTTCATTTTTGCCCTATGCACTTACACCATCCAGCATATATACCCTACTATTTTTCCTAGTTATTCCCTGCCTTCTTCATTAGAGCATAAGCTCTCTGAGATAGGAATTTTATTTATGATTTTTTTCACAGCTGCCTTCCCCAGAGCAGTGTATGATAGGTACTCAGTACTTATTGTTTGAATGCTTGATGTGTTTTCTTTCTAGTTTACTTCAGCTAAGTTAGTTATTCCTCTTTAAAGAACTATAAAGTCCGCAAAGATAGTAAACAGATCTTATACATCTTCTGTATCCCCACAACACTTGGGAAGGTGCCGGGCACATAGACAGGAATTATTTTAAAAACTACTTGCCTCTTCATTGAGTAGCAAATTAAGCAAAATTGAAGGCCATAAGCCCTAGATTGAAGTTACGTGGATGTTTTCATCATTGTGAATTTACCTCTGTTCAGAGGATTTTAATCTTAATGGCAGCAGATGGAGGTGGGCTGCTTTATGGTAAAAACTGATTTATTCTTTATTCCTCAATATTAACTGCTAGTGACCCTTTTACCTTCTCAAATTATTTTGCTGTTCCCCTAGTTTGGGAAGCCCATTGGGTCCCTTTGCTAAAAGTGGAATTCAGCATGTTGTCCAAATTCTTGTACCCGCCAGGTCCAGGTGAGGATGCACATGTCCCAGACCAGTAGGAGCGACTGGCTCCGACAGCAAAGAGGGTTTGCCCCGATTTTGCCTTCATGAGGCAGGATGGGTGTGTGCCGCCTGCACTACACACAGGCTGTGCCCGGGGGAGATCGCTGGTTTCCATGGCTATCTCGCCCACAATGTGTCTGTGTGTGCACGTGCATGCCCACGTGTGTGTACAAGCACTTGTGTGATTGTGTAATGAGCCAGCTCTGCCTGATTCAGAGCCCTCTCGAGATGGGCTGGCTCCTCAGGGAGCACCAGCTATTGAAATCTAGTGGGAAGGGCCAGCCTTGACCCCAAGAGAATTCTCAAGATGCCAAGTCAGAGGATTAGCTCCACCAGCCACCACCCAAATCAAGCCACAAGCTGCAGTGGGTAGACAGTGAAATCATCTTTCCTTCTGGTTTTGGTGGTTACTGTTTTTAACACTGTTGTATGGCCAGGAAGAACCTGAGGGGAAGGTAGCCAGAGCAGCAAAGGCCAATTTCCTGGCTCAGGAGCCCCACAGCCCAGGCAGTTTCCTGTTTGCCAGAGGAGAGCTGGGGAAGTGGTGGGGGAGGGGTGCTATTCCCAACAGTTTTAAAATTTAACAACACTTTAAGGAAGAGAAAGAAGACATCTTTAGCTCTGCCCAGGCTCAGTCTTCATAGCAATTATTTTCTCTGTTGGGTTGGGGTAGGGGAGCTTGATGGGCAGGAGGGAGCAGAAGTAGGGAGAATAGAATGGAAAAAAAGGAAGTTTTAGCGGAACAGGATGGACTTAAAATTCTCCCTGTCTTTCATCTATTCAAAAACCAGCCTTTCCATGGGTGTAGGAGGCCACTGCAACTTTTATATATTTATAGTATTTGGCAGATTTGTGGAACACAACTCTAACAATGCATTTTAAATGAAGCTAAATGAAATGCATTCCTAGTCCATGGGAAAGTTCTTTTTTTGTTTGTTTTGGGTTTGTTGTTTTTTGTTTTTGGGGTTTTTTTTTGATATAATGTGGTGTGGAGAGTTGGTGCTGGCTGAAGTGTCACAGATAATTACAGTGTGTGGAGCGGACATGAGTCTGAGTGGGAGCCCAGTGACCCAGACCAGAATGGGGCAGTCACTCGAATTGTTCCCAGATCTTGGAGCCTCTAGGAGCGTCCACCTACCATGTTTTCCAAAGGTTTTTGACGGCTTGGTTCTCTCCATCCATATTAGTCCCCATGCAACTCTCTGTCCATCAAAGGACACCAAGGATCAGGGCTTCTCAGGGATCGAGGTTCTGGAATCGGCATGCAGGAGTCATGAGCCTAGATCCAACATTCTATTTCCTCTAACCTACCAATTATATTGCAAAAGTTTCTGTGTCCGAACTCTAAACTATATTTATGTTATTCTCTAAATACACACACACACACACACACACACACACACACACACACATGCACACACACACACATATACACACACACACACAGATCTAATTGAACTTCACTGGCCCATGTGGATATCTATCTATATGCACAACTTCTTTACTGACATGACTGAATCTTGGTTTCCTCATTTGTAATATAAGGATATTGGCTATTGAACTAAGGGTTCTTCCAACTCAAACATTTCAAGATTCAACAAAATTCATTCAGTATCATTCCTCCAAACAGATAGACTTTTTTTTTTTCCTGAGCTCTGCTAATTGTTTCTCTGCCTTACTTTTTGTTTTGAGGTTTTTTTTTCCATTTCAAATGTATCAATACTAGGTCATCTTTTCAACTTTTCAGTGCTAGACTATTAGAGCTATTTGTCTTCTTAGGGATTTCTTTGATTTCAATTATTTTTTATGTTAAATGATACCATATGTAGCTGCTCAAAATAACTAGCTTCAAACACCATTTCATATCTGATTCAGGACCTGTATATGGCTCCTTAATTTTCCACTCCCACACCCTCCTTTAACCCCATTATCACCTACTTCAGCATGACGTGGTCCTATGACTATAGTCATATTCATATCTTACCCAGCCCTCCATCCACCTTGAAGATTTCCATCCCTTTGCCTTAACAATAACATTTCCACATGGTCTCCCCTACTGTCTGAACCAGTCTTTGTCCATCCTTCATTCAAACCTCAGCCTGGCTACACTGCGAGGAGACAGACACCCATTCCCTTTAGTGCTCCCTTCATATTCTTTTCCTTTGATAACAGACTGCATGTTATTCTCCAGTGGCTTCATATTTATTTATTGAACCTCCCCCCCCCACACCCCCAAGGAAAAGTACAGGATTGTTCCTGGCCTTTCTCTGTAGAAGTTAAATGTTGAAATGTCACAGCCCCTTCTTACTCTCCTTTGTGTCCAGTACAGTATGTGGCATATAGATGCCCAATATTGTTGTTGGGTAATAGTTTATAATGAAGGAACCTAGGTGACTTCAAATCTGCAATTAAGTCGACAGCATCTGGATTTGCCCCATCCCACTGTGTATTCCCACTGCAGTGAGAGTGCATATCAAGGGCTAGGAATGCAAGTGAGGCTCATGTGCTGAGCCTATGGCTTGGTTATACAGATCAAGTTGAAGAGGGCTGCGCTCTCAGAGTGTTCTGCTGACAGTCTGTTCTACAATGAGTGACGTTATAGCTCCCTGATACTGAATGGAATTCTTGGTCTTTAATCCTATCTCTGCAAATTAGGGGTAAGATGACTAGGCCAAAAAATCCTATAATGATAGAGTCTCACAGAGGTATCATTTTATTTTTATAAATATGATAGTCTCTACAGACTCAACCAGTAAGGCAGTTTATACATAATGATAAAGATTCCTAGATGTTTGCTCATATTTCCTGAGCAAACATCATGTATAACCTAAGGGACAAGAAGCTTGGCTCTCCCTCCCCCAATATCAACTCTATTACTGGCAAAAACATCCAAGAAGGGAGATCCTGGGAAAGATATGGCCTTCTCTCTTTTATTTACAGTTAATAAAGAAAGAAAAAACACTTTTCAAAAAGTTTATTTTGAGGGCTCAGAAATTAAATCCTTTTCTCCACAGTCTTTTGGATTCAATAGCCTTCTTATTGCCATATGAAACCTTTCCTGTGCACCCTCCAGAAGCACCATTTTTTGTGTAAGACTGCAGAGTTATACTGTGACTTTTGGCTTTAAGGTTCCTGTCAGATTGCCTACCAAACTCCAAGAGCACAGCAAAGATACTGATTGTCACCACAGGAAAAAAATGGCACTGCTGGTGCCTCGCACTTGTGTTTTTGTGCCTCAAGTGCTCTATGGAAGGAAGCCGGATGCGGGGATAAATCTACCCTCAACCATGCTGCTACTCTATACTTAACATAGGCTTGTCCTTTGTGGCCAAGAGAAGTTGTTCTTAAAGGTGTCAGGGATGTGCACAAGAAAATAAACTTGAGGAGAAATGGTTTACACATTTTTTAACAGAAACGTTATCTTCTTAAAAGCGTTAGAATGAATATCTACACTTTTAATTGTTCAAGTCCTTGATCTTGTTTTATCTCACTCTGATAAGCCTAGCTCTTTGTTCCATCACTCAGGGCCTACCAGCGTATCTAAGGGCAGGGTCATGAACCTGGAAGGCATCTCCTCAACCAGGTTCCGCTACAGAGTTAAATCAACCCACCAAATGAAAAGGGTGGTGGCGTTCGTTCACACACCCATGGCAAAAGTCATTCAGGAGGAAACATCTAATTTTCAACCGGAAATATTCCTTTCAGTGTATAGGGGGTAATTCCAGCCTCTCAAGCTATATAACATGCTTTTCTTCTTCCTTTTGCTTCATTACACCACCTATGAGACATATAGGCATTATTACTTTTATTAATAAAATGAATTCGAATAGATTGGTTTAGGCATTTGGGGATTTCTTGAAATCACAGAGGGCATCCTGGGCTAACCTGGATCAGAACTAAAGTCCTTGAAGAAGAGGTTCTGGGCTCTGGAGTCAGAGGGACCAGATTTAATCTGATTTCCAGCTGCAGGGTCTTAGTCAAGGCATTCAGCCTCTTTGAGCCTTAGTTTCTTCATCTGTAAAATGAGGATAATACCATCTAGCTGATTGGATTGTTAGTAACAATAGGTGTGATAAATATCAGTAAATCACTTGGCACATAAACATCCAATAAATGGTAGATTTAATCTAATAGATTAATATTAGTTGAATAGGTACCATAGCACGCAGAAAAGAAAAAAGAAAAAAAAAACTCATAAATGGTGAGCAGTTTATTCCTGAGGCATTTCTCTAGCTTAGGTCACCAAAAGATTAGAATTAACACGTGCATGCAAGAGGGCAGAGCTAAGCATAACAGACAGGTGAAAAGAAAGGTGGAGGACAAGTCAACAGGAAAGAACATTCCAGATGAAATTACACCTTTGGGAATCCAAAGACAGGGGCTGGGTTTTGAACTCTGTTCATTGCTGTGATGTAATGAGCCAGAGAACAGGACTGGGATCCTCTCTCTAGCAGGGACCTGAACTGTGACAGGAGAAAAGCCATTTTCCTTCTCTCTGGAAGGGCTTGTTGGAATCAGGGAAACAAGTGAACTGAAACACCATTTCTCCTGGAGCAGATGTGTGACTCAGCTAGGAAGTGTGGGAACTAGCAGGCAGAGAAGAATCCTTATAATCCTGATGCTTATGCGGAATGCAATGATTCAAGGCCTATAGTGCATTTTGGGGAAGGTGGTTCATCGTAACATCAGGCTCTCTGGAATCTTTTAAAAATGATAAATACAACCAACTTACAAGAATAAAATAAGAGACCTTTGCCACCACAAATGTCAAACAGAATCTATCCTACTTGGAGTCATGATTTACACCAAGTTTGTAGTTAAAAGCCAGAATGAAGCATATATATTTCTCAAACCACATACTGAACTAAACTTAACTTATTTGTTTTCCTAAGCTCTAAACTAATTCTAAGTGGGTTTCAATATAAAAATTTAAAGATGTATGAGCCAAGACAGAATCAATTTTATAAAACTGAATCATGTACTCATTAGAATATCAAAATTTGCCTACAATCAAGTACAGTAGCTTGAGGCTTCAACTCCATTAGATTAAAACAAAAGGAATAGAGAACTCTCAATTAGCTGATAGTGATGATAATGATGATGGTGATCATGATTATGATTATGATACTAGTGTACTTCCTAGTACTGGATTCCCATCGTAATGACATATATCTATGTACAAGGGTGTGCTGGTGCTGGGTCCCCCTTGCAATGATCTCAGTACCTTCTAACTGGATAACCTTCTGACTGCTGTGGGCTTTGAAAAATACACTGGGCTGCAGATCACAAGGGAAGATTAGGTCCCACATAGAAAAGCAGAAGGTAGCTAATTAACTGTTTCAACTTAGTAATTATTCTTTTATTAGCATATTGACCAGAGATTATGCCAGTGTGTGTGTGTAATAAATATGTAGGCATTGTTATTTGTGCACAAGTTTTAGTAATATAAATTATTAGCAACTTAAATTTATTCATTTTTGTTGGAATATGCTCTTAAGATTCTGAGAATCCTTGGAGGGAAATAAAAATGTGGACGACCACCAGTGGGACAAGCGCAGAGTGAGTTATTTGTGTTGCTGAAATATATAGAAGTAAGAAGGAATAAAAATCACATGTCCAGGGTAACATGGAAATTGGGGGTCGGGGACAGTCTTTACATAGAAGAAGAGGAAGCTTTGAGAAAATGGAGAGGTCGGCAGAAGTACACCTGAAGCAGTAAATTTGCAGGTCTTCCTGGAGAAGGTGAAGATGCTAGCAGAGGGGAATAAAAGAGTTTTACTCCATCAGCCAAGAGTTTGACAATGGCTCATATTTTCAGACACATGACAAACTACTATCACTTGGCCACAAGGCCTGTTTTCTGTGGTTTCAGATTTACTCATCTGAGAAACATGGGACTTCCTAGCCATTGTAAGGGAACAAACCAGGTGATCCCCAAGAATGAGTCGCTGATTCAGAAGCTGAAGAAAGAAAAGACTGTGCATTTCCTGGCTCCTCCTCCTTCCGCATTTCTGGCCTCAGTTCTCTTCTCGCCTGAGTTAGACTCAAAGCCTGTCCTGCCTGCTCTGCAGCCTTGACAGTTCTCTGCTGGGAAACTCCTCCAAGGGGCTGAATCAGATCCCCTCAAATCTAAGAAGAGAGAGTTTCTGCAGTCGCAATACCTTCTGAGTTTTCTTGCCAGCAGCATGATTTGAGGTGTGGCCTCTATGTGGACCGCATATTTAAAATGTCAGCCCATGTGGGAATGATTCTTTTCAGTTAGCCTAGCCCCACATTGAAGAGTTTAACTTGGATTCTGTTTCTCTCATTTCATTTCTCTTCCCCTTGTCCTACTTTCCCTTGTGGCTGAGAGCTGTTTTTCCATTTCGTTTTGCAGACATGTGAAGCATCTCACTCCCCCATTTCCCCCGCCCCACACTTCCACATATCTGGAAGAGCAATGTTCACATCTGGAGACCATTGTCATCTGGAAGATTTCTTTCGACATTCTTTTCTTTGAAACTCAATCCATGTCACCTCTTGTTCAAAAGGGCCTCTGAACTACTGGAATCATTTGCAGAGGCTCAGGAAAAAGTCCTTAGTTTCATCCCTATGTGGTGGAATTTGTGACTCAGCCCAAACCCAAGATTATGTTTCTGATTGTTTTTTTCTTTTCATAATGCTTACTTCTCATGCTGAGAAGGACTGGAGGTCCTAGCCTCAGTCACATACAAAAAGAAGGTAGAAAGTGAGATACTCAACAATCACAGCAGTAAATCCAGTTCCTAGGTCTGTGAACTTGAACAAGATAGTCATTTTCTCATCAATCAAATTGTGGTACATTGTTAAAGTTTAAGTTAATAACCCTGCTTTGTTACCCCATAGGAATGTGCCAGGATAAGGTGAGGTAACATATGTGCACACACCTGAATAAGATAAGGACTGATGGAGAAAGGTGAAAGGGCTCCCGTCAGGTTGAGAGAGTCTCAGCATTTGCACATTCCACTCTCCATAAGACCATGGAAGACCCCAAGGCTGTGTGGCTCTAGGATGCACCACTGGGCAGGGAAAAGGCAGAAGTCTCTGGACACAGGAGTCCTGCTATCAGCCACATGCTCTCATTCTAACCAAGCTTACAATAGAGAATTTAATCAGTGGTTCTCAAATTCAATGTGCATAAAAATTTCCTGGCCATTCTGACAAAATGCAGGTTCTGGTTCAGCAAGTCTGAGGGTGACCGAGATTTTCATTTCCAATAAGCTCCCAAGGTGATACCTATGCGGTTAGTTCTCAGACCGTATTTTGAACAGCATGGTACTACGAAAGCAGATCTCCAACCCCGAAATTTGACCTCTGCTAACAAGAGAATTTGTCATTTTTGTAGTGTCAAATCTCAACTTCAAGCATAGTCGGTGGAAGGGGAGGTGTAGAGGGAAATGAAATTCACATTCCTAAAATGCACAAAGACTTATTCAGCTCAACTTTGACCCTTTCCTACCATAAGGCAAGAACCACATGGCCTCTTGGGTGTGAAGGGAAAACTAACTGCCCTACTTCACCCCACTTAGTGCCTTGGAGTATTTCCCCTCAGAGTCAGGGTCACACCTAGTGGAAAGAATGCCATAGCTACGGGTGGCTGCCTTTGACCTTCAGCAAGTTGCCCAACTCCCAGCCAGGAGGCTTCTACAGGAGGGAGAAACACTAATGCTTTTTCATCTGGGCATTGCCAGACAGCCTCTCTTGCCCCTGAGCTATGTTGCCTAGCAACCAGAGGGCTGGAGAAAGGCAGGAATAAAAGTAGGTAAGAAAGTAGGAAAGAAATAATGGTAACAGGAGAGATAGGGCTGAAGTCATCTGAGGGCTCCTGGTCACACAGACACACAAATCCAGCAGGGTGGAATGTTAATAAGCCTCAGAGGAAGGATGCCAGTGGGTGTGAACCTAGAAAGCAGTAGGCCAGAAGTTTACATTCATTTTTCCATTTTATTATTTTAAAAATACTAATAAGAAAAGGAAGAGGGGAAAAAAACTCCTACTTCTTAACTGAGCTGGCAAAGCAAGAGGAAAAAACTGAAACACTGCTTATAAAAACCAAGGGAATCATTAAAGGGTGTGCAGGGAGAGTGGGGGAGGGGGGAAGAAGTTGGTAAAAATCCCGTACTAAAAACTAAAACATGTCTTGAAAAGCAGCCAAAAAATAGTTTATAGTAAGGTCTGAAAAGCTGACATGAGACGCCGCCCAGGCGTGGGCTCCTAGTGGCTCCCGAATGAGGACTGGAGAGTGATTCCACATAGCCCGCCTGCTGCCACCAGTTTGCTGCCCCATCAGTGTGGCCCTGGGTAGGGGCCACCCCAGCCGGCAAGAGGGTGCCAGACAGCAGACTGCAGTCCAGGGAGGCAGCTAAAGTGGCAGGAAGATCTTTTATTCCAGTCACAGTGTGTAACTTCAGTTTCCTCACGGATTGCAAGTTTTAGTTCAGGCTCGTAAGAGCCCCTTAAACTGTTTTTAATGCATCTGCTCTGGTCCTCCTGCTTCCTGTCATTCCAACACTCCAAATCCAACCTCCTATTGCCATAAAGATGAGCCTACTAAAGCACAGATGAAATCACGCTGCTCAAAATTTTTCATTGTTCCCCGTTGCCAACAAAAGAAATTTCAAACTTCTTAGCGTGGCTTAGATGCGTTCCACAGTCTTGCTCTAGTCCAGTGTTTCAGGGTCATCTCCAGCTACTCCTACCAACCCCCAACCATCCTACAGCCCAGTCATTCCAAACCATACCATTCTCTGCCAGGAAGCCATGAACTTCCTCTTCTGTGCCTTTGCACATTGCTATAATTACTCATTTGGTTGATCTTCCAAACAAGCCCTATTTACCATTTTAAAAAATACATAGAAATAGTCTATGGCCATGCTTCCCTGAACAAGCCCAATTCCGTTTGATTTCAGAAGCTAAGCAGGGTCAGGCCTGGTTAGTACTTGGATGGGAGACCATCTAGGAAGACCAGGTGCTGTAGGTGTAAAAAATTTAAAAATAAGGGATTGTAAACTGACAAGGTCCTTGCAATCTGTGAGGTTAGCCAAGGGTTGCCTTGCCTAAAAAAATAAAAATAAAATACACAGAAATAAAATTAAAAATTTTTTAAAGTAATATGTGCACATAATTTAATTTTTTTCAGGTGAAGAACACTTAAAATGCAAAGAAACACTTTCTTGCCTTCCTTTTCCCCCTCCCCATGCCCTCTCCTCAACTAATTCACCTTTCACTCTTTAAATTTTCTCTCCTGGTGATTACGTTCATTTCTCTAGGAACTATTTTGTGATTTCTATAAAGTTATTTCTTAATTCAGCAATTTTACATAGACTTTTTTTGTATTCTGACTCTAATAAATGAGTGTTTAGCACGTATGGAACATACCATTATTTTTATTTTCCCAGTGAAAGTTTTTAATCACTTTATTGTTGGAAGTTCATACCAGTTTTTATTCCTTTGCTGTCATGTCATGAGGGGTCAGAAGGTAAAGAAAATAAATGTGTTTCAAGAAACCAAAAACAAAAATTACAATTCTAAAAGTTTCCAGAGAGAAGGCATAGATTCGCTGAAAAAGAATATGAATTCTTAATATCAAAAATGAATGCTAGCCAAGAGAATAATTTTTTCAGTGTTGAAAGATAAGAACCTTCAACCTAGAACTTTAATAACAATTAAACTATCTTTAAAATTTGGAGCAAATTAATGATATCCCAGGCATATGTAAATATCTTTTAATATTCTCTTGGGAGAAGTACTCTAGAAAGAAGAGAAATACAAGAGAACCCTGAGATTTATGTTAATTAAGAATAAATGAACATTATATAAATTTTAATTTCTAAAAAAGAAACAAAAAAATGAAAGTTAGATGTGGAGTAGAGAAGTAGAATTAAAAAGACTTATGGAATGTTATACGACATAGATGATGGGGAAACCCACACTAGACACACTAAATATTTTTCCCTGGGAACATTATAGTGAATTTATAAAGTGCCAAAACTGGCAAAGAAAAACTTTAAAATTTGCATAGATAACCATTATAGAAATTAAAACGTCAATCACTTTATGAAGTTTGTAAGTATAACCTTGAATCAAAAACTGGATAAAAACGACACAAAAAAAATTATAGTATCTACATACACAGATAATAATATGTCAAACATATACAAGAAACTCTTGCAAATCAACATGAAAAAGATTGGAAACCCAAAAGAAAAGTGAGCAAAACACATAATGTGCAATTTAGAGAATGGGTACCAAGTATGAGATATGTATTTCTAGGAAGACTTAGAAATCAGAAAAATGCAAATTTTAAAACAGTGTTTTACTACTTTACACACAATCAATATATAATGATTAGATAGCTGGGTACTATCAAGTGATGGAGAAGATTCAGGGAAACAGAATTGTTTGTGCATTTTCGGAGCAACATTAAACTGGAACAGCCATTCTAGAAAGCAACCAGGGAGTACGTAGTGAAAATTAAGTATTGATACACCTTATGCCAGCACTCCCCTGGGCTGGGTCTGTGCCTGGAGAAGCTCTCACGGAGGTCCATGGGTGCACAAGTACAAGAATGTTTGCCCTCTGATTAGAGACTGTCATATGTGAGTCAGTGGTTGGCAGCTGAGGTTGGGGGCAGGGGAGTGGGAAATAAGGGAGGGCACAGAAGGGAAATGGGAGTGAAGATAAAGGATGAAAGAGAAGAACAAATCATCAAAATAAAACCAGAATGTGACCTTGCGCGGCCTGCTGGTGAACCAAAAAATGTGTTTAATTAACTCAGCTCTCCGCATCTGCAGTTCCTCAAACCAAAAATCACTGTGCACAAGAATCTATTTACCACCTAGTATCCTATTGTGGGTCAAGCACTTATGGTAGAAAAATAAATGAGCAACTCCTGCTAGACTGTTTCACTTACTTTGATCGATTTGGTGAGCTGTGGAGTAGACATGACCTTTCCTTTCCTTGACCTTCCAAGTCTTCCACCCCTCATCTTTTTATTCATCTGGCCTAGTGGGGGAAAAAAAGAGAGAGAGAATTTCTTACCCTCTATAAACAAACTCCTCCCTCCTAGCCCTCAGTAATCTCCAGGCTTAGTGTGTCCCACCCAAATCTCATTTCCTTTAACAGAACTCTTGTGAAGCAGGTTACTCAACCTCTAAGTAATTCTAAAGTCACTTCACCTGGAGTCATATTAAAGCAGTGTTTACATTTGTCCCCTGTACTCACCGGAGAGTCAATGCAGCCACCTCCTGGATCTCAAATTCTTGTGCAGAACAAGGGCTAAGGAACCAGATGGAGGCAAGATCCTGTGTTCTCTGGGAAAAAATAAATTATTTTTGCAGCAATGACTTCTGCACCCTTCTAGGTAATCAAACAGAGCACCTGGAAAAGGAAGCCCTACCTCTCACAAATAAAAATCAGAATGGACTTATCGAAGTGACACAGAAGTACAGTGACAGCAGCACACAGGTGAATTCTAAGAGCCAGTGAAGTTACAAGAGATAGATATTTTTCCGTGGGAACATTGCTGACCCATTTTTTCCTCCACGTATGCCTGTACCAGACTTCTCTTTAGAACCAAATTCTCGGTTTTTCTATTTTCCCTAGATTCCTAGTCCATGAATCTTGCCTCATCTGGTTCCTTACTCAGACACACTGCACCCTCCTACCTACTTCCTTCAACCCACCTGGCATGGGGGCCCCCAATCTTGGACTTTTCCAGATCTCACCAGACAATAGAATAGCCCTAAATCCTGTCCAGCTTGCTTATTCTCAACTACCAAATAGATGGGCACTCTCTAGTACTTATTAAGTTTACTCTGTGGGCAAAGCAGCATACTGAAGCCTCGTCAAGAAAAACTACAGAAATAGAGTTTATAGGCCCTGCCCTTAAAGAATGTAAATTCTCCTCTGTGGGTCACCCATTAAGTGTCAGCCATTATCCTCAGCACTTTGATATAGTGCATTTCTCTATTTATCTTCACATTAACCTCAGCCGTTAAAGCCCCATTCTCTCTGTTTTTCCAAATGTGTAAACTGAACCTCTCAGAGGTTGAGGAATGTGCCTCAAGTAACAGCTGGTAAATAACAAGTCCAGGACTTCTGACTCCAAGCCCAGGCACTTTTCACAGCACTTTTCACAACACCGTCGTTGCATTAAAGAGAATCCATCCAACTTAGAAATACAGAGCGCTGCACCCTGAAATAGACTCAAAGTATTTTCAAAATCATATGTCTGAGCTTACGTGTCTGGTCTCTCCTGTGGAAAGGAAGTGTTCAACAGTGAGAGATTCCTAATGGGAGTGACCTTTCCAACCTAGATGAAAGAACAGAGGGCTTCAGGTTGTCAAGGACGAGAAAATAAAGTTGGAATAAGCATCTTCCCTTAAGGTTACTCAAACACTCCTACTGTTGTGGAATGAATTTTCCACTCCGCCTCCCAGAGTCAGAGAAATCATGATGAAACGTGGCAGGGTGAATTCAGGTTAGATGGCACAAAAAATATTTCTGGTGATGAGGTGGTTAAATACCAAACTATTAAAGGAAGTGGTGACATGTAGGTTTTCTTTTCCCCCTTGGATACTTTTGGCTTGCTCCTGTTGGAGGCGGGAGATGGAACACTCAAACTCTGGAAATCTCATCTGAAAATAGCAGTTCTATAGCTATAAGATAACTTTATTATGCTCACATAAAAAGGGTTTAGGACAACCCATATAATAACAAACTATTACTCAACCCCAGACCCTCCCAGAGTGCTACTGAAAAGGTTTTTCTCACCTTTCCTCCCTGGTTCCCATACTCCAACAAGCATGAACCAGAAAGGGCCTGAGTCATCATGTCACGTGACTGAAAGTGCACATGGGGCCTCTCCACACTTGGCACGGCCACATGAAACCGAAATCACCTGTGCTCTGCAGCCTGAAAAGCACTAGGCAGTAACAGGTTTGTGTCAGAAACATCTCGGAGCTGCCTGTCTGCCTCTTGAGTTTTAGAGAAAATTTATACTTGGAAATGATTCCTTCCAAGGCACAATGGCCTGGCTATAAGACCACTTGTTGGCCATGTGAGTCACCGTTGTTCACATATGGGGTCTGCTGGAAGCTGCAGGTTCAGGATGGCTGAGGAGAGACCTCAGTGCCGTTCCCTCCCTGTTTTGCCTCCCTTCACTGATCGCCACAGATGAGGACATTTGCAATGGCTCCTTCTCTTCTCTCAGGCTGCTACTCAGGCATGTGTCAGTCAGTTAGTTGATTAGATGGTTAATTGGTTAATTGGTTCGCTTAGTTGTTAGTTAGCTTTGCAAATAGCATAGAGGAAAAATCCACCTCCCAGTAAATGATTTTCTTTCACAGACCCATTGATCTCATTGTCCCTTCAGGAAATCAGAAAAGGACTTGAACAGGAAGTCCACATGAAGAAATATTTCTCGTTCTACTCTAATGATTTCCGTTTTCCTAAGAAGCATAGACTCAGACACTAAGTTTAGTCAGACCTGAGGAATCATCTAAGTACAACCTTATCATTTTCCAGGAAAGGAAGCCCAAACCCAGAGAGGTGAAGCAGCCCACCCAGGGTCACACAGCTGATCAATGCCCTTCACCCAGCAGGGGACCAGCACACATCCACTGTGATGGAGGGGAAATGAGCCATGTCCCTCTGGTGTGTCCCTAAGATTGATAAGTATAATTCTAGACATTTCTCCCCACTGTCCATGTCCCGGCCACCACCACCATCACCAAACACGCACATAAATTGCTGGCTCTACTGCTTCTAAGAGCTCACTAAGCCTTTTATTTCCATGCAACGATTTTAAATTTATAAGCACTATCAGTTCCCCCTAGCAGAACTGGCAATGGCTTCCTGATGCACAGAAGGAGGCGACTGCCCTCTGCAAGCTCAGGCTAGGGGGAAAGACGGATATTCTGCCATCCAGGTTTGTCATCTACCTTTTTTTCCCCATTTTTTCCTCCCAATTCCCAAAACCCACCTCCTCACCACAAAAATGGACCAGTTGAGAGTAGGCAGTCTAGGTGGTTGGAAGAGCCAGGGTTTTCAAACCAAAATGTCTACATACATAAATTAGCTGCACGGTGTCATTCAAGACATTAAATGGTTGGCATCTTTGAATTGGGGACAGTAATGCCATGATGCCTTGAGAATAAAATGAGATCATATTTTTGGGAAAGCCCTTTTGAAACTGTTGAGAGGTTATGTAAGGGATCGTCATTATTGCCTCCAAGCTGCCCTATGACTGATCGTGCAGTAGAGTTCGCAGCCTAAAGGAAGGGTGTCAGTAGCTGGGCTGGGCTAGAGACTGGAAATGTGGTCTCCTCCACCTGTGTACACAGGAAAGAGCCTCCTCCCACAGTCCTCGGAGGGGGCACTGCTCGGGCACTGTGGTGAGGGCCAGCTGTGAGCACCATCCCAGAATGCATTGTGACTACTGTCCCACATCAGCGCCCTGGAGCTGCTTTTCTTTTTTTTTTCTTTTTTCTTTTTTTTTTTTTTCTTTTCTGTTTTCGGTTCTTGTGGCTTCTGGATCATTTTAAAGAGGCTGTGTCATTACTGGCCTGGCAGACAGGCAGCCTACCCTAGGGCAACGACTCGTTTTTCGCCCGTCTGAGCTTGTGCAAGTGGAGACTACCAGGGACCGGGACACCTATTGCATATTACTCCACGTCCTTAGAGCACTCAATTTCCCCCTCCCACTCCCAAGAACTCCAGGAGACTTGGCAAGAAATGATCATCTATGTGAATAAGAGTGATGCCTGACCTTCCTTCTCCATCTCAAAACACTTCGTTCCTTCCAGAAAGAGCATCCTCTTTTACTCAAGTTAACCACAGCACCTATTTCATCACTTCTTCCTGAACCCTCTTCCCTCAGTAAACATGGATGGCTTCGACCAGCAGCACCATTTATGTCTTCTCTCTGTAGACCTTTTCTCCTCTGCCTATGAGCATATTTAGACTTCTAATAATTTGAAATATGTTCCTAGACATTTCTTCCACTATTTACAGCTCTATTTTTATTTTCTTTTCATCACCCTCCTTAATCAGTGATCTGTACAAAAAGTCTCTTTTCTTTTCCTACAAATAATGTTTTGCCCCCACCTCATGTTCTATAGAAACTTTACTCCCAAAGGTCACCAAGGAATTGTCTAAAGGTCAATGACTAATTTACAGTCTTATTTTTCCCCTTTAATATTGAAGTTCCACTCAGTGGAGTTCACAAGTCCATGGCATCTGTAACAGCTTATGACCCTCATGTCTCTGTTTCTCTGCCTCCTCCCATGTCCCCTTTGTCAACTCTCTTCCTTTTGCTCTGTTTAATATAGACTTTTGTCAAGATTCAATTCCCAGGGCCTCTGTCATCCTGTTTGTTTTCTTTCCCTTGTTTTTATTTACTCTCTTCATTTCATTCTAAAAATACATCCGAACTCTATATCTCCATATATGACTACCCTTACCCCTAAATACTTATTGGATGTTGTCTTCCTTGGCATCTTCATAGTGCTTTGATATATCTAAAATTAAATTCATCATCTTTCTGGCTTCTGCATTTCTGTTAACAACACAACTTCTCTCTTAATTAATCACTTACAGGCTAAACTTAAAACTGTTTCTAAATCCCCATATTTAGTCAACCACCAAGTCAAGTTAATCCTTTCCAAAAACTTTTGCAATCTTTTCTTTTTATTCATTTTATCCCTATTGACTTCACCCTCCCTAATTAAGGAAATTCATTCTTTTATTTGTTTATTTAACAAATGTATATTAAGTGCCTATTCTGCACCAGGCTTTGCGTTAGGAACTAGGTAAGCAAAAACAGATACAGACTGCCCCTGCTCCAGCAATGGAATTTATAAAGTGGTAGAAGAGGCAGATGTTGCTCAAGAAAATATATAACTACAAATTGAAATGAGTATTATAAGAGAGAGGAACAAAATTACAGGCTGAGACACGAAAAGTAGACGGGGCATGCTGATAGAAGGAAGAAAATTACTTACTGATGGAATAAATTATTGAAGACTATCTGATCAGAAGGAACATAGTAAATTCAAGAAACTGAAAGAAGTCAGTAAGTCTGGAGCTGAGAGGGCAAAGGCCAAAACAAGGGTAGGAAAGAAGGAAAGAGCTTGTTAGGCCTGGTCAACCGGATAAGTTATTTGGTTGGACTCTATCCCAAGATTGAGGAGGAGCAAATAAAGAGTTTACTATTATTCACTTTAACTGCAGTAATTATCTCCTGCCTAAGATCCTGGCTTTCCCTACTCCAATCCGTGCTGCGTGTCATCACAAGAATTTTCATAAGATAATCCTCCAACCTATCTAGATTCACTTCCCAAGACCAGCTTACACATCTGGTCTACAATTGGTCTACTCTTTGATCTCGGGGCTATTTTGTGCTTTCCAGGCTGTCTTTTGCTCACTTCCTCCACCTCTGCTTCAATTACCATCTACTGCTCCTCTCTACCTCATGCCTACCCACCGCTGAACAGATGATTTGAATCCATTATTTTCTGGAAATCATAAATAACCTGACCTCCCTAACTTAAAATGGCTCTCCATGCTCTCAGAAACCACACAACACTTGCCACTTACATATCCCAGCAGCTGGGACTTTAGAGCTAGAAAGTCTTGGTTTGGATCCCAGTTTTAAGCAAATCACTAAATTCTCAAAGTCTTGGATATTTAATCTATAAAATGGATAAAATCTTAAAACTTATAAGTTTATTGAGAAAATTAAATTAGAATAAAATTTTAAAGTATCTAAAAGAAAACACTGTATACTTATTATCCACCTTCCCACCTTTCATCTTCTCTTACTTTTCCAAGGAAATAGTAGGATTTTTGAAGAAAGGGACTCTCTGTTATTTATCTTTGCATTTCTGCCCTTAGCAGAGCACCTAAAATATAATAGGCATCAAATTAATAATTTTGAATGATTGAAAACTGTTTAATCAAGTGGAATTCAACATCAAAAAATATTTTAATTAAGAAAACACATTAACAGATTAAAAAGAAAAATATGATTATTTAAGTAGATACAAAATAATCAGCAAAATTTTAATTTATTGATTGATTTATTCATGATAAAAATCTTGAATAAAAAAATAAAATATAATGTTCCTAATCAAAAAAGTGTGCTCATCAAAATATGACAGATAATATATTTGATGGTAAAATCTTAAAAGCAATTACATTAAAGTCAGGAATAAGACAGGATGTTTATATCAGTAATTCTATTTAGTACTAGAAGTCCTAATCAACAAAATAAGAAAAGATTAGAAATGAAAAGTATACAAAGTAAAAAGAAATTTACAAAGCTGCCCTTAATGGCATAGGCAGGATTATCTATAGAAAATCTATGTAGAAAATTAATAATAACAAAATTAATAAAAGCATTCAGCAATGTCATGAGAAACAAAATAAACACATATAAAAATCCATAGAGCATATATATGGACTGAAATACTTCAGCATTAAAAAGGAATAAGTGCTGATACACGCTAAAACTTAAATAAACCTTGAAACATGCTAAATGAAAGAAGACAGTCACAAAAGACCACACATTATGTGATTTAATTCATGTGAAAGTCCATAATAAGGAAATCTATAGTGACAGAAAGTTGATTAGTGGTTGCTTGGGGCTAGAGGAGGGGGAGAGATGGGGTAATTGGGGGGGTAACTAAAAAATATTGGGTTTCTTCTTGAGGTAATAAAAATGTTCTAAAATTGACTGTGGTAATGGCTGCACATATCTTTGGATATATTAAAAACCATTTAATTGTGCACTTTAAATGAATAAATTGTATGGTATGTGTATTGCATAACAGCTGAAAAGAGTCAATAGGTGTTTGTAAATAAGTAATAAACAATTAGAAAACTTAATGGGAAAATCTCGTCTACAAAAATCAACAAAATGTATAAGGTGCATAGAACACTAATTAATATTATATAAAGTCTTTATTGAGAAAATTACAATATTGAAGTACAAAAGAAAAGACCTGAATAAATGGAGAAATAAAACATATCTATACATGGAATATTTGATATTATAAAGGCAGTAATTCTCCCTAAATAAATCTATAAAAGGAATACTGTTCCATTCAAATATTTATTTGATCCTAAAATTCACATGGAAGAGAAAAAAGCTAAAAATAGTCAAGACACTCCTAAAATAGATTATAATAAAGAGAGAGGCAAGATTTGCCCTACCAGAGATCAATACTTATTATAAAATAGAATTATTGATGGAGCTTATTAGTAAGGGATGAACAAATAAACCAATAGAATAGAATAGAGAGCTTAGAAACAGACTTACATAAATTAAAAGTTGATATATGAGAAAAGTGACCTTTAAAAAAATCAATGGATTTTTTTTGAGAAAAGATGGGATATTTAATAAATGATTCTGATACAATTTATTACCTTCAAAATTATATCCTTCTCTTCCTATGAACCACAAAAATAAATTCCAAACATATTAAACATAAAAAAAAACTTCAAAACTTTTAGAAGAAAATTGGGAGAATCTCTTTATGATCTCAGAGTATAGATTTTCTTAAACAAGACAGAAAAGCATTAACTTTATATGAAAAAAAAAATGAGTTAGTTTGATTAAATTGATTTTTCTGAAAATCTGCACTATTAAAAACATGAAAACAAAGTGGAAAGACAAGTCATAGACTGTCTTTGAAAGACAGTCTATATTTTCAATGTAGATAATCAACAAAGGATTAATGTCCAAAAAACATAAAATGCTTATACAATTCAATATGAAAGAGCAAATAACTCAATAGAAAATTGATCAAAAGGAGCAAATAAGAAATGTACAGAAAGAGAAACCCAAATGGCCAATATCCTTATGAAAATATGTTCAACCTTACTAGAATCAGAAAAACAGAAGCTTAAAAAAAAATCAAAGTTTGTCAACATCAAATCTTCTCAAGGATACAGATAAATGGGAAATCTCTTAAACTGCTGGTGAGAATATAAATTGGTACAATTCACTCTGGACTATGGACTTACTCTGGACTATGAAGCCATGTATTTGTTCTCTAGGATCCAGCAATTCTCTATCCAGTTATAAACACCTTAGAAAAACTGTAGCATGAGTGCACAGGGTGGCTTGATTTAATTTTTTTTTTTTTTTTGCAGTAATAGCAAAAAAAAAAAATCTAAATAGAAGAATAAATAGTTATGATTAAATATGGCAGTTAAAGTATATTAACATGGATAAATCCCCCCAAAATTAATTTGGTGCAAAAAAGAAAGAAAGAAACCATCTCCTAGATAACACATACAGTATGATACCATATATCCACATTTTTAAACCATGAAAAACAATATTCTGTATAACTTATGGACACATGAAATGTGGAGGTAATATGAAACATGCACTGGAATGACAATAAAATACATAAAGTAGTTGTTACTGGGGGAGCGTTGAGAATAGTGGTGGGTGGCAACCTAGCCTAGAGTTCCATGGCAGATTCAATTATTTCTGTACTCTTTTGCCAAATACAACAAAATTTAAGATTTTAAAACTGCTGGCGAGTATAAAGAATTCTTATAAATATTCACTATTCATTTCTGTATGTTAGTAATATTTAATAATAATATAGAGAAGTAAAAACCTAGGTTTTTTACAAATATACTAGACAAATGGTTAATCTCTTTAATATACAAACCTATTGCAAATAAAGTACAAAAACATCCACCAGAGATAAATGAAAAATAATATGAACAGAGAATTTGCATAAAATAAAATAATAATTAATAAACATCTTAAAATCCATTATCAAAGATATTCAAATAAAAAGTAAACAGATATCACTTTTACGGTTATATTAAAAAATATTTTTCTTGATAATTTTCAAGTTGGCAAAGGTATGATGCTATGAACACTCACATGCTGCTAGTAAGAGTATAAATTATTACTAAGGTTCAGAGAAAACTATTTGATAATTTGAATAAAAATATCCATAATTTCTTACCTTGTATTTAATTATATTTGTAGGTACTTATCAGAAGCCAAAACTGTAATGTAATGAAGATTTGTATTCAGAGATGTTATTTATTACATTGTTTATAATAGCAAAAAGAAAAAAGAAAAAAAAAGGAAACACATAAACACCCAAAATAAAGGAATAAGTCAATAAATTATAGATTATAACTGATTCATAAGATAGACTATTTCTTAGTTATTCACTTACAATAATGTTTACAAAGAATTCTTAAAGATATGGGAAATAACTGTAATGTAGGGGTTAAGTGGCAATATATGGGATTGACCTGTATTACATTGTTACCTAGCCATGTCAATATACACAGGGTCCTCATTATTCACATATTCATTATCCAAGTCTTTATAGTTGTAAATTTAATAGAATACGATGTAGTTTAGAGAGCAGCACAAATCACATGCAAAGCCACTAGCAAATAAGGATCTGGAGAGTGAGATCAATAAAAAATTGAAGAGAAAGTTAACAAGGATGAGAAGATGGGCCATGCAAAAGAGAATAATGTGACTAGTAAAGTATTCTGTGAGGCCATTGAGGAAATTGATGAACTCTTCAAACGTTTTCGCAAAATTAGACCTCTTTATAATCGTGTTACAAAATAATCCAATGTGAAGTGAAACATGTAGTATTAAATCATCTTTCAATAATTTGAAAAAACTATCCTCAGACTCCCTCCTCTATCATTTCACCTATTGATATTTTTTAATTAAAATTATTGGGGTGACATTGGTTAATAAAATCAAATAGGTTTCAAGTGTACAATTCAATAATACACCATATGTGTATTGCATTGTGTGTTCATCACTCAAAGTCAAATCTCCTTCTGTCACCATATTTTTCCTAAGAATTGAGGTATAATTGCAAATATAACCTAAACATTACTTTAAAGGTTTAGAATAAAATTATTTGTATAATTTTATTACATTTTCAAGATAAAAATTACAATCAATCTTTTAGAGAACTATTAAAAGATAAACTGAGGCATATTAAAAATTTTTTAAGTTTATTCAAGCAAAAACTGATTTGAATCAGGCAGCACCAAACTGGACACGGTTAAAAACACTACAGGGTCAAGAGTCAGGGAAAAGAGTTACACAGAGAAGGTGCAGAAGAAAAGCAAGAAAGTTACTTGATTAGTATAGCTTAAAGCCTAGTTGGCTGTTTGTGATTGGTTGTCCTTAGTGTTTTGATTTCATAGCCTTGAGGCCTTTATGAGCTTACATTTTGGTTTCTGTACATAGCCCACCACAGCATTAGAGACACCTCAGTTCGATAGCCTCCTTATTCAATTAATTTGATACCACATAAAATTTTGATTCTCATTTTAATTGATTAACTGCATGTGATTCTAAGTTAGCAAAGACTTCCTGATTACAATATACAGAAGATACAAAGTAGAATGACACTTTCCAGTAAAAATATAATGTGATCCAGTAATGTAGGTGAAATTAATTTAATAATATATCTTATTTAACACAATTATCTAAAACACAATAATTTCAACATGTAATCAATATAAAAATTATTGCTGGGCTTTTTTTTTTACTAAATCTTAAAAATTAAGTGTATATTTAACACGCACATCTCAATTTGAACTAACTACATTTCAAATATTACATATAGCCAGAAGAAAATGCACCAAAATGTTTTTCAAAATACACACAGAATGGTTACATATAAATGGAGA
Source organism: Eidolon dupreanum (assembly GCA_028627145.1). NCBI lineage: Eukaryota > Metazoa > Chordata > Mammalia > Chiroptera > Pteropodidae > Eidolon > Eidolon dupreanum. The sequence goes on along the minus strand of CM053503.1, from coordinate 20,860,934 downwards.
GATTCGATATGAGAAATTACTTTCATAATTTTTTAAACTTTGCCATTTAACTATTCCATATTTTTAGCTTTTTTTTTTTCACTTATGAAGGCTAATATTTTTCTCTATCTCTCATTTAGGGCTTAAGTATTTAAATAATACTTTTTATTTTCCAACTTCTCATTATGTCCTTTGCTAGTTACATTTCATTTCCTGCTTTGGCTTTTCTGGTTTTCTGAGCAACTTATTTCCATTTTTTTTCCATCCTTTTCACTGGGTAGCCTGGCGAACTTCCACTTCTGAGATCATTTTAAAGGAACCCGTAGCCTTGCCAAGTTAATTTCTTTCTACCCTTCCCTGCCTTCTTATGGATCAAGATCATTTTTTCTTGTTATTAAAAATGTATTGTTTTCTTATGAAACAGTTTTCTTAGACTTCTTTTGTGTTTAAAAAGCCCTTCCTAAGGAACTCTTTAAGTTATTGGAATCCACTTAGTTAATTTTCATTCTTTTTCTCCTACACCTTTCTTCCTTTTTGTCCTTCAGAATCATACATTTTAGAAGGTATATGTGTACAGTTACTTTCAACTGAGTTGCTAAATTTAAATTCTTGAATACTTATTTCCTCAACATGAGTATCACATCAAGAGTTCTATTTTCAACCCAGAGGTTTGATTTCTATACCACTTGCCATAAAGAGTTCTTTCTACTAAAGGAGCCAGAGAGCTTAGTTTGCATCACTTCCAAGCTGTCTCCTTTCAAAGGAGATATACACAGAAATTTTGGGGCTACACTATTGCATTTTGTATTGAAAAACTTGGGGTAAGTTGGTCAAAGAAAAGTGTGGAACTTGTTCAAGAGACTGTGTACAATTTTCTAGAGGCAATATGCTAAATTTCACTTTTCTGATGTTCTTAACATCCCTGAGTTGGTTGAGAAAAGAACTGTCAATATACATATGAGCTAAATAATTGTAGAATCGTCCCTGTACATTAGGCAACTAGACTCATTACTATAAGACACTACACACTCAGAAAGTAGAAGAGTTCATTTAAATAATATAGCATTGAACAAAAAGGGAAAAAAGTAATAGAGGTAGTGGGGGTAAATAGCAGCTGATTGAATACTAACAGCTTACAAAAGTGATCCAGACTCAGATTTACAGATGCTGAAATCTAACTCCCTGAACATCTGCTCAGGAACCCTCAGAGGCCACCCACAGAAAACAGAGGATTTTTTTTTTTTAATCTCTCCAGGGGTGGGAATGGAGGACTATGGATAATAGCTTCTTAATGCAGGAAGTAAAAAATAAAATAGCACAAACACTTGGACTTGGGGTGGAATGAATTAATGATAATTTATATTTGATGTGCATTGCTGGTGAAAGTAGTGAAATGTACAGATCAAAATAGACGATTTAGGGGAAACTCATTATTTGTATTCCACCTTTCTCTATGTAGGGCTGAGGAGACAGGAAGGCAGTCTGACGATGGTAATGTTCTATATACATGGATGTATAGAAGTTAAAAAAGAAGAGAAAAAAGAGAGGGGAGAGGGAAGGGAGGGAGATAGAGAGAAATTTCAGTTAAATGTATTTCATTGTAGAATAGATTTCCTGAAGGGGGTGGGGGTGACAATATATTGGCTACGATCTGGTTAAATTCAAAAAACATTCGTTGAGTACTTGCTCTGTGCTAAATTATGCTAGGTGCTGAGAAGTGTCACAGGGGTAACCAGGGTGATTAGATCTCAGCATAAGAGGGACCGATGTGCTCCCTCCAACCACCACCTGCCCACAGAGGCTAGCCTAGTTTTCACCCTATCACAAGGCAGGAATTCAAATCGTGCTGGAGCCCAAACCAATTCCGGGACTCCTGCAAGCAAGACCAATCTGGAAAAGCCTCAGGAGGTAGGAATGATTCCAGAATTTATCTGGCATTGGCAGAGTTGACGTTAATCTTAAATTATTGTCAGTTCATCTGTAAGTGGACTCTGGACATTCCCAGGATTCTCTGTCTTCTCATTAAGTTCTAAACAGGCTAGATAACAGCTCCTGGGAATGACCCGAACTGAAACAGTGTTTTTAACCTTTTTTCCGTTAAGGAAAAAAAATGTTCAGCTTGCTGCCAGCATTCATTTAATATCACACATAGGAATGCTATGTTTTCTAGGATTTGACATTTTCAACCATTGAACTACTAAAAACAGAATGCTATAAATAGAATGATGTCGTTTGTTTCCAAAGACTATCGATATACTGGAGCGATGCGAAAATACTAATAAAAGTGAGATATTTCACGGCAGATTTTGGGTGTAAGGTTAAGATTGTAATCTGCCAGTTATCTCAGGGTAAACACTGCACCCACAGCGCTGCCAGCGAGTATTCTTAGTGCAAACCAGTTTAAGGAGAATAAATAAAGTGTTATTTATGTCTAGGTGGGTTAATTGTAGCAGGTCACTCTCCCCAAAAAGAGCAAAGGTGATCATAAATTAAGGGAAACCCTAGTGTCTGGAGCTAGAGATAGGAAGGATAGCATCAGGAGACCTGGATTTGGGAGCCAGTTACTAGCTGTGTGCTACTAAAGGAATTGTTCAAACTTTCACGTCTCTTGTTTTCTCAGCCTTCAAACGGTGGTAACATCACCTATGCCACAGGGTCACACTGATGATTAAATGAGATAAGATACCTGAACATTCCGGAACTGCCTAACACAGATTAGTGTTTATAAAGTTATGAAAGAGCTATCTGGATAGGTGAGAGAATAGATTTCTTAGACAGCTGAGAGAGTAAGTGTGAGAGGCTAGCTAGCCTTCACTTAAGAGAGCTTCTGGAAGTAGAGAAAGGTCTACACTCAGAAAGTTAAAAGGAAATCTGCAGGCCCAAGGCAGATACTATTGAAATAGTTAGATTCTGCTCTATAACTTGTGAACCTCAGTTTATATTTTTATAATCGCATTGTGCCTCAACTCTGCATACTGTCTGAGATAGAATCATAACCAAAGAACACCAGAAGGCAGCCTGAAATCCACTGCCATCAAGGGCTTGAGAGGCTGGGGAGTGTCGTGTTCCGGAAGCCATAAATTTGGGAGGGAGGGAGCTAGCTGCTTACAGCCATCTGGCAACTGCCCTACCACACCCAGTTCTATCTCCATCCTGTCTGAGACTGCACTCTGGGGCCTGTCTGAAGCTAGACCAGAGTCTACTGAAGTTGGGGTGCAAAGCATCTTAGACAATCAGCCAGGGAGACTCAGGATTTCCTCTTGGATCCCAATCCTAGATTTCTTCTCTCCTTGTCTTTGTTAATTTTGCATTCTTTTCAGACCACATAATAAAGCTGTGAGGAAACAAACGCTGAATTGAAAAATCAAGGCTGCAGAATTGAGCTAAAATTAAAATGGTCCTTTGGTTCTCAATACCGGTAAATCCTAGAACTACCAGCTTTCCCCTTGTATTTGTTTTCTCCTGCCAACATCATCTCAGAAACTTACTTCTGTTTTGCAGACAGGTGCAGAATTCCAGGACACTGTAAGAATTTTGAGCAATTAAAGCAGGGATCATTAATAAGCAAACTGCCATTAGCTTTGGACAATTAATCCAGGTCAATAATAAAATGATGATATTTAAATAGAAGGTTAAAATTTACAAAATATTTTGTAGCCATTGCCTATTTTGCTAGTGAAAGCTACATTGTGAGGCACGTATTTGTGGTAGGCAGCTCCAAGATGGCTCCAAATGAGTCTGTTCTTCTAGTGTACATGCCCTCTGTAGCCACTCCTACACTGAATAGGGTTGACCTGTACAGACAATAGAATACTGCAGAAATGATGGAGTGTGACTTCCATGAGTAGGTCATAAAAGATATTGCAACTGTCATTTTACTGTATTCTTAGGTGACTCGGGAGAAACCAGCTGCCATCTTATGTAGACACTCAATAGCTGTGTTAGTTAACGTATTTAGTGGCCATTTGTGTACTTTCTTTGGAGAAACATCTGTACAGGTACTTTGCCCATTTTTTAATTGGGTTATTTGTCTTTTAATTTTGAGTTATAAGAGATCTTTATATATTCTACATATAAGTCTCTTACCAGATGAAATGACTTGAAATATTTTCTTTCATTCTGTGGGTTGTCCTTTCTTGACAGTGTTTTTTGAAGAACAAAATAATTTTGATGAAGTACAGTTTATCTATTTTTTTCTTTTATGGCTTGTGCTTTTGATGTCATATCTAAGACTCTATTGCCAAATATTAGATCACGAAGATTTACTTATCTTTTCTTCTACGCGTTTTACAGTTTTAACTCTTACAATTAAGTCTTTGATCTATTTTGAGTTCATTTTTGTATGTGACATGGGATAAGAATCCAACTTCATTCTTTTGTGTGTGGTTATACAAGTTGTCAGCACCATTTATTAGAAAGACTATTCTTTTCCCTGGATCTTGGCAAAAATCAATTGACTATAGACACATGGATTTATTTCTGTCCTCTCAGTTCTATTCTATTGATTTATATTCTATCATTATGAGTATCACACTGTCCTGATTATTGGTTTTTTATAATAAGCTTCTAAGTTGAGAAGTGTGAGTACTCCAACTCTGTTCTTTTACAGGATTTTCGGCTATTCTGGGTCTCTTGTAATTCCATATGAATTTTAGAATCAGCTTTTTAGAGAAGTCAGCTAGGATTCTGAAAGGAATTACACCGAATCTATAGATAAATTTGAGAAATATTGCCATCTAAAAGTATTAAGTTTTCTGATGCATGAATATGAAATGATTTCTATTTATTTGGACCTTATTTACTTCAAAATGTTTTGTAGTTTTCAGAGTATAAGTTTTGCACTTCTTTTGTTGAATGTATTCCTAAATATTTTTTGATACTTTTGTAAATAGGATTTTCTTAATTTCATTTTCAGACTGTTAAATGCAAGTATTCCTGAAAGTTGCTAAACTCATTTATTAGTTCTAATAGTTTTTTTGTGGATTCCTTAGGATGTCTAAATATAAGATCATGTCATTAAAAAATACAGATGGTTAATTCTTCCTTTCTTCTTTTCCAATCTGGATGACATTTTTTTCTTTTCTTTTTTTTTTTTTTTTTTGCCTAATTGCCCTGGCTAGATCCTCTAATATAGTGTTGAATAGAAGTGGTGATAGTGACATTCTTGTCTTGTTCCTGATTTTCAAGGAAAAGTGTTTAGTCTTTCACCATTAAGTATAATGTTAGCTGTGAGTTTTTCATAGATGCCCTTTACCAAGATGAGGAAGTCCCCCTCTCTTCCTACTTTGTTGAGGGTTTTAATCATGAAAGGGTGTTAGATTTGTCAAATGCTTTTCTATGTCAATAAAATTGATGATGTAGGTTTGGGGTTTTTTTTTTTCTATTGATATGGTGTATAACACTGATTGACCTGCCAAAATCTTGTCCAAGACCTCACAAGAGATCCTGCACAAGAAACAGCTAATCTGTTCCCGAATTCCTTACCCATGAAAACTATGTGATATAACAAATGTTTATTCTTTTTTCAGACTGCAAAATTTTAGGATGATTTGTTATGCAGCAATAGATAACTAAGACAGTATTGTTATCACTGTTTTATAAATGAAGAAACAGGTTTGCTATATTTACCAGCTTTATAATCCTGCTCTAGTTACAGGGTTAGACGTGCAAGTAATTTGATCCAGGTCTTTTGCCTCAAAAAATAGGTTTTCCTCAACAAATGTCTACTGCATTTGATGACTCAGCCCAAGTTCACTGCAAATTGTTGCTTCTGGTTGACAAGCTCATCTCATCTGTTGGAGCATGTAGTTCACCACACAATGGCAACTGGCTAAGGTGGAAAGATGGAAAATGATATCTGGCCTGTGCTTCTCCTGCTAAGCTATGTATCTGGCTCAGGGCTGCATGAGCCCACAGGAAATGGCCCCTTTCCAGATGTGCCCAGAGGCACAATCTGCTTGCCAAGCCATATGCCCAGAGGGCTGATACCCACCCCCCCTCAAGTGAAGGTACCTTTTCTAATTTGCACAGAAGTACTATATAAGCTTGTCAGGTTGTTCCAATAAAATTATATAACTGGAAAAATTTTTATATTTACTAGTTTTACATGCCAATTAAGCAACATTAGTCAATGAGACTAATCCCAGACAAATTTTTAATCTGGAACAAGATTTGTTCTCACCGCCCTCTCTTACCCCCTCCCCCACAACACTTCTTTAGAATCTTGCTCTTAGGAAGGAGAAAAGCAGGAAAAAGACCTCATATAATTTAAATGTCTCTTGTGTGCCAATACGCGGCTGGTCGCCTTACATATTCAATATCATTTACTGTTCATAATTCTGAGAAGCAGGTATTATTAGCCCCATTTTATAACCTTGGCCAATGTTATAGAGTTAGGCTGGCATCCAGGCTCTTTACAAACCCACTGAGAGAGGTCAAATAATTTATCTAAGTACCATAGGTGGTAAATGGTGGAACTAAGATTAGAACTCAGACCCATCTGACTCCAGGACCTATGTTCCGCCTGCCACACCTGTTGTTCCATCTCCCTAACAAATCCTAACGGGGTGTCCCTGCAGGACATCAGCATTCTCACAGAGAATTCCTGCTAAATAAATATTCAAGATCCAAATACAGTCATCTAAAACAGTAAACTGCTGAGCCTTGAAATATGGGCTTATTGGGGGAGTTAAGAATTCTCAACATCCTTCAAAATATACCCCATAAATGATCCATCTGACTTAAAGGTAGCCACCCTTACTGACCAGTCTCCACACACACAATCAGACAATCCACTGAACTTAATATCCTGGATCTCGGAGGCTGGTATACTTTTTAACTCTGAGATGGAAGAGAATGCCTACTAATACAGGAAGGCAGATATTCATTCATTCTTTCAACCAGTATTTATTGAGTGTTTACTATGTGCCAGGTATGTGACAGGGACAGAAGACACAACATCAAGCAAGGCAGGTATACTCCCTGACCTCATGGAGCTTAGAAGATAACAGGGATCCTTAAATCCACCCTTTCCCCTTCTCTGTCTCTCTCTCTTTCTCCCTCTCTCTCTCTCTCTCTCTCTCTCTCTCACACACACACACACACACACACACATACACACACACACACACACACTTTCTCTCTCTCTCTCTCTCTCTCTCTCTCTCTCTCACACACACACACACACACACACACACACACACACACAGAGGCAGCTCTCTGAATAGGAGAGAAACTACACACTTAGCTCTCATAATCCCTACAGTGAAAGGCTCAATTGACTAGGGCAGAGCTTGGTGGTTTAAAAACAAGCAATAGCTGAGAAAGCTGAGATCATGCTTTCAATAATGTTCCTCTTACCTTCTTGAGCGAACAACCAGAGTAGACACAGAGATGCCTCTAAGCGGCCACTCAGGAGCCAAAGGAAGAGGCTCAGACTACATTCCCCACAATCTGAAGGTAAAGAGAGTTACATGGCTGGAAAAAGGAGCACAGAGGAGAAAAGACCTTTAGGAAAACTTGGCTTTAAAATGAGGAATGTCAACTTATTATTGTCACAATTTGACCAGCAATCTCAGGAGGTGGCAGAGTTTGGGTTCATTTTAGAACAACATGGAGAAAGAATTGACTGGCCACCAAAACCTTATCTGAACCTAAAATGTCTGCAAGATTGGGCAACAAAGTTCAAAGAAATAGCCTTTCCCTTGTGGGCTTTTAGTGCCAAGACTCCTCCTTGTCCAGTTGTAACTGAGTGAATATAGAAGCCAAGAAAATTAAATGGAATTTTTGGAACTTGATCCTGGGTGTGCTGCAAGCTAAGGACAGAAATATTTGAGTTGATGAAAGTGGGGTGTAGGCTTGTTTGCTTTAGGGTCCTTCCCATCCTCCAGAACCTTGGCCAATGTTATAGAGTTAGGCTGGCTTCCAGGCTCTTTGCAAAGACCAAAGTTCAAGGTAATCTGTCCAAAAATGTCTTGCCCTGCAATATATTATATGGAGGATATTAGCTGACAACCCTCTTCGAAGACAGAATAAGTTCGAAAACTTCATATACTAGAAAAACTGGTTAGAAAAATGCAATTCGACACCATGTAAAAGAAACACATGCACAAGTACTGATAAGATAATGATGTGAGCAATCTCAAGGGCTACTGCAGAAGGCAGGGAAAAGGCCAGTGTAAGGGATCCAAACTCTGTCTCCCCTTCAGCCAGAGCAGCTCAGCTTCCTCTTCATAAACTGGAGCTCTAGAAAAGACTAAAATTCAGAGGGAAAGATTCAAATAGATGAGATAGATGATGATAATGATAGATAGATAGATAGATAGATAGATAGATAGATAGATAGATAATGGTACGTAGGTAGGTAGGTAGGTAGGTAGGTAGGTACAAAATATATAAAACTAGAAAATCCCTGGTGGTGTAAAAAGAATGCTGTATTTTGGAATGAAGAGATCTCACTTCCAGTCCTGGTTGCCAATAGGCCCTCATGTGACCTTAAGGAAGTTATCATAACTTTTAAGTCTTGTATTTTTTTCTTCCAACTGATAAATGCCCAGTGTGAGCAAAAAGACCTCTAAAGACCTTCAGTTCCAACGTAAGTTAATTCTCCGATTGCCAGAAAGCTTTAGAAGAAACTTACATCTGCCTCTAATGATCAGAACTTGAACCCTACCCTAGTCTCCTCCTCTTGAGTTTTACATGAAGATAAACCTGAGAATTATTAAATCATTTCAATGCCTAGAAGGCCCCTGTAACCAAACACAGAAAGCAATGGAGAAATGAAATCAGCATATTGTATTCTGAAAAGGACTACACTGTGCCCTGGGCCATAATAATAACCCTAACAATAATGATAATAAAAGCATGTTGTCACTGAGAATTCACAATAGATCAGACGTGGGGCCCACCATTTGACTTTTTTAATCCCCATAGTAGTCCTACCAAATTGAAAATATTATCATTCTCGCCTTACAGATGAGGAAACTAAGGCTCAGAGAGGGTAAGTGACTTGTCCAAGATCACGTTGCTGCTACTAGAAGAAGCAGACATCAACGCCAAGCAGTCTGATGTCACTGCTCTTGACCACCGTGCTGCTCAAAGCAAAGAGCAAGATGGGGGCCCTGTTGCCATCTGAGACTCATCAGGGAAGGTAGGAGAAGTTGTAAAAAATACATTGTCAGCAAACAGGTAGCTACTCAGCAAAATAGATGGGGATGCCTCAGAGAAACTTTAAAACAGGCTAGCCAGACATACTGAGCTATTAAGGCACAGTTGGCTCCAAGGGCATAGGAGAGACAGACTGAAAAGTAGTTCTCTAAAGAAATGATGAAATCAGGTGGCTGACCACTGGCAGAATGAGGGAAAGATAAACAGGCATGGCCCTATAGACAGGAGGAGGGAGGCATGTTGGCAAGGGGAACTTCCAGAAAGCCATGCCAAGTGTCCAAGAGCTTGTCTGCATTGCTTAATGGTTCTAGAGCTGTTTGAATGAAGTTTTTACACTACTAAATTCCTGGTTTGTATCTTTAAAAGGGACAGTTCTGGGCCAAGATAGCTGAGAGAGGGCTCTGCCTCCATCTGTTAAAGTAGCTTTTCCTCCATATTTGCACTGATTTCTTGTGGAAAGGGGTGAAAGGAAAGCTATCATTTAAATATATTTTCCTCTAGAACACTGAACTAAATCTCCCAGATATTACTCTCCCCATTGCCCCATAAGCCTTTACCTTCTAGTTCAGAATTTCCAGAATCTCAGTCTTTTTTCCTGCTCCTCTGCTCAAACTTGACTGTAAATATTCCACACAGCTTACTCCTTTTGAAAAACCTTTGCACCTCTTTTCTTTCCACCCTAAGCAACAATGGTTGCCTGCCAAGCAATAACGAAATAGCATTGTCTCTCAAAAAGGGTCTGGAAAGGCTACTCTAGAGAACAAAGAGAAAGGAGCAATGGTGATAAAGAGCCCCCCAGGGCTGAAACCAACGAGGAGCAGATGGCAGGCACAGTGCCTGCCACATGCAAAGGACCCAAGTAATATTTGCTAGAAGGAAGGGAGGGGGGACGGAAGGGAAGAATGGAGGGAAGGAGGGAAAGAGTTACTTTAATTGATAGTTATAACCAATCTAAAGATTTGGAGTTCTCCAGACCGTTTTCCAGGCCTGCCAGCAGCCACTGAAAATATTTTTATAAAATGAGTAGGATAATACATTTTATTAATCACCTTGATGTCTGCTCTGTACTGTTTTATTCCTTCAGCGCTAAGTCTTGAAACTCTCCACCAAGTGAGCCTAATAACTACCCAGCTTTATCTTCCTCAGCTCCTAAGGGAGAACCTTTGCACAGTCTGTTGCCTTATTTCAATGCTTTTTATTAGAATATGTCTCTCTTCTATACTAAAGGGTAACCTTCTAAAGGTTGATGTGCTAAAACATTTTGTATTTGCCTCACCAGGTTCACTTTCCACTTTTCTCCACCCTGCCCTTGGGAAGCCGAACTCTTCAGACTCTTACCCAGGATCCCTTGCACCTTTCGCTTCCAGTGGGTTCCTGCCAACAGGAAGTGCAGATCAAAGGTTGGATGGTAGGAAGAAGGAAAGGTCTGGGGGTTTATTCCCTCCTGCCATACTGTGTTTGGGCGGTGGCTGGGTTCAGCTACCAAATGCCACAGCTCCTCTCCAAAAGCCACAGCTCTCTTCAGAGCTGATAGCTACTCGCTCCCCTGGCGTCTTCAGGCTGAGAAATGGTGTGAGTTTTCCACTGTGCTCATCCTGCACATTGCACTATCTTTTCCTGGTTCTCTGAGCCTTACCCTTCAGCTTTGTAAACTGTCCACTCATTAAACCCCCCTTCACGTTTTTATTCATTATGGATCAGTCCCTCGGTATGTATGCAGCTGACACTGTGTTAGGCACATATCAGTTTGATGCTGAAAAGTGAGTCCTATTTCACCTCTCCCTCCTTCCTGCTAGGGCTCTAGAACCCCAGCCCTAGCCCTAGAGGGGCCCCTCCTACCTAATTCTTTCCCCTTTGCTATGGTTCTATTGAATGTGCCTAAGATATCTTTGGGTTTAGGCTTAGAAATCTCTCTTACAAAGTAAACATGACTTCTGGGAGGAGCGCATTCTTATCTTGATAATTATAGAAGTGAATAAGCTTTTCAGATTTATTGGGGAGAGCAGATAAATATAACATATTTTTGAAAGCCTGTGATTCATTACTCATTATTTAGGTGTTATCACTTATGTGATTCCCTAAAGACATAGTACAACAGATGTTGCTTTTGAATGGGACAAAAGGAGGGAAAGACTGGCCGTGTCTGTGCCAAGAAGGACCCTGAGGATGGGTGGCTAGAGGAGTGTGAGGACACAGAGAACAAGTGAAAGGGATTGTGTCCAAAGATAGGGAAGTATCCTGGAAAAAAAAAAAAAAATGGATTCATTCACATATTTGTACAGGGCCAGGCCAGGCCCACGCACTTCCTTCCTCCCTCTCTCCACCCTCCATTACTTCTCTACTGGAACTGCTACTTCTTCCTCCTCTCTTTCCCTCTTGTGTCCTTGGTCACCACTCATATATTATTGTCTAGGTTACAGAGGGAATTCATGTGCGCAATTGCTAACACCGGCTACCTCTTGTGTGGTGCTCAAACACCTGAGTGTCTGGGGGGAAAGCAAGGAATCAGAGAAAGTGACGCCAATAAGGGCCCTGACATTTATGGCTCTGCATGGAATGAGAGAATGCTATATGGATGAAACGTCAATAGGCCGGACTCATCCATGCTGATGTTCTCGAGAAACCTGGGGGGCTAGTGTGATAGCAATGGGATGAACTCTCCATTCCCTAACATTTAAATAAGACCAGTGCTAATCCTATCACACAAGTATGGGGGTTGATGACTGTCTAGAAGAACCCCATAGCTGTCACATGATCTTCTGAGTCACAGGCTTCTGTCACCAAGGGGAGGAGAGAGGCAAGGGTGTGTCAACTCTCTGATCACAGCTACAGAGCTGGGTTCTTGCTCTTAGGATTTGTGACAGAGGCTGCTAGTTGCCTACTGCAGTACCCTCACCTTGTCAACTAAAGAAATGACAATATTTCTCAAACTCCACTAAATTCTGGCCAATGTGTGATAAACAGAAGCAATGTATGGCGGCTTCTCGGAATCTCTTAATAGTACAGTTGTCAGGCGCTATTTCCTTCATTTCTTAATTGTCTCCTCCTTCTTTCTGCTGTTGAGAATAGGGATGTGATGGCTGGAGCTTGAGAAGCCACATAAGGCCTGAAGTCTGAATCCCTGAAACTGTACATGATTGTATAGTGTCTTAGACTGCTTACCTCTAGACTTCTTATATTTGAAAGGAAAATAAATTTCTATTTTATTTAAAACACTTGTTTTGGTTTCTTTGTTATATGTGATCTGATCGGATTCTGATTGATAAAGTATGTCCCCCAGGCTTTAGGTATAACACCTAAGTTATCGTGAATAAATTCTAATCCAGAAATTCCATTATCATTTCCTAATTTCTCCAGAGGTATCTAAATATGGAACTCACTTTCTCTTTTTTCCCAGGGAAGTGAA
>CM053503.1:20763295-20847884 GCA_028627145.1 Eidolon dupreanum | reverse complement strand
CATGACTCGGTGATGGACTAGATGTGAGCAGGTGACAAGAAGGAGTCATCTACAGGACACCTACTTTTCTGGCTTGAGTGACGGGTGAATGGTGGTGCCGGTCACTGACAAGTAATCCCATGGAAGAGTTTATCTTCCATCCAGAGCATCCCAACACTGGGAGTAGAAAGGGAGAAGTCAGAGTCTCCCTCACCCTTCCCCATTTGATTCTCTGCCATGGTCAGATGCAAGAAGCCAGTCTATGAAAATCGCCATCCGGCCTCTCTGGGAGATTCCTGTAGTTCCTGCGAGAGTCTGGGAGACAGAGTAGTCACTTTGAAGAAAATAGAGTGGATAACTTAACAGTGAAGGAAAGACCCACTAGAGACAGAAAGCAGACCCTATCTAAAGTCTGGCTGGCCAAGGGCCTCAAAACACCTCTGGAGCCTTACCACAGCCTATTCTGTGAGTGCCTTTGCTTAGTTACAAGAAATCTTGAGGCTGAAAGGTAGATCTGTACAGTCCTCAGGCTATTAAGTTTATAGGATATATACCAGGTGCCAAGTACTAGCAGGATCCTTTGAGCTCAAAAAAAAGCCAGCCAGTTGGGTAGGGTGACTCCTGGAAAAACTATAGTTCACTGTATTGATTGTGAGTGTATAAATGAAAGACTAAATGTCAAAGAACCTGAATGGAACAAGAAAGACAGAGACAAGATATGTCAATTAGATAACTTTTCAAACAGAGAAAACATTGGTGCTTCTTAACAGCAACCCAGAGGAGATCACGAGGTCAGGGGAGAAATTTAGGAAATGATAGAGGTGAGCTCAGGTAGAAACTAGATAGAAAGTGTGCAAAATATTGAGCAGTAAGAAGCACAGCACAGAAACTTACTCTTGGAGATTAAAGTCTTTTAGGTGGTAAATGGAAGGAAGTCTTTAAGAATAACAGCTTAGAGAAGCAAGAGGTAGAAGATCGGAATAGCTTAGAACTCCAGAGACAGGATTGAAATACCTAAGTAGGAAGAAATATGACCCAAAAAACCTGGCCCTGACCATTTCTATACTATAAGTGGGAAAAGGAGCATCAGCCTCAAGAGATAGTAGTAGAAGCACTGTTAGTTATAGAAAGTGGAAGCTGGGCTGACTGGCCTAACACTAGGTTAATCAGAGCAGAGAACTAGAAGGGAGAGGCAAGAAGAAGGTTGATATGTACATAGGGCAAAAGAGTGGTGGGCATTTACTGAATGAAGTTGTAAGGCAGGCAATGGTGGTAAAGCCATTGGTGAGTTTGGAAGAAAAGGCAGTGTGTCCAAGGAGTAGATGCTGATGCTGATAAAATCTTTATCCATGGAGAGAAACTATATCCCTCCTCATAACTTTGTGTCAGTGGTCCCACCAGCAACAGATGGCCAGGCCTTGGGGTTCCTCCTGATGTGGGCCTTCATGGGTCGTCTGCCCAGTAGTGCTCAAGATAAGAAACTTGCACCAGGTAATTATGAACAGTTTCTTTCATATGAAACAGTGGTTGGCAGACTACAACCCCTCTTCCATTGCAAGCCAGATCCAACCCACCGAATATTTCCTACCTGTGCCAACTTTTGCTTAAAAAAAAATTGTACTGAAACACAGCCACATCCATTCGTGTATGTGCTATCTGTGGCTGCTTTAGCGCTACTAAACAGTAATATAGAGCAGCTGGAACAGAGACTAAACTATTTACTATCTGGCAAACCTTTATCTAGAAGGTCTTATTCTGAAAAGTCAGCAGGACCTACCTGTGTGCTTAGTGACATAGCGGGCTTACATTCTGGTGCAAGCTCCTTCACTGGTGGTAAATTGTTAGCAGTTCGTGGCCTGGCTTCTGTGGACACTTTGAGTCATGCTGTCCATAAAACAGGGGGGAAGGACAGTGTATTGAGCATAAAGAAATGAGATTTTACAAAATGGATCTCATGGGAGCCATGACAGTGCTGTCAACCAGCACAATAGGAACATTCTTAGTGTGTGACTGGACGGCCCAAAATCACAGAAACAGCCGACAGCCCTGGATAAGCCCCCATCTTCAGGGGCCGATAAGCATAAGGATCCCACCTTGTAAGGTCCATATAAGCTGAACACCTCAGACAGACGATACTCAAGCCTGACCCAAGGGCATCAGGGATGGGTGCACAAAGAGCCCAAAACTCTGACCTTCGGACCCATCATAGCCGCTGGCTTGGGACCAACACACGTCTATCCGCGGTGCCAGTGGCCAGTCAACAGAGCTTGCTTTGGAGACACAAAGGACTTTCATCCCTTCGCTCTGTACGTCCCCTCTCTGTGTGCTACGTGTTAACCTGTGTGGGTACCTAATTAGTTTATCTGAGCAGGTTCCACTCAATAAACCTGTCATTGTGGAAAGACATAAATGTATTCAAGGGTGTTACTTCAGCAGCCACTTTCCCTGCTCACAACAGACAGTTACATCTTACCTATGGGTTCTAAGGTCAGGCTCCAAGAAGGCAAAGCCACCATAATACCTCCATATGCAGTTACCCCACACTACAGATTCCCAGAACACACTGACATCCTGGACACCATATCTGAAAGATAGGAGTGTCAGGAAACCACAGGACAGAGACCCTGCCTGGAGGTTATTTTGATGAGCAAAGCACTTATGTGTATTTATGTTTGTTTGTCTTCATTATAACTAGACTGCTAACTCCTCAGGGTAAAACTTGTCTAACCATAAACTTCTGAATATGCACTTCATTACTAAGGGTAAATAAAGCAATAACAAGAAACCACCAAACTCTTTACTAGGAAAAAACTAAATATTTATTTTTATTCTATGGAAACTTCTGTGAAGTAGTGAGCAATAACAATGTGGGAGTAATTTGCTTGATTTCTCCCAGTTTTAGCATCTGATTAATTTCCTTGGATCTGACTGTGTTAGAAGTTCTAGGCCAAGGTGGAAGGTTGGTTGATTTGTTTCCTGGGCTGTGTGTGTGTGTGTGTGTGTGTGTGTGTGTGTGTGTTTTAAATCAAGGATGGTAAGTAGTTTCAGAAACAATGTTTATCATATGGTAAGAGGGTAGTAAAGAAGTTAGTCTTAAGTCCATTCATTCATTTATTCATCCATTCAACATTACTAAGCACATCTTATGTCAGGAGCTGTGTTAGGTACTAGGGGTACAGTGACGAGAAATATACAGAAAAGATTGCGGTCAAAGTAAGCTGGGTGAGGAGAGGCCTCATTCATGGATTGATGCTGGCTCTGGTCCTCATTCTAGCTCCAGACCAGGTAGTCAGTTCAATCACCTTTGAGCTCTCAAAATTCCCTGATACAGAGATTACCCTGCCAAAAAGTGCTAACAGTCTGACCCGATCCCTCTGCTGGGTCAGACTCATCTCACTGCCCTGACATCCCTGGTGCATAGACTCTCCCCCAGCCAGGCTTTAGCAGCGAGGTGGGGATGCCCATAGGGGATCTCCCACAGCCACACCTCCTCCAGCCTCTCCAAAAAGGCCCCTCTCAGATTCCTGCATTCCAGCAACCAGCCCTTCCAGTTAAGCAGAAATTTCCTGCCTTGGTAATCAAGAGGCATTTGTTTTGTTTTATTTTAAACGCTTGGTATCTCCCCAGGCAGCCGCGCCCTCTGTTCTAATTCTACTAAATCTATTTATTTTGGAACATTTTTCGTGTGCATTAGAAAGGGGAACTGGGAGGGAGGTGTGAAGAGAGACTGATAAAATGAGAGATCTCCATCAAGAGATGACAACTGAGAGTCCCTTGTGTCCCCATCTGTCTCGACTTTTTCCTCCCTCTAACATGTCACTTCTGAGCTTGTGCTCAGTCTCCTCACCCCAGGATGGAGTAGGGTGCCTTCACTGAGCTATAATATGAAATGTCACAGGAGTTGGCAATAATTAAAGGATAAAACAGACATCTGTGTCTTCAGAAAATAACACATATGCATACTGCTCTTAATTTAAAACTAATAACAATGTCATGCTAATATAATTAATGCCTCATTTATTAAGTCGAGTGGAGAATGAACTATTCTAACATAATATTCTCCCAGATTGTTAGAGCCTAAAACTTGAGAAATCGAATCAGTTAAACCTTTTTCATTGTTACAGAAATCTTTCTAAATAATATTGTATTAGTCACTATTTTTATAAACAAAATTCACCAAACATAATTTATTACTGTCCATAAGGACAGGTCTATTTCTATCATTACATACCCAGTTCCTGGTGGAGGGGTACTCAGGTTCCCAATATATGTTTGTAGAACAAATAATTATAACCTTCCACACTGAACTTTGATGTAGAAAAATACTGAACTCTTGGGCTCTGGAATTATGGGGAGCTACTTGCCTTTACCTCAGATTATGTTTTTTTGCATTCTTTTTGTGTGCTTTTATAATTCTCTTGTCTCCTCCACCAATTTTTTGCTTCTGTAACTAAAAGTTCCCCCCTGTCCCATTACCGCACTGATTCTAATCTGCTATAGATCAGAATGAAACTTATGAAATGAAAGTAAATCGTTTCAAAGAGAGGCAAAGTACCTCTATGAATTTTTGGTACCTATGTTGGCCACCCAAAGACCTTTTTGGCTTCCTCTGGTTTCTCAGCTATGCTTCAGATGGCTACACCTGTTTTATATATAAGTAACTCCCAGAAAAGTCAAGCATTACCACAAGAGCTACAACAGAAACTCATAAGAAATGAGTCTTATATGGGTTGGAACTTCTCATTATATGTCATCCAGGAAAAAATAGCTTCTGATCATAGGATCTGACATCTAAATTAACTTGTTCCTCCACACTTGTGAACCAAAGCCAACAGAGGTCACACCGGACAAAGGGGAGCCCTGGATAGACTACGATCATCCTCAAAACTCAGGTGTACAACTCTCCGAGGACATGCCAAATCTTCCACTTGCTGGCATTATGAGTCTAACAGGTTTTCCCTCCCTGAGTCCTGGAAACTCCAAATTTATTTCATAATCAATCCAGCAGGATTAAGAGTTTTCTAGAGTTTCAACAGAGTTGAGAGAATCTCTACTTTGTGCTAAACAGCTCTCTGAAAACAGATGAAAAGCAAATGGGTCAAAATCCTTATTTTGAGTTTACCAAGAAATCATTTAGCTTTCAATAATATATTCTGTCATTCATGAAGAATTTAACAAAGATGGCAATGAACTGTCTAAAATAGTGAGGAAGTGAGGAAACGAGATTAGCATCGGACCCATTGGATCCCGCCCTTGGTGTGCCTCTAATACCATCTCAGTTCCAAAGCAGACTGGTTAAGGCATGCGATTTCTTCCCTCTGCATAGTTTGGTTTAGGGCCAGAGAGTTCCTTGTTGGTTGGAGTAAGGAAAAGGCCAGGAGGCAGCACCCAAGCCTCACCCATGAGCCTGCAGCTTCCTCACCAGGGGACTTTGGGCAGGCTGTCTGAGCCCTTTTGGATTCCAAATTCTGTCTGTAAAAGGAGCGATGATTACACCCCTCTGCTCCTAGTACAGTGTAGACTTTGTTAATAGGTGTTTGAAAAAGCTCGTATCTTCAGATGAAAAGCATTTACAAGTTTTGAGCTCTATTCTTAGCTGAGTCTTAGTACAGTTAAATTTTCTTGACTGTGGAAATGAGGCTTCTATAATTTCCCTTTGGAAAACTACCTCTATAACCGTAGGAGTGTTGTGGTGAATATAAAGCCTTTATAAACCTCTTATGTTTCCCTCTGACTCATTTTTCACCTCACAGGTGATCAACATGGACTCCTTCAACCCTAAGAATTCTTTGAAAATTTTTAATTCTAAAAATTAAACTGGATTTTTCTAAATCAAATTGTAGATTGAATGCAGCAGTAAGTTTTGCTTGCTTAAAAATTTTTATTTTGAATATTTTAGAAAAGGTTGTTTTTCAAAGAAAATAAGTACTTTCTGATTTTTTAACATTGAGGTATAATAAACTACCGTTTCTATTGTACAATCTGAAAAGTTTTGGCATACATACACATTCATGATAATAAACATACCCACCATCTCATGAACTGTCCTCGTACCTTTTTGTAATCCCTCATTGTCTCCCCTTCCCCTATAATTTACACTTTCTAGAACTTTATATAAATAGAATCGAAATGCACATGCTCTCTTTTACCTGGATTCTTTCACTCAGTATAATTATTTTAAGATTTATTCCATGTTATTGCTTATAATAAAGCTTACTACTTTTTATTGCTAAATAGTATTCCATTGTATGAAAATATCACATTCATTTATCTCTTCTCTTGTTGATGGACATTCGAGTTATTTCCATTTTGGGCTATTACAAATAAAGCTGACATTCATGTATAAGTCTTTACATGGATATGCTCTCATTCCTCTTGAGTAAGTACCTAGGAATGGAATAGCTAGGCCTTATGGTACCATATTATTTTCTGAGTGGATCCTGAATAAATAAATATTGTGTTTAGAGAAAAACATGATACATGTGAACCCCTATATATATAGTTTTCTTGATGCCCACAAGTGTTTATCATGGAACAAAAAATATATATATTTCCTTCTTTATTCCTTATATTATGATGATCATAGAAAAAATTTGCTTCTGTATAACCCAGTGCAATTCATAAAATGCTTTTGCATATGTTATCTTAACATATCCTTACAAATAATTTCTTTTTCTGTCTCTGATTGACTCCAATCAATTATTTCCCTGCATAACAGGAGCATCTCTAAGCTGAATGAAGTATTCTTGGTGTGTTCTCAAAAGCACTACGTATTTAGATTGCTTTTGCTCCCTTGTTTCTCACGCAGCAACACTTACCTTAGGTCACACCCCCCTGCCAAGAGCTGCGTCATCCTTACCTCAAAGTGAACCAGCAAGGTAGACCAGATCTTTCATCTGCCTGCCTTTGTCTGCTGTCTCCTTTCTTGCTCCTTCATTTCACATACCTACAGACTCATCAATCACTAATGCCGCAGTTTATATCTTACGAACTTCATATTTTGACTGCAACGCTTTCACAGACATTGCCACTAAAAAGACAGAGAAACTGTTCTGAATGTAATTCTCAAACTCTGAATCCCTTTATCAAGTTGTTTAAGTTAGAAAATAACACTATTGGAGAGATACTGTTAAAAAACAAACTTGCACTTTCACTGTTTTATGCCAGAAATAACTTCATTCAATTGATACAGAAAAATTTTAGTGAGACTTTTACTATCATTACTCCAGAAATCTCATCCTATCCCTCTCCTTTCCCTCTGCCCTGCTTTCTGCTTTCTTGCTGCCTTTTCTGTCTTCACTTTTCCAATTTCTTCTAAGATTTGGCGAAAACTGTCAAAGATTACAGGAGATAATTCTAAAAAGAATGTTTGGCTTTGGGACAACTACTTTCCCCATTACAAAAGTTAGGTTACATCCGTCCTTACGCAAAAAAATTATTTAATATGGATTTAAAAAATTAAAAATAGAACTACCGAAGCCCTAAAAAATATATAGAATTTAAAAAATAATACTAGGATAGGAGAAGTCTTCCTAAGCAAGACATAAAACCTAGAATGCATAAAGAAAATTATTGCTAGAATGACTATGTAAATTTTCCATTCTGCGTGTGAAAGATAGCATAACAAAGTTAAAAAGTAAGAGGCAGACTGGGAAAAAATACTTGATATATATACATACACACACACACCCTTATACATATGTATACATATATATGTATATATGTATCTATACACTTATATATCTAGTCT
This sequence comes from Eidolon dupreanum, assembly GCA_028627145.1. NCBI lineage: Eukaryota > Metazoa > Chordata > Mammalia > Chiroptera > Pteropodidae > Eidolon > Eidolon dupreanum. Next base: position 20,840,155 of record CM053503.1, on the reverse strand, counting down.
TAATATGTAAAAAGTTCCTTACATTGAATTATATCCTTAAGATTTATACATTTTACTGTATGTAAATTTTACCTCGAAAAATAAAAAGAACTGTAAATAGATATTAAGCTGTTATTGATAAGCATTTCAATTTAGTATTAGTGTACTGATATCTGCAATCTACTTTGAAATGCACAAAAAGAAGGTGAATAAAGGGATGGCTAGATGGAAAGATGTGTGATAAAGTAAATACAGCAAAATGTTAATTATCAGTTCTAGATGATGGGTATAGTGATGTCACTATACAATTCTCTCAACTTTTCTGTATACTTGAAGATTTACATAATGAAATACTGGGAGAAAGCCTCCTAAAATGAATAAGAAAATATACATTACTCCTAAGAACAGTAAATGAAGCAAATTAACAGACAACTTGAAATAAAGAAAACAAATGGACTAAAAAAAAAAAAGAATGTTCAATCTCACTTGGAATCAGCAAACATTTATAAAGCTGATAACATCCAATAGAAATCACACATGAGTGAAAATATATATGTAAGGATATTTATTGCTTTTTTTGTTTAAAATAGAAAAATAAAAAAAGAAGAAGAAGAAGAAGAAAGGAACGGGAAAAAGGAAAAAAAAAACCACCTAAGCACTCTTTCCTGAAGAAATGGTTAAATAAATGACCATCTGTTGGGGAGGTCCAGCAGAGTCTCCCCAGGGTGTGCCACTCTGGCATGTAGATTATCTTGAGCTGAAAACAATCAGGGCCCAGAAGACTCAGGAAGGACCTTTGACCTTCCCCTTCTACTACTTAAAAAATTTAAGATATAGGATCTGCTCCAGGAAGGAAGTTATATCATCATAGATAACTATAATTTAACATGAACTAGTGCGTGCTATGCCTAGCAAGATCCATTTGATCAAAGCCCTCCCTGTGTCCCTGGGTTTTTAGATGGCCTAGCAAACATATGTTTAATACAAATTAATTTTTTTCATTCTCATTGTAAATTTGCCTTTCCTCCCTTTGAAGTCCTACATCTCTGCTTCCCACTCCTTGGTCCGGAATAACATACATACCTCATTTTGCCTTACTATCTTTGGAATTTTCATGCCTATGTGAATTCCCCATATGCACGTATTAAAATTTTATTTTCTCCTGTTAATCTGCCTTTTGTCATTTTAATAATTCTATCAACCAGAAGAACTACGAGGGAAAGGGAAAGTTTCCCCATTGCCAAGTGTCCAAAGTACACAGCCCTGTGCAGCAGTGAGGAAGAGTGAGGTAGTTCCACGGCTACTGACATGAAAGATCTCCAAGGCCTATTGTTTACTGAAAAAAATGAACATCGCAGAATGAATTGTACAAAATGACCATTTACATAAAAAGTAATAATAGAACTACAAGTATATGCAAAATGCATAGACAAAATGTCCAAAAGCATACATGTGCAATCATGCTTCATCTTAGGAAAGAGTGACATTGGAAGGAGGGGTCGAAGCCACTAAAAGGACATTTAAGCTTCTACTCTGCAGATGTCTAAATTATTTGGACTTTTTACAATAAGCATGCAATATTTTGGTAAAAATTTTAAATTACTAAATTGTGCTATGATGCTAACAATGACAATTACCTAAATATCCCTAAAATGCACTGTGAAAATTGCAAAAGTTCATGGAGAATCCATGTATTTTACCTGCCTAATATCGAAAGCCTGAAGTCTTAGAAACAAAACATCTGGTGAACTCTTAAGGGACTTTTCTTTACTTTTCATCTGAATGTCTCAGCATTCATGTCTATTAAGCCAAATGGTCACAAGCCCATAAATCATGTGAAAGTTCTTTCTTCTCCCAACTTCATCCCCCTAGGGCCCAGCCCAACTCTGAATGCTGAGTCTGGTCCCAATAGAAGCCCCATTGATAGATACTTGTTGTGAAACATAATGGACTGTATTCTAAGCTAAATGCCAAAGATTAGATGGGTCAATGAGGAGAGAATTTTATAAAAACACTGCAAGTCCAAGGAAAGAGAGGCAAAGATGAGGAATAAGAAAAAGCAGAAGACCAAGGTGGTGGGAGAAGAGAATAAGGAAAAGATGTCGATTTAAATGTTTGCAACATTCTGACCAGCAAAAGAAATCAGAAGGAATTTCGTCACCTAGGCATGTACATATACGTGTGTGTACAGCTTCATTCAAGAAACCAGAAGAGACTTTCTGGAGGTAGACAGAATGCTCATTCTTTCCAAGTGAAGATTCTAGCTATGCAGATTTGCAGACCTGGGAACAGCCACAGGAAGAGTTGGGTCAAGATACATCCTCTGAAAGATGACATGCCAGCAATGAACAGGTTCCCTGTCCACAGACAGCCTCAGAGCATTTTAGTCTTGAGTGAGGAGGGCATTCAGCTTCTTGCCCACCTGTGGCTTCTCTGGTAGAGATTGCATTGAGGATCTGTGTTCAGGTAAAGATATAATGTAGCCAAGACTGGAACAACTTTCTTAGAGCATGTTTCTCACTACCTCTGCTGAAGAGAAACTTCCCCCTGTGCTTCTAAGGGAGACAGGGGCACCCTGTTCACATATGTCCTAATTTTACATGTTGGTTCACTTAACACACTTGTATTGGGTACTTAATTAGTGCCAGACTCTGCGCTCTGCTTCGGAAATGCAAAAATGAGGGGCATGACCCTTTCCCCAAGAATCTCACAATCTGGTGGGTAAATATGTACAATACCATGGATGTTTGTGAAAGGTACTGTGACAGAGCAAAGTCAACAGAGATCAACTATTGGGGAAGGGAAGAGACCCGTCCAGTGTCACAAAAGGTGAGCTTTGAGCTGTGCTTTAAAAACGAGTAAGAGCTCAGGAGAATGAAAAGGTAAGCCAAAAACTGGGAAAAAATATTTGTAAAAGACATATCTGAGGAAGAACTCTCATCCAAAATACTCAAAGAATCCTTAAAATTCAACAATAAGAAAACATGCAACCTGATTTAAAAATGGGCAAAAGTCTTAATCAGACACCTTACCAAAGTAGATACAGCGGGTCCTGAAATAACATTTCATTCAACATCATTTCATTATAACATTGAGGAGAAAAATTAATTGATTCCCAGCTAGGGCCCCCAACTGTGGAGTTTGCACATTCTCCCCATGTCTGCATGGGGTGTCTCCAGTACTCCTATTTACTGCCACATCCCAAAGATGTGTACACTAAGCGAATTGGCTTACCTAATTGTCTCAGTCTGAGTGAGTGTGGGTGTAGATGTGAGTGCGCCCTGCAATGGAATGGCTGGGTTGGTTCCCGCCTGGCACTCTGAGCTGCCAGGGCTGGCTATGGCCACTCATGGCTGTGAACTGGAATAAGCAGTTTGGAAAATCATTATCTGACTTTTTATTAATCTTTCTTAAATGTATGTATAGCTCACTGTTATTTCAATGTTTACTATTGGAAGAGCTTGGGTCTTTATTTAGAAGTTTGGTGATGTTTTTGTGATCAAAAACATGACATGGAAACTTAACTTTACTTATATGAATAAGTATACAGTAAAATTGGTTTCATTATACATAGTTCCTCTTGAAGTCACAGTTTCCAAGAACCTATTAACGCCTTTAAGTGAGGCTTACTGTATATAGATGGTAAATAAGCATATGAAAAGGTGCTCAACATCATATATCATCAGGGAATTGTAAATTAAAACAACAATGAGATGCCAATAGGTGCTAATTAGAATGGCCCAAAGCCAGAACTCTGACAACACCAAATGATGACGAGAATGTAGAGCAATAGGAACTCTCATTCATTTCTGGTAAGAATGCAAAATGGTACAATCACTTTGGATGACAGTTTGGCAGTTCCATACAAAACTAAACATACTCTTACCAAAAGATTGAGCAATCACACTTCTTGATATTTACCCAAATGAGGTGGAAATTTATGTCTACACAGAAACCTACACATGAATGTTTATAGCAGCTTTATTCATTATTGTTGAAACTTGGAAGCAACCAAGATGTCCTTCAGTAGGTGAATGGATAAACAAACTCTGGTACATTCAGATGATAAAATATTATTTAGTGCTGAAATGAAAAATGAGCTAACAAGCCATGAAAAGACATGGAGGAAACTTAAATGCATATTACTGAATGAAAGAAGCCAATCTGAAAATGTTATACATTGTATGATTCCAACTATATGACATTCTGGAAAAGGTAAAACTATAGAATAGTAAATAGATCAATGGTTGCCAAGGTTTGGTGGGAGGAAAGAATGAATAGGCAAAGCACAGAGGATTTTTAAGGCAGTGAAACTATACTGCATGCTACTACGATGACAGACATATGTCATTATACATTTGTCAAAATTCATACAATGTACAATACCAAGAATGAACCCTAATGTAAACTATGGACTCTGGGTAATAATAACATGCCAATGTTGGTTCATCAGTCATAATAAATGTACCACTCTGGTGTGGGATATTGATAGTAGAGGATGCTGTAAGCGGGAGGTAGGAAGTATACAGGAACACTCTGTGATTTCCATTCAATTTTGATGTGAACCTAAACCTGCTCTAAAAAATATAGTCTATTTAAAAGAGAAAAAAAAAATGAGTAACAGTGGCAGCACTAGCAACCACACAGGCCCTGGGGGCTTCCCTATAAGTAAGAGACACAGGCAAAGTCAAGCCCTCTGGATTACAAGGGAAATACTCATGTGGATAAATATAAAGATATATTTTAAAAGATCTTAATTATATTTGATGAGTTCACCAGGTGATCAAGGTTAAGGAAAGGCAGATTATGAATGTAAAGCACTGAGCACTGAGAATTGTGTATTATAAATTCCTACCTAATATATGGTGGCTGTTATTCTTATAATCATCCTCCCTCTCTTCATCAGCATCATCGTCACCATTATCATCATCATTAACAGCATTCCAGGAAGGGGAACAACATATCTAAAGCACAGAGACTGAGAAACCCATAAAGTTATTGAAAGTTCAGAGTGTCGTGTCTCTGGAACCCAGGAATCCAAGTAAGAGCAGTGAGGAGAAAAGCCAGGCCTCACAGAGCCATAATTACTTCCAAAAGATGTTGGGCTTTATTCTGTATAAGCAGAGATAGTCTTAAGCAAGAGAGTACATGAGTTCAGATTTGCTTTTGTATAAGATTGGGGATGGGAGCCAGCCTAGAGGTTGCTGCCATCATCCAAGAGAGGAGTTACACTGTTCTGGACCAAATAAGAGGGGAAGAGATGGAAATTGAGCTCGTAGAATTGATAGACTTTAGTGACGACCAAAATATTAGAAGAGAGGAGAAGAGAGAGAAGCCTAGGATGGTATCTGGGTTTCTGATTTTAGTAAATGAGAATGGTGGCGACATTAAGGGGAGGTGCAGGTTGGGAGAGGTCAGGAGATGAGAACACAAGACATAGGAATTTTCTGTCCAAGAGTACTTCCTGGATGGTCATGCACATCATGGCACCATCGATGACCAACATAAACAGCATTTATGAGGCACTAACTAAATACAGCCACTCTGCCGAGCCTCCTGCCTACATTATCTCATTTAATCCTTCCAACAACCTTAAGAAATAGATATTTTTGTTAACTCTGTTTGATAGCTGAGAAAACTGAAGCTTACAAACTTGCTCAGAACTACAGTAGGTAACATCCTTCTGACTGTAAAGCCCACATCCTCTAAAACACTCTGAGTACTCACTGAATTGGTGCTATCTCCAGCCTTTTCTCCTTTGTGTGACCTGGGAACCATATAACCTTGTACTTCTAGCAGAACTAGCCCCCGCCTGAATGCATAGTTTGGCAGGAGAGCTGGAAACGCTTGGCGGGGTGCAGCCGGGGCAGCTGTGCAGGTCTTCATGTCCCACTTCCTAAGCATGGTTCCCTCGCTCTCGTCCTGAGGCGGAATGGCGCCCATCTGAAGACACCGTTATCCATGAAGGTATTTCAGCTGCTGTAAGGGGTCATGTTCCACTGCAGTTAAATGACACTTCCCAGAGAAATGGTCCTTTTCTGCCTGTGTTGCAACCTCCCTTATCCAGACAGGGTGCACTACCCTGGGAACTAAATAAGTCACCACAATGAGATGGGGTTTTCATTAAAAACAAAACAACAAACAAACAAAAACAAGTAGAAGTAGGGGTAAAAGCTGGACTAAAAGGACATAAAAGATGGATGTATATTTGGTACATTTGTCATGAAAACCTGTGGGACTATGAAATTTGCTTTTTTCAGCAGCATAGAGCAATGGCAATTGCTACTGTTAATTAATAGCTATGACTTTTAGCATAGCAGTTTCCAAATGCCAGTCCTCGAATCAAGTGAGTCCATGATGAACTGTCACCTCAAGGCAAAATGAGAAAACTAAGGGCTATGCAATATGCTTGTGGGTATGTATAATATATTACATAAATTTATATCTATCGGTATAACTTTTCTAACTGCCCTTCTTAGGAAGAAATTTTCTTTATTCTGAAACTATTATCTTCTCATTTTTAGAGTATTTTTGATATTCCAAGCAGCAACTCCAAAATTCTGGAGCAACGATTAGTTAGAAAACCTTATTTAATCGTTTAACCAGCATTTATTAAGCATCTACTCTCTGCCAGGCTCTAGAGATGTCCCAGAGAACAAAATCAACCAACTGCTGCTCTTCCAGAGATTACCCAACAGGAAAATGGATGTTGATGATGTCACAGCACACAAGGAACACCATAAAGAGAAGCACGGGGTGTTACAGGAACATATGACCAACAACCTCGCCTTGCTGGGGACATCCAGGAGACTTTCCTGAGAAATATGGCACTTAAGCTGAGTAGGGATGAGAAGGGTGAGTAGGAATGAGCTGAATCAAGTAGCTCTAAATGGCAACAAAGAGTGAGGCCGGTTTGAGGAACAGAAGAAAGGTGGTGAAAGGCTCAAGTACTAAGAGACTGGCTACATCACAGGAGCACTTCGGTGGTTTATTACACCTAAATAGTCTATGGCTGAAAAAGAAAGTTCCCCTAGCACGGGGTAAGCCTTCATTAAACCCATCATTGGTGTCTCCAGAGGATACTCCTGACTGCTTACAGCAAAGTCACCAACTAATAAATGGCTGACCATATACTTTCGAGCACCATTTAATAAATAATGTGTCCCATGAGTAAGATTCTGTCACTAGCTGGTAAAGTTGGACAAAGAGGTCACTTTGCTGACCACTCTACCTCATCTTCTCTCATGCCTAAAATAAGAGGGTTAGATTAAATAAACCCTAGGGTTCATTCCAAGGCAAACATTTTATAATGATAAATGTATAACAGCTATCATTTATTGGGCATTTAAAATTTGAAGTCACTGCACTAGATGTTCAGGTTTCCCCCACTACCTGAAAGCAGAGTGTTTCTATAAAGCCTTTTTAAGCCAAAACAGCATAAAGTGACAAAGCAATTACCATTAATTTATATGGAAAATTTTTTGATAGTTCCCAACCCCCCAAAATAACCTACCGAATCATACCAAATATGCTTAATTACATCCAGTTTTGCCCTGAGTGTTAACACCCTCATGAGCTCTCTAAGCTTTTTTGATACCTGAGGACGCATCTTGCTAACAGATGCACAGAATAAACAGAGACAAAGTCCAGATGCTCACAGACACAGTTCAAAGCTCTGGCGGCTTGATGCTGAGTCGCTGAGCATGGTTCCAGGAGGGGATTGGTGGGGCCACTCTGACCGCTTGGGGTTCAGGCTGCCTCTGTAACAGCTGGTAGCAAAACAAACGCTGAACGCTATTTTTATTTTCATCTTTTTCTGTAAAAGTGAAAATCCTTTTCAGACCTCTTTCAGCTAGCAAAAACAGGCACTACTGTAGGTCTTTTATAAAAGTGAAGTGGCGAAACGTGAACTTCCAAAAAGCAGGGGATACCCATATCTGTATTACAACAATCTTCATCACAGCCCCATGAGGTAGATAAGAAACTCCGAGACATAGATCAAAAGTTCCCAGATCACACTCTAGTATGTAGTAGATCTGGTGGTATTCAAACCTGGTTCTGTCTTATTCCAAAATTCATGTTCCCTCCATCGGTCTGTGTGCACTACCATGAAGTCTCATGATGTCCTGTGATTCAGTCACTGTGTTCTACTGGTTTTCTTCAGCCTGGCATTCGGAGTCTCTTCTGTGCTATTCTTCCCTTCGGCTCTCATCAGACCGGCCTCCTGGCTGGTCTACTACACTTGTCCCCCTGCAGCACTCTGCTGATGCCATTCACCTTCAGCCTCCCATCACCACCTACCTCTTCTAAGAAGAGGAAATCAAGTAAGTAACTGGACAATGACTCAGAATCAAAACACACTGAATAGGGTCAGACAAGCACACTATAGAATGTATTTGAAGTCTAGCGGGGCCTAAGAAACAGTCTTAAAAAAGTAGAGGGAGTGACAGGAAAAAGGTCTGGGTGGACAGGTCAGCATCAAGGTGCTCCTTCAAGTGTGACAATTGGACCAAGTACACCTGGGATAAAAGACACAAAGATCCAGGCATGATGCTGGTCATGAGTGGCCTGGGACATGACAGTCGAATTCCTGGGACAGTGGAACTGGGCCAAGGACCAAGGCACACACTTCAGCCCTGAGGAACATGGCAGGAAATGCCACTAGAACAGAGTCCGAGATCGGAGCTCAGCCCCAAGACATGAAGAAGGAGGGCAGGTGTTGATGAGGGGTGCCTCACATGAGCTGGACCAGCAAAAGACACCCAAATAGGAGGAGCAGTGGTTTTAGGTATTAGGACAAATTTGAATCTGGTGTCTGGACAGAGAACTGGTGAGATCGCTGCATTTATCGTGATTACTTTGATTCCAATCCAGCCCTGACGCTTCCCAGCTGGGCAACCTTGAGCAAGTTGCTGGGAAACAGTTCTCTGTAGGTCCCTCACAAGTGTGCATGTCTTATAAGAGGCAGTGACTACTCTTTGTTTCAGATTTATCTTTTCGAAGACATTTATCTAATGCACTGCCTGGGAAGATGGAGTCTCCCTTTGGAACAAAAATCAAAAAGCCTTCCTCCCATCATAAAAAACTCTGAGGATTCCTCTTCTGTACTGAAACCTACTTCATATGTAGTATTATCTGGTCCACTCTGCATATTTCCTGAACAATTTCTATTTTTTCCTTTCACCACCTGTCTCAAAGAGATGGCAGAGAGATCATAAAAAGAGTTTTCTGTTAATGTTAATATGCTCCATCATAAATAATTATTATTAATAGAAATACTACACCTTCTTCAAGACCCAGTTCATCTCTTAGTCTCCTTGGTGACCTTTTTAAATACTCCAGGACAGAGGTTAGTCATGTAATTCATAGACATTGTTGAAGACATTTGTGTTTACTTCCTAAGTATAATTTTTACCCCTTGACCTGGTTATTAGTGTTTGAAGGCAGAGATAACATCTCCCACCTCTTCTGGATCAGACATCTACACTTAGCTTTACGGTAAAGATGCCTAGTAAACTCTTGTAAATTGATTGAGTCTCATGTGTCACCATTCTACATACCTATTACCAGGAGAACTTAAGAAAAGTCAATAGGAAAGAATGTTAATTGTTGTAATCAGTTTTACTGTCTCTGTAATACAGGCTTTATAGCCTGGAGAGGACAGGCTGGTAAAAGCGGTTTGTGGGATGCCAATTCCATTGAACTTACCTGAAAGGCTAATTTAGCAGTTAATATATTCATGGGGTATTTGCATCAAGGGCATTATTAAGCACAGATATAAGTACTTAGAAATGCAAAGGAAACTTTAATAATTCATGTAAGTTCTTTCCAGCAACTCATCATGTGGAACAGGCCATCTGCCCACCCACAGAAAACAGTCAGGATCAGACCTCAGAAGCCACATCTTCACCCTGTTCCTGAGATCTCTGAGCCACAAAGCATGTCATCAATTCCAAAAAGATGTTAATGGAATTAAGTTCTACGCTAGTATGGTCAGCAAGCAATTACTCTTGTGACCAAAAGCAAAACTAAAGTAATAACAACCAAAACAAAGCTACAAATAATACTCTAATAATACATCTAATGCTACAAATAGTTATTATGCTATTGCCATCATTATACATGGTTGAGGTATCCAGGCAGTTTATTTCCTCCAAGATACTGTCCTACGAAGTGAGTAGCAAGCAGTGCCGTGGTCACAACCTCATGGTCTAACAGCTATGCAACTCGGACATGTGGGTAACTAAGAGCTGAGGTGCTCTCTCAGTGAATATGTTAAAGACACTGACTTGTTTCTATAGTCACCAGCACAAATCCAAAATGCTACTGTCATTGGGCATGAGAGGCCCCAAAGTAATATAAATCTATCATTTCAAAAACCTGCAAATTGGGATCTATACTCTCAAAAAAGTCCCCAAATGTGGAAGTCTATCAGTGTTAGAATCTGACAACATTTCAGCATCTCCATCTCCTATGAGGAGGAAGAAAGGAGAAGAAGCCCTACAAAGAGAATCTTCCCATCCCCTTATCTCCTATGTTTTGGTCTAAAGTATATATCACCCACTACATTTCTTAACTTGGATTTTCCAAAAGTCAGAGTTTTTGGGTAATGTTACAACCCGTGAATTAATTGAAATCATGTATGTAATTTGTCTGATTGATTATAAGCATCTACTGAATGTTAATTCACTTCTCTCCTTCTTCCTAAAGAAATCAGAAATTAGGGATAAGAATGTGCCACCAAAACCAAAAGGGCAGTGACAGTGAGGGACTGTAATCCACTTCATTGAATGCTACCTCCATCCCAGCCAACCACATGTGGGGCAGAGGCCAAGAGGAAAACCCAGGCATCTGTTGTCACCGAAGATGGGAACACATCTTTAAAAGCCTGAGTTGTGAAAAGATTCGCCCAGATTAATAGATCCTGATCTTTCTGATGGGTTCAGGTTTTGTCCAGGCAGGTGACACACCCTACTGAGAGTGTTCACCAGGGCCATCAGAAAATGAGATCTTGCCATTTCTTTCTTTCACCAGAGTATGAGGGATTTACAATATGAATGCTAGTGAGCTAGACTAAGAGCCAGCCTTCACCATTCACAATTGTGCATGAGACACCCTCCAAATCTCCCACCATGTTGTCACTCCGGTGCAGACAGCCAGGCCAACCATGCTGCCCAGAACCAGGACAAGAACAGCCCTCAGGCACATCCTTAATTGATGAACATTGCAGGAACAATGGGACTGATCTCCAAACCAATATATTATTGTTGGTAGTGTTTACACCTAAGGTGAAATTCTAACCTTGGGCAAGTCAAAATACTCTCTCTATAAATTAAGTACAATTATGCCTGACAGCAGATATCAATATGTCAAGTATAAATAGCTTCGAGATCTTAAGATGAAAGGCCCAGTTCTCTCTGCTGTTTGTGACCTTCTTTCACAGGTATCTTCCTCTTTGCCCTGTGTCTTCCTCTTTCCCCAGCTGAGGAGACAGGGCTGGAAGGAGTGCTCAGCGCCATCAGCTCTGGTTTGCCAGAGGGGAAGGAAAGCAAGAACCGAAAGGAGACTCTGGTTAAGCTCTGAATTCAAGTCACTGAAATTTAGAGATTACTTGGAGTAAGCTAAATTCTTAAAAGTAGCACTTCAGATAACCAGCAATTTTATGAGACACTGTATCAGAACAACTTGTTGTACCAGCCATACAAATGTTAATATTTTAATGAGTGTGTTTGTTTCTTTTATTCAAGGACCTTGAAGGCCTCTAGGATGAAAGGCCCCAGGATCCTGAAAGGGATTAATGACAGGCCTTGGGTGTTATTATCCTCCCACAGAGACACCTGCAATGTAGAGGGCAGAAGGTGAGTTTTCAGCCTGAAGTGCTCAGATGACAAGCAGTTTTTGCTTGTTCAGAAACCTCCCCAGGAGTAACCAACAGCACCAAGAAAAATAGGGCAGGGAGAGTAATAACACTCACAACAATAATAGCATGGGTGAGACTAAATAGCCAGACGCTGTTTTCAGTACCTTTATTTTAATCCTGATAACGGCATGATTTTACATTTTCCAGATGAGGAATCTAAGGTGTAGAGAAATTATTGTTCACATTTAAACATCTCATCAGCGGTACAAGACAAGATTTGAATCCAAGTAGTCTGATTCTGGAAACTAAATTCTTCACAGAAAGAGAGACAATGCTATTTAATCTTGTCTGTTTTATAAAAGACTCGACCAATTCAGGTGGGAATAGAGCCCCATATTCCTGACCTCATTCCTCCCTCTGTATCTCTAGTCTCATCATTGATGAAAACCAGTTCTATCCACTGTGCCCAAGAAATTATGTGGAAGGAGGCTCGAGAAAATAAGAGGGTATCTGCTGATCATCTGCTCCTGTTAGTCTAAGAAGCTGTGTGTCAGGCCAGGTTGAGACATCTAATAGCTAGAAGCTGAGGAAGGGCAGCATTTAGCTCTGGACATGCACTTTCATATTCAACGTGGAGCTTATTCAGGAGAGCAACCGTGATGGTGAAAGACCGGGAGGTTATATCAAATAAGGAAATGCTGAAGAAACTAGAGATATTTAGACTGAAGAAGAAAGGACTCAGAAGACAGGAGAAATTTCCTCAAATATCTGATCTGTTCTCATGGGAAGAAGGATGAGGCCCTGCCTGATGACCCCAAGGGAGTCATCACCTTCTTCGCATAAAGGTAAAGAAGCAAGCTAATTTTGGTTAATGCTCAGAGCTGTGAATGGACTTCTTAGTCTTAGTAAAGGTACTGAATGAAGTTCAAGCTCCAAGCTCACTGGCATTCCTGTTAGTGACACATTCTTTTACTCTCGAGAGTCCCAGTTTCAGTCTAAATTACTGGTCACCAGAAAGAGGGAACACTGTCCCTGAACTCTCCAATAACTTGTGTAGGTTTCAAAATATTTCCAAGCATGTCATTTTTAAATTTACATAGACAAGATATTTTTGAAATAATAGTCCTATTGATTAGTTTGTAACTACAAGAATTATACTTTTTATCTACTTTCCATCATTTCCATTGTGTTCATCGAGCCTGTTCCTTCCCAGGCTCGCTCCATTTTCCTCTATCTGTGAGCACCACACGGAGCAGAGGAAACCAGCCCAGGAATGTTGTACTGAATGGAAAAGGCAGGAAAGCACTGTTTGACTTGGAAATCCATGGTCTGTGGCAGGCAGGGTGGAGAAGTGACTGAGCTCTCTGAACAGGGTGTTCTGTGGAGCCTCAGGAACTTGGTGAAAGAATCTGAGTTCAAAACAAATGAGAGGGAAGGGCAGAAGGGACACGGGAGACCAGGCCTGGTGTCACTATGTGCGAGGGGAAACCAGCACTCAGGGATGCAGTTGTCTTTTCATATTGCAACACTGCTATGTTTTGCTTTTTGTTTTTTGTTTTTTTGTTGTTGTTGTTGTTGTTGTTGTTGTTTTCAAGAAAATACATCACAAACCTAGGAGCTAAAATAGTCACTTTTAATTACAGTTTTTAGGGAGACTTATAAGAGACCTCAGGGGAAGAAAGTCATGTAGGAAGATGAAATAAATAAATCCTCATCCAGCTTGGATGCCGACTCAATGTTGCCTCAAGTCAGAGGGCTAGCGCAGAAGCTCTCAAGTTTTCCTTCAGTTAGGATGCTTCGATTATTGCAGAGAGGCATTTCAGCCCTGTGCATTGTGAGAGAACAGAGAGCACTTGGCTGGTAGTCACCTTATCTCCTTCTTGGCTCTGGGACTTCGACTAATGCTGTTTTCATCACCTAGGCTCTTTGAGCCTCAGGGTTCCCATGTTGTTTACATGAAACTTTTAGGACAGATGTTTACAAGGCCCCTTCTAACTCTGAAGTTAGGCGATTTTGTGATTAAAGTCGAAAGGGACTGTAATTGCCCTGGAAATGTCTTCTTCCGGGTCAGGTAACGAAGTGGAGAGAGCAGCAGGAAGGGAATTCGCTTGTAAGCATCTTGAAGTGTTTGTGAAAACGGGCGCAGCCAATGACACATGGAAGCAGTAAAACCCTAGACTTTTCCAGGGCATCGATTACCTCTGTCCTACTCCATGTCTTATGGATACCAACGCAAGGGGCAAAAGCAACCTCAGATGGCCCCCTCTTTAGGAAATCTCCTCTAAAAATGAGGGTGATGGATAGTAATGGTAACAATTGATAGTGTCCTTTCTCCTGAGGGACCTGAGGAGGCACATATAGGAAACCTATGTGGCATCAGCAACTTGATTTTGTCATTAGCCAGGTCAGACTTCAAGCTCCATGGACCATGTGTACCAATGGGTCACCCAGCACCATGAACTGAAGAAAAGAATCTGGAAGTAAAAATCTGGCAAAATGTGGAATGGGGAGGTATCAGGGTAAAAAAAAAAAAAAAAAAAAAAAAAACCCTGAAAGCACCAAGAAGTCGTACCAGTTGGCAACTGTTACCTTTCCACAGAGAAATTCTGTTCTGGGGTCCCCAACAGCACCCAAACAAAGCCAGTTGCTGCCTAAATGCCTGTCAGTGGTCACAGGGGCTCTGGACAAAGCAGTGACCAGTCAGTGCAAACACATGGGTGTTAGATTGCAGAGAACTTATGGAGCACGTCCCCCTTTTATTTCCCAGAGCCAGCTTTGGGTCTGTGCTGTTTTACAGCAGTTGACAACACTCTCTAAAGTGCTCTGTACAGCAATGCCTCCTGGAAACTCATGAAATACATGATGTTTTGAATGTAGCTGATTGTCATCTCTGGGCAAGAAGCCACCAATAAAGACCCAGGCCCTTAGGTGAGTGACATCATAATAGTACATAATGTGTATCAGGCTTTATAGTGTAAATGGCTTATATGTACGCTATCTCATCAGATGCTTATGACAATCCCATGAAGCAAATAGAACTGATATTATCACCCCCATTTTAAAAATAAGAAAACTGAGGCTCAAAGCGACCTAATGATACAGCCAAACCCCCACGGCTAGGGAGTGTCAGACCATAGGTTTTGGTGTCTAAATTAAAGCAAGGCGATACCTCAAAAAATAAAGAAAAGAGGCATAATGCATCATGAATCATATTTGCTCTGCTTCAGAATCTACTTCCATTCATGCCACTGCAGGTGTAAACTTCAGTGAGGGAAGTTCCTTTTCTGTGTATGAGGCTCACAAGTCCTCGGCAAATTACCAGCCTTCCCCTGCTCACTCCCCAACTCTACACAACTCCATAGAATCATACTGGGCGGAAAAGTTAGTGATAATTCCTGCTGCATTCTGGTGCCAATCAGTACTTAATGTATTGAACACCCACACAGTCCTCACCAAGCCCTGTAGGGATGTATGGCCACTGAGAAAATGTTGTCTTTATTCTCTAGGAATTTACAGTCTTATGAAGAAGAAAAGATGCATATCAAGTTACGCATAGGATAAAATGCTTCACAAAGTTCAAGGATGAATAGGAGTCCATGAAATCTAATTATAGGTAGACAATGTCTGACAGGGAAAAATCATTAAGATTTGGTCATACTTCTGTTATCTAAAGCTAATTGCCTGAACAAGAATATTTGCCTTGCTCATGCTCATTAGTAAATAAAGACATATTTGCATATTTTTAAACCCATACTAGATTTTGCAAGCCTTGCATTTACTAAGACTACACAAACTAATACAATACACAATTCCCTTTAACTTCTTTAATTCCTTTTATGTCAATTATGACTATTATAGCTTCCATTAATGACCTGTTTACTCTGTGCCTGCACTCTTAAAGGCTTTATATTGATCTCATTTAATTCCTCTAAGACCCCATGAAGTAGATGTTATTATCTCCACTCCTCCGATATGGAAACTGAGGACTAGAGAGATTTTGAATAAATTTGTTCAAAGTCATATAGCTAGTAAGTGGAAAGAGTAATTTAAACCAAGATCTGCCTAAATCCAAAGTTCTTTGAGAAATTTATAGTTCTTCATTAGCTTTATGACATCCTTATTATAAAGTAGGAAATGTTTTATTAGCCCCATTTTAAAGATGAGGAAATAAATAGATTAAGTGACTTAACTAACAGTTTAAGCATGAACTCTGCACTCCATTCTACCTACAATCCACCCCATTATCTTTCTATGGTACCAGCAACTACTCACCTCAAAAGAGAAAGCCAGAATATTATAATTAGCCTTGAGACTGAAGTGCAAGCAGGACTGCAATCCATACATTTTTAAATTGTTCTTTGCTACAATGGGAAGCATTGCATTCAAATATTAAAAATTCCACCTTTTATCCAATGGAGGATGCACATGGTTTGGAATCTTCAAAGCCAAGCTGGAAATGACTGACATTTAAGAAAATTCCTGTCCTAGACTCTGTCAAAGCCACGTGATTCCAGAGGTGGTTGGAACCTTGAACAGACTCCTTGAGCACTTCTCCACTTAAAACTAGCAGTTATGTTGGAATCGCTGATGACTCAACAGACACCGAACTCCACTAGCATCGCTGTCTGCAAGCCCCGTCCATTCTCAGGTCGCCTCCACAGAGAGTCACCTTCTTTGAACTTCTGCCTTATTTTTTAATCACCCTAGTTAACTTGGATAAAACATGGACTCCTGCTTGCACAGAGTCCTGAGTACTGCGGTCCCAATGTAACTTATCAGAAAGTCACATTTCAAAATCTGTTTTGTCACATCCTCAAGTTCCTCATGGGTAAAATCTAAGCTTCCTTGACTGTATTATAGGGATTAAATGAGACAATGAGCAAAATAGCCCATAGCATAATACATTATAAGTAGTCAATAAATACTAGCTAGCTAATATTATATATTATATAATATTATATATTATATATTATATTATTACTAATAATATAATATAATATAATTATATTATATTATTATTACTACTAATAGGTTTAAGCATATTGAATTTAATTACTCTTCAGTACATGCAATTGGATTAAAAAAAAAAAAAAAAACCTCAGAATTGGATCTTTTCTCAGCCAAACAATGATTTAAAAAAGAAAAAGACAAGAGGTAGAATTTTTCATATGGTTAGTTGGGATTATATTGTGCCTGTGACATCTGAAAGGATCGGGGAAAGAAGGCAAGGCTGGGAACCACCTGCCTTTATGGATTAGAAGGGAGAAAGGTTTGCATGAAGAGGTTGTATTTTTGAGACCTTCGTTCCTTTACTTATAGAATCCCTACATATTTGATTTTTCTGTTATAAATTAAAAGCAGTAAGGCTCAGAGAGGACACGCCTTTCAGTAGACAAAGCTAGAAAGAATATACATGTACTTACATGTATATACAAATATAATACACACATATATATTACTTATATATAGACACATATATTACTTATATATAGACACATATATAAGTGTCTATATATATATAAGTAATATATATATAGACATATATATATTTATGTGTACATATGTATGTATATATGTATATGTATACGTATGTGTGTATATATACGTGTCTATGTATATGAGTTCATGTATATATGAAATCATGAGTTCACACTGATGCCTCTAATTCCAACCCACCCGTAGGGTTCCATCTTGCCCTTCCCCATGCTGTATTTTGACATCCCTCTCCCATAAAGGCATTAATACATTTCCTCATTTGCCCAATGCCACAATACATCTAAAATAGTTTTAAAATTGCTAAACACTTCCACCACAAGATAAATAAGGTATATATACTAAAAAGAGTTCAAGAGTTGGATGCAATTCTCCCCCATTCAACCTCACCCAAGACAGAAGGTAAACGGTCAAACACTGTTCATATGTTACTTGGATTTGTTCTTTCTTTTGCTTTTTCCCCTTTGATGTACTTGTAATATTTATTTGAAATGCAATTGTGTTCTTTTTTTCTGTTTGTTTTCAGTTCTAGTTTTTTCTTTCCCTTAGCATCTTGCTTTAATTGTATTTTTGAATATGTAGAATATTAACATGCTTCCAAAAGTCAAAACTATACAAAAAATTTCCTTCTCAGAGAAATGTCACTCCCTCCTGAATCACTTCCATCCCCTCCCTCCAGTAAGTAATCAACTTCATTGTTTCCTGGTTTATCTTTCCTGTGTTTCTTTTGGTAACAATAGGCAAAGGTATGCATGTTTTAGTTCCCCTTTTTTCTTACACAAAAGATGACATACAATATATCCTCTTTTGCGCTTTCCATTTTTTTTTTTTAGTTAATATTTCCTGGAAATCACACCACATCAGTTCATAGAAATCTCCCTCGTTCTGTTTTTTTTGGTTTGTTTTATAACCTGCACAGTACTCCATTGTGTGTACATATCATATTTTATTCAATCAATGTCCTATGCTTGGTGATTTAGGTAGTGTCAATATTTTACAATGACAAATAACGCTAAAATGAATAACTCTGTGCACATATATTTTCACATTGTTGGAGGTGCAGCTTCAGGGTAGATTCCTAGAAGGAGGATTTCTGTGGTCAAGAGATAAGTGCACATGTAGTTTTGTTAAGAATTGGCAAATTCTCCTCCATAGGGATGGTACGATTCTGGACTCCCACTGGCAGTGAATGAACATGTCTGTTTCCCCTCAGCCTCAATAACATAGAATGTTGTCAAGCTTTTTAATTTTGCCAGTCTGACGGATTAAAAAATGGTCTCATTGTAATTTTAATCTGCATTATTCTTACTATAAATGAAGTTGAACATCTTTTCATAAATTTAGGGCCATTTACATGTTTCTTTTTTCATGATTTGCCTATTCCTGAATTTTGCTTGGTTTTGCTATAGGAATTTTGGTCTTTTTCCACCTTTAATTTTTAAATGTTCTTTGGATATTAGAGATATTAGTCTTTTATCTGTCATATGTATTACAAATACTTTCTCCCAGGTTAAGATTTGTTTTTTATTTTGTTTATGGCGATTTTTGCCATGAAGAAATTTTTTTTAATGTAGTCAATTTATCAGTCTTTTCTTATCTGGTGTCTGGATTTTTAGCCATAGCTAGGAAGCCTTTATTTACACCCAGTTTATAGAGGATATTACGTATGCTTTCTTCTAGTACTTGCATAATTTCATTTTTTTTTTTTTACATTCAGTCTAGAGTCCATTTGGAGTTTATTCTTGTATATGGTATAAAAATGGTTACAATTTATATTTTTCTAAATGGTTTTCCAGTTTATTCTAATACCATTTGTTAGAAAAATCATCTTTGTCCTAATGATTATAGATATCACCTTTGTCATTTACTGGATGTATATATGTTTATTGCTGGACTTTCTTCTATTTCATTGTTCTGTTTGTCTAGCCATTCACCAATAGCACATCGTTTTAATTATAAAGGCTTCGTAGTATACATAGGGCTAGTCCCCCCTCAGAGCTCTTTTTTCCCCCCAGTGTTTTCCTAGCTAGTTTTGTGTGTTTATTTTTCCACATAAACTTTAACATCCACTTGTCTTGCACTTTTAAAATGCTCATTGGTATTTGTATTAAGGTTACATTAAATTTAGAAATTAACTTAGGGAGAACTGACATCTTGATCAAGTTGAGACATGCCAAGAACAGGACATGTTATTCCTTTTGTTCAAATTATTAATATTTTTACACTGATGTTTCCTCTTAGACACTTAGGTATCTTAGCTCATTAAATGAAATAAAATTTATTGAGCAAATATTACACCCTCAACACCATAGTAAGCACTATAAAGTAAAAAAGTCAAGTGGCATAGAATTCCATCAGAGAAACAGACTAACACACCTGAACCTAGTAAAGCAGTTCAAGACCCCATGTATAGAAGCTGCCCATTGTACAGATAGACCTATGTGTTATGTAA
This sequence comes from Eidolon dupreanum, assembly GCA_028627145.1. Lineage (NCBI taxonomy): Eukaryota > Metazoa > Chordata > Mammalia > Chiroptera > Pteropodidae > Eidolon > Eidolon dupreanum. The sequence continues at coordinate 20,820,371 of CM053503.1, read as the reverse complement.
GCTTAGGAAGGAAGAGAAATGAGAGCTAGAGTAACAAGGGAAGACTTTTGACTGAACTGAGACTAAAATCATGTGCTCTGACCGTTGTGTAGGACTTAGGTGAGGTGGCAATAAAGAGAAAGGATTCCTAGTAACGGACACCCAGGTAAAAGCTCAGAGGTAGACTGAGTGCGACACTTCTCGCAGGGCAAAAGTCCTCACAGTTAGACTCTAAACTGCAATAGGAGGGAAGCCACCACTCCGCTCTTCAGGCCTCAGTTATGTCTCAGTGTTAATAGTTCCCAAATCCTCATTATGTGCTTATTAAAATTATGTTAGTGAACATCTACTGGGTTTCCAGATACTAGTCCTTCAGAATGGTAATTTCTGTACATCATCACCTTTTCAGGGAACGGTCTAGATCTGTGCTATCCAATATAATAGGTATTAGCTACATGTGGCTCTTGAGCCCTTATAATCTGGCTAGGGCTACTGAGGAACTGAATTTCTCATTTTGATTCATTTCATTTAAACTTTTTAAATGGAAGCAGTGTAAAATATTTTTCCACTGATCCTAACTTTGTTTTGGGGAGCACTACATTTTACTTTAACTATAACATTGCATAAGATATCACTGTTATACGTGTGTGTGTGTGTGTGTGTGTGTGTGTGTCCATTTTACTTTTCTTAATGTGGCTACTAGAAAATTTTAAATTACACGTGTGGTTCATATTGTATTTCTCTTTGACAGCTCTGGTATAGAGGCTTACAACTCAGTGTGATCAGGTCAGGCTTATGTGGGAGCCACCCCAGACCTTCAGAATCTGCTAGTTTACAAAGATCCCCAGGTGATTCTTATACACAGTCACTGAGCTGGCTGACCCAGAAGACGTCTAGACCTCTGTTAAGTCCCTACCATGGCTACCATCCTTCTGGGGTGGGGATGTAGGGGGAATAGCAGGAGATCCCTGCCTGCCACTATGATGTCACAGAGGAAACCTTATGTGTCAGCTAGCCCCACCCTGGCTGGTATCTTAGCTGTGGGACATCCTTTCCATCCTCTCCAGCCCACCTCATACCACCTCACCCCTCTGCAGGCAAGAGGGGACCTGATTCATCTTCACACTAGATACTCATTCCACACAAGCAAATAAGAGCAGAAGAGAAACTGAAACATCCTTGCCTCAGAACTTCAAAAGTGAATGAGCAATCCTACTCGACTGACTCAAAATGTTTGTCTCACCCAGAAGGTAGGTACCTTGATTTTTGAAATCTCATGACTATTTCATGTGTAGTACCCTTACTGTTGAATTTGTAATACAGGTTATACAAATTCATCAATTTATTTCACATGCACGTGGTAAGGAGCTTGTGAATACACTGTAGGATTACACGAAATGGAATAAAAATGTATTACTCGAGGCCAGTTTTTATTGATAAACCTGGAAATGTCCATACCTTGGCCTCTTCCTTTTTCATCTTCTTCCATTAAAACTTCTATTTCTTCTTCCTCTGCTTCTTCATTTAACTTTTCCTCTCTACTCCCAGGGTTTCTTAGAGCCCTCTAGCTTTTCATTTTTCCCCTCCATCTGTATGATTCCTGTTGCCTAAATCTGGCCCTCAGTATAGGCCCAATGGTGAAGGAAATGAAAGAGATGCGTATCATTCTATTGAACTGAAAGAGTAAATATTAAGTTCTCTGGCAGAGAGTGGTGAGGCATCCCCACGGTCCTGCTGTAAGCCAACTTTGGACTGAAATCTGCTGGAACTAAGGAGAGTATAACCTTAGGCTCTTTCTGGTCTCAGAGAATCAGAGAGAATTTGCAGAGTTCTTCCAGACTCAGGAAGACTCTCACAGCCAGCAAAGCTATCTTGGCTTGTTTAGGGTAGAACCCACATCTGGAAGTGACTTGCGTCCCATTTGAAAAGATTGGGAACTGCCAACTTTCAACTCAAAGGGTTCCTAAAAAACAAAAGTTGTTCATCATCATATACCTTGCCTTTCTCGAGAGATAAACGAAATATAGTTAGCCAAAGAAATAAAACACACACACACACACACACAGGACACTGTGGTGTGCCGCTCATTGGCTGAAAATAAGGGATCTCAGAAGAAAAGATAAAACAGGACAGAGGAGACAGAACTAGTGGTTCCCAAGAGCCATGAGAGTTTGAGCTCAAGCTCCGTAGCTCAGAAGCAGCCCAAAGTGAATAGATTATCAATAGAAGAACCCTCAGAAATGGATAAGAAGATAGACAAAGCCAGCCAGAGTACATTTCCTTTTATTATTGGTTTATGAGGAGACTCAGGGAGGGAATATAAGAGAGTGTGTTGGTCAGTCTTTATATGAAGTATAAAGTACACTTACTTAATCCATTGCCCTATTCTGTGTGTTTCCACAATCTGGCCTGAAAAGTGGCGGTTTGATAAGGTTGACTGTGCCTCCCCTTCACCAAGGGGCAGCCTGGGATGAGTCATGAAGTTTTGAATACTGACTCCACCATTTACTAGAGTTGTGGCCTTGAGCAAGTCAAATGCTAGGAATCTGATTCCTGGCGTCTAGAACGGGCGTGGCCACCTCTCCCTAGGGCTGGTTGTAAGGATTAAAGGAGATGTTTGTGAAGCTTCTAGCACGTGTCTAGTGCCCAGTATGGTTCCCTTCCCCTTCCTTTCCGCTTTCACTAGACATTAGACGGCTCGTTCTAATTTACCTCTGAGAAAACAGCCGCTTAGGTGGGTAAAGTAGTGACTAGACTAGGACCTGCTTAAGGAGTTCGTGGTTCCGAACTTTCACCTGTTAGACCCACGAAATGAGGGCGACACAGCCCTACTTTAGAGCAGGAGCCAGGAGCTTGTACCTTCAGGGGAAGGGCAGGGGGAGGAAAGAGCCCAACTTTGGGTTCCACGGCACCCCGGCACCTCCTGACCCTAGGCCCACAGGCCTGGGTGTGAGGGATTTAGCCGCTGGCCCAGTCTCGCCAGGGCAGCAGAGCAGCCGCGCGGCCCCGGCCCGGCGTGGCGCCTGGGTGGCGGCGCCCTCCGCCGCGCCCGGTCGCGTCCCCCAGCCCGCGGGGTCGCCCTCCTTCCAGCCGGCTCTCGCAGGCTCTTTCTTTCTGGGAGGGGGCCCGGGACGCGGTTCTCAGCAGACGCTGGAGGACCGAGAGGACGAAAGGGATCCAGCTCCGCGCCCCACCCGCCGGGGAAGTCCAGGCCGCTCCGCCGCTAGGGCGGGGCCTCGCCAAACAATTCAAAACACGTTCACGGCGCGTCGCCGTGGCAACGCACGACCGTTGCTAGGCGACCGGAGCACCGTAGTAAACCGCGAGCGGGGTGTTACTCATCAAGCGGGGGGAGAGGGGGCCGAGGGGAGCCCGCGGGGACCCGGCTGGGCTCTGGCACCGCCACTGCAGTGGGGAGGAGGGGCGAGCAGGAAGGGAAGGGACGGAGACGGCACACGCGGAATGGAAATGCTGCGGCCCAGCCTTGCCAGCTGGCGGCCGCCTTGTGCCCCCTCGAGAGGCCACTCGCGTTAGGACTGCGTCCTGCCCCGCCCCGCGGTCCCCAAGAGTCCCGAGCCCCAGTAGGCCCCGAGGGCTCGGTCACCCGCGCGTGAGCGATTGCCCCACAGGATGTGCAGATGTAGCTGCCCCTCTGATTCACTCCAGCTGCTCGGAGCATGGAAGAAAAGCGGCTTCCTCTCCTGGAAATGACCGCTAAAGCAAAAGCCCTCAAACAATTATGTTAAAAAGCGGAAAGGGAAAGGTGACAGAGAGGAGAAGCCCCTAAATGCTTTTCTTTGGTCCTTCCCACGGAACATGAGTAGATGTGTTCCCAGAATTCGGAACCCATGTTAGGGAGACAGGAGTCGTTTTTACTGAACATTTGAAGCCATGTGGACATTAAAACACAGAGTTGAGATGAGCCTGAAGTTGGGAAATTAACCAGAGCTAAGTGTCCAGCAGTGATGTTAATATTTTGGACACTCAGCATGGGCATTTGGTGGCATTACTCTTCCCTTGGCATTACTCTTCCCTTCCAGTTGAGAGGCCAATGACAAAATGTCCTGTGTGAAGACCTGTTATCTTCATCAGTGAATGAGTCAGATATGAGGCACTGAAGTAAAAAACTGTAATTAGAGCTGCAAAATCTCGGATGGTTCAAGATACATCATCTATAAGCGCTCTATTCCATAGGGAATCACTGAGCTTGGGAAAGGACAAAACATTTCCAGTCTGTCACTGGATTGTGAGCAATGTGTTTGTACCCTGGTCTCTGTGAACTAAAGATAATACTAGTTCATGAGATCATTGCTATTTTCTGGGCTTTGCTCATCAAAAAGCAGGAATGTTTCCACAGGTGGGAAGAAATATATTGGCAGAGGATGTCTGATGACACTATGAATGTATCTATGTAGAAAGGCAGAGGGTGTATCTGTAGACCTGAGGACCTATGGACCCTCTTTTCCTGGTCTCGCTGCTCTTATATATGTAAATTGGGAGGATTCATTCCTCCTTTAGCAATAGGAGGCTGTTTAGACACTTCTTTATTCACATCTTATCTTCACCCATAGGCTTCCTAATTGTATTCATGAGATTCATTTCCATTACAAACTTCATTTGTTCATTCATGGATGTTAGACCAGGGTTAGGCTCTGAGGATCAACAATGAATAAAACATAGCTGCTTCCATATCTGGCTATTTAACGTCAAGTGAGCATAACACACAAGTAAACCATGTGATGAGGGGCACACAGTAGAACATGTAGGAACAGAGAACAGGGGCATGCAGATCAGAGCCAGTAAAAGCCCAAACATTTACACTCCACTCCAACTTTTATCTACTGAGTAACAAAGAAGTAGTTAGTTAATGGGGCATGGGTCCAAAATCTGACTCCTGGGAGAAGGGCAGAGATACTACTGCCAGGGAGGGCAAGTGAACCTTTCTAGGGAAAAGATGACAGTATGAATACGTGGAAAAAAAAAAAAAACTCCACTGTATCCCTTGGCCCCAACCTTTGACATTAGAGAAGTGATATGCTATATACTTCTCTGGCTCAGCATTCTTACCCACTGTTTTAATCACCTCTTATCTACACTGTAGTCACAAAACAATAAATTGAATTCCTGTTTACAAAGTATGTGTGGGTGTCCCAAGACCATTATTTCTCTTTAAGAATACCTATAAAGTATGGTTTTGTACAGTGCAGGGAAGAGTGACTGAGAACCTTAGCAATATAGGTTGGTCCCAACCCTTGGCCTTGTGATGTCATAGACGCTGAGCTGCACATCTATCCCTGTGGAGGCCATCCTGAGATGGTAACAGTCCAACATGCAAAAGTTAAATACTGTTTTGAGGTGTGGAGTCTTTATGTCTGTGCTAAGTCATAAGCTTCTCAGCCAAACCTAATTATATTTATGTTGTATTGGCTAGCAATTACTACTTCTGTTCTAAGAGGGGAAAAAGAAGAAAAAAATATTTACATGCCTAAATTACAATGAAAGGAAGTTGAATGGGATGGCAGACTCTGATTTTTGTGGCTAGGCAGAAAAACTCATGTTTGGTCAGAAACATGAAAGAATTATGTTGTGGCACAGGGTCCGTGGGGAGGGGAAGCTCTCAAGATTGATCACAGTCAGTAGCCAGCCTGCCAGCGCAGCACACACTTAAAGCGCACAGCCTCCTTAGGGGAGTGGATTCAGGCTTTGGGGAGGCCTAAAATAATATAATTTTGGAGTCCCTCTTTAAGAAAAATAATACAAAATGACAAGTACAAATTAGATAACAGTCTTGGAAAAGGCCCGAGTAGGTGGGGGACCAAGGAGTTGAAGTTTCATTAGTTTTACTCTAAATCCACCTCTAGGTCTCCTCACGTTACCACTTAGGACCCAGCCGCTCCCATTGCCTTTTCCCTGGAGAAGGCAAATTTGGGGCTGTAAAGGCAGAGGGGGTGCGGTTTATGAGTGGAGTTAATAAAAACCAAAGACATAAGACTGTGCCAAACAGTGACTCAAGCGGGATATGAGAAGTGTCTGCAAGTATTTGAAGGGTGTCAGCAGAGAGAAGGAAAAAGAATTGTTCACTGTTCTGAGGTGGACAGCGAATGAGGATACGATTAAGTAAAGAAAAATGTGCACAGAATTCATTGGAAACATTGGCTAACTGTATTTTCTGTACTGTGGTGTTGCATTTCCCATGGGAAGTACTGAAGGGTCTATTGAGTCACTGAAAACTGTAACTGGCCACAAAAAAAATGTGCTATAGAAAACAATTCTACGAGATGTTCTCCAGGGAGCAGCTGGCTACCCCTTGAATTCATTCTAAGCCCTGAATTCCACAAGGCTGACACACATGTTCTATAGATTAGTGTGTGGGGCGGAGGTCAATCAAAGAAAAAGAAACAGTCCAGCAGGGAGGAGCCACCGCCTCCACCCACATTTGGGGGCTGGGGGGGGAAACGCGTGACTGAAGAGAAAAAAATCTGAGGAGATGGTGCCACCCAGCGTTGCAAGGAAAAACACAATAGCCAAGAAATCAGCCCCTAATTCCACCACAAACAGTGATCAAAAATTCCTGCATCTTTCTCCCAAAGATGCGGGAATCCTGCCTGGGCACAAGAACATGTGTGTCAAATACACTGTTAGCAGTCTGAGAAGAGTAGAGAATATATTGGGTGACAGAAGCAAAATCTAGAGAGACACGTTTGGTTAAAATGTAGACTAATTCAAACGCTCTGAGGGGAGCCTGCCTTTGATTCCCTAACCGAAATGCACAAACAGTATGAGAAAAAAATGGAGGGATGACATTAACAGTCTTTACTAATGATGCTAACTGGAGGGTGGATACCATGTGACACAAGGAAACTATTTTGTATTTTGTATGCATGGCTCTATGAGGCCCTGACATTGATTTGATTGCTGGCAAATCTAGAAGAGGTAGGGGAAAGGCAAGGGAGGACGGTATAAAGGGTTTCATTAAATGTAAGCTTCAAATGAGTCAAACAAGTGTTATTTTATGGTCCATTAATTCCCCAGCTAAGTATGTTTCAGTCCATTCAGCTTTTTACTGCTTGTTAAGTCAGAGCTGTGACTTCCAAGCTCCTTAGGTGCAGAAACAGAAACCAGAAGTCTATCCCTGGGTATATACTAAGAGCTTCCTAAAATTATAGATTCCTGGGCCTCACCCCAAAACTAATATAGAATCTCAGGATGGGGCCAAGAAATCTGCAACTTTTCCAACCTTTCAAAAATGGTTCTGATGCTTAGAATTGAGAACTACTGCTCTTGAATAAAGGAGAGGACTTTACAATCAAGACAAATAATTACAACGGAGTATACAAAGTGTTATAAAAGAAGCACAGTGTGACAAGGGCAGAGAGGAGGAAACTGTTCTTGGGGAGAAAAGAAACATTTTCGAAGAATGAGTGACTCTAACACTAGTCTTGATGAGAAGCAGGTCACCAGGTAAAAAGAATTTGAAGACATTCCAGGTAGAAGAACATCTGCAAAGGCATGGAAGATGAAAATCCATAGGGTGTCTAGGGTATCACAAGCAGTTACAGAATTGTCTCCTACCCTTGTCATCCCAATTAATTAGTACAATTTTTGAGGGCAGAAAGAACAACTTGTACCTCTAGGTGACGGGTAGCAAGAAGATATGCAATCAGCCCCTTGTTGATTTGTCAGAATATTTTTTTTAAGTTTTAGGAACACTTTTTAAAAAAATAAAAATTGTCATTTGCCTGAAGATTGAAGGAGAAATGGTAGATAGCCATAGCATTGCTGACCCTGGAATTTATTCCTCTCCTATCCTAGCCTACTTCATCCGCATCCTCACCCCCATCTCCACCCAACACTCTGTCTCAGCATTCCAAATGGAGGGATGACATTAATAGTCTTTACTAATGATGCCAACTGGAGGATGGAGACCATGTGACACAAGGAAACTATTTTGTATCCATGGCTCTATGAGGCTCTGACATCGCAGAGAATAGAGCTTATTAAATAGATGGAAAATCCTAAACAAGGGAATGAGAACTTCTGTATTAATGATGAACTTATAATATTTTCTGTGTCTGCCATAAAATCAAGTCCAATCCATTCACACCAGTTACTAGGAAATGGCAGTTAGATGGAAACTAAATCATCATTTAATTTTTAAAGAAGCTTCACTTTGTGAATGCAGGTCCTTGCTTCTTTGTGATTAATCCCAGATCCCTATTGGCAAGCTCTTCTGTGTAATCTCCAGGAACAGCTGGGCCATGATTGCATTGTCAATTATTAAATGCCCGAGTTCCCTGCAAGGCAGCATTTAATCATGAGGTACTCTAAAAAAAAAAAAAATGAGATAGAAGAGAGATGGCAGGGGATGTGGGGTGGGTGGGGAGGCTAGTTTCCATTCTTTCAACATTAAACAAAGAGATTTGAAGTTCAGACAGCATACTGCAGTCCTTCCAAACAAGCTGCAAGACTGACCATGGCCAAGGTAACTAGCTTCTCTCTCTTGTTGCTCAGAACTTACATTAATTATTTTGTATCTGATTCTTTTAAGAGGTGTGCCTGTTTCATCAATTTGTTGTTACTTATGTTAAGCTTATGATAATTCTCAGTTTTTCCATCAACCTATGTTGATGAAAGAGTTAGTGACATTTTGGCACTTATGTACTTCCTAATGATCTGAACCCAAGCGCCGGGAAAGCCACATTTGTTCCTTTCCTAGAGAGTAGAGTCACCTTGGCATGGAGTTTACCAGCATATGCAAAGATATAACTTTTCTTATACTGCTGCTTCCTCTTGATCACCTTAAGAAAACCATTACAAAATTAGATTTGTTCTTCCAATTCAAGAGGTATGTGGTTACTGGAGAGAAAAGGTATTTTGGGGGGAGAAAAAAATATGTGATAGGGGCACTAAAGGTGTTGAAGATAATTCTTAAAAAGGCTCTTAAATAGATTCCCATTTGATTATCAAAATAATTCTTGAAGGAGTCTCCTGTGTCTATCCTTGGTGAATACTCTTTCTGGGAGCAGCCTCTCTGAGCTTCATTCCAAGTTCTTTTTTATCCTTTGTTTCTCAAAATCACTTATTTCTTAAATTAGTTGTCACCTTAGTGCTGTAAAGTGGTTGTAGATAGTGTGGGATGCATTATTCTTATTTCTGAATAACCTGCAGAACAATTTACAAATATGTATAACTTGAAATAGATTGAGGGTAGAGTTTAAAATCTGAAGTGATATGATAGTAAACAAATTTCCAAGTCATGTAAGATTGAAAATAAAGTTGTTGAAAATGCAGAACTGCTTATATCCATAATTCTTTATATATAAAGTAATGAAGATGGTTTACCTGGAAGTTTATTTCCTATTCAGGCAATGAATATAAAAATAATTAGAAAGGATAACTCACAGCAACAGAACAATGACAAAAACCAATAGGATTTTCATAAATAAAAACAAGTTAAAAACATTATTTTCTGGGGATGAGGGCAACATACGACTCCCATACCTATCAGTATAAGATCTTTCTTCCTTCCAGATGCTGTGGTTTTTTGGTCATTACCAAGGTCACCCAGAGTCTTGCATAGTCTGATGATTCTTAGTGGATTTAATTTGTTCAGGGCTATTTTTTTTTTTTTAAATCATATTAGTAGATTGCTTTCTAGAAACTGTGTTATCATACATTTTGCCTATTGGTTTTCTTATACATATGAACCTTGTATATTTCTTATTGCCATAAAATAATCTGCACTTCGTCTGTAGTATGCACTGTTTTAGCCTCTGTAAATTTTGAAGAACAAACTGTTATAGTTCTAAGATAAAGTTCTCTGTTGAATGTAGAAAAATGTTAAGCTGGAGATGATGAAAGAGGCAGATTTATGAGCTTATCCTATTTAGCTATGGTTTCATTTATGTCCCTTAAGTTAAGCAGATTTGGGTCTGATTAATTCTGATATGAGAGATCCCCTGGAAAGATCAAGATGGTTTAAGAAGCATCTGTCAGCAACTAAATGTGAGCTTCTTTTCCATTAACATAAACCACTCCATAACACAAAGTGCAAGACCTGTCATATTTCTTTATTTTTCTAAATCAAATTAAATCTGGCTCCAAGCCACCATGCCCCAAAGTTCAAATATCTTCTATTGGTCATTTTTTTCAACGAGCCCTCCTCTTCTCTGAGACTAAAAACAAGGTCAGTGTCTCTAGCCAGAGCCACACAGGCCACAGACCTTTCTGCTGCCACACACTGTGTCCCCACTGTGAATCAGGCTCCACTATGGCATCGAGCTGTGGCGATAACCCTCCAGGTTCCTTTCTACCCACCAAGGCCACCCTTTCTGTGGCTACCTGACTACTCTTGGTGTCCAGCCTTCATGAGCACCACACAGCCACCTCCCATTTGAGATTCTATCATCTCAGTGGCAGTGGATGGAAGCTGGACTCAGATAACCACCTCTCAGAACCCATAGCTTCCTCTCCTCCTCAGACGTTTCAATAGCCTCACATCCCAGATGGTCTTCTGCTCTCTTTTATCCTCAAGGACCCAAAGCCTCCATCTGCACCCACTCCTTCTGGGGTAATCCAGTTTAACATTCATTGATACGACATGTCCACCTTTACTCCTCTCAGAGGACTCTTATAATGCAGGGAAGAGGACACCAAAAACTCACATTGTTGCAATAACAAATACCTTAGCAAGTCAGTGCCTACTACCTTTCAATGTAGGCAAACCAAAAATAATTACCACCAAGAACATTTAGACAGCCCCAAATTCTTTCTCTCAACCTGCTATATACTAGTCTCAGTTTAATCACTCTCCGATTGAGATTCTGATGCTTACTCAGATCATCTTTAATAAGCACTTTAGTATAAGAAGGTCCAGCTTAAATAGACACCATTGCTATGGTACCTACTGCAGGCCACTCCTGAAGCCAAGGTTCCCTAGGGCTCCTTGGAGAAAACGCCCAGCAATTGGTTGTGCCCACCATGCTGGAGGAAACTGGCTTGAGCTTAGGGGACTGCAGGGAGGGACGTCCGGATCTCTAAGGAGGCTCTGAAATCAGTTCTCCACGTGTTTGTCTGTTACAGATGGAGCTCCCGAAGGGCTTCTCTGGCCAACGGGCATTCCTATCTGCCGTCCTCAACCTGCTATCACTCAGCCTCTCCACAGCATCCCTGCTCAGCAACTACTGGTTTGTGGGCACACAGAAGGTGCCCAAGCCCCTGTGCGGAAAAGGTCTGGCAACCAAGTGCTTTGACATGTCAATGCCCTTGGATGGGGGCAGCACCAACGCATCATCCCAGGAGGTGGTACAATACAGCTGGGAGACTGGGGATGACCGCTTCTCCTACCATACCTTCCGGAGTGGCATGTGGCTATCCTGTGAGGAAACTGTGGAAGAACCAGGTAGCCTCCTCCTGTCTGATTCCCACCCCCTCCTCCAAAGGGATCTTATGCAGGCAAAGAACCAGTGGGAAGTATACAGCACTCTCCCACACCACACCGGCCGCATCCCCAACTTTGGCATCTCCCACCTCTATGTTGTGTCTCTTCTCCTTAGGACTCCCTTTCAATCAGGCCAAAAGTCTATCTGGCTTTTCACCTTCTGTCTGTCTAGCGGACTTACTGATTTAAAATATCATTGCCCTTAAAGGGTTTCATTTAGACTTTCTTTCAACATTATGAGAATTTCCATCGTAGCAAACTAGAATTGCTGTTTAGAGACAAAACAAGGAGAGATGACTGTTACAGAAAAAGCCCTACTCTGCCCAGCTCTGACCTTATATGTATAACTTCATTTCTACAAGCCTTGATTTTCTCACTAGTGAGATGGAAGAAATCAGAGTAGGTCACCTTTAAAGTCCCTTCCTCTCCCTCCCCCTCAAAAAAGGTTTTCTCATTCTAAGTATTACTGTTATTATTTAAAAGGTAAGAGAACTGAAGCTCAGGGAGGGTAACTAGATCCTGTGAGGACACCTTCAGGGAGCTGAAAACAGACCCCTCCCCACGCCCTCCCCACCCTCGCCCCCAGGCTCCTGCTGCTTGGTGCACATTCCCAAAGTGGGCATTGTGCCAACATGCATCAGTTCAGGATAGGAGCAATTGGATTAAGGCCACCCCCACCCCTTCCCTGCTTGAAGCATTCAGAGGTCGGTCACCTGGTAGTGAAGTTTTTCTAAAGCCCAGAATTCTGGACAATTTGCAATCTGAGACAGGAAAGGAATATAAACTTATGTGAATTTACATATATATTTAAGTTATTATTGTGCCACTCAACACAGCTCCAACCCCAATCCCAGCAACAATTTAGAGCCATTCCTACCCGTGGAACAGCGGCAGCAAACAGCGTTGGTTAACACTAGGTCATTAATTAACTCTTCCAGACGTAGGAACAGAAACAGTCCCTGTGTAGGCACTCTCAGGGAAACATCAGGAATTCCTATCAGGAATTTAGGAGACAGAAATTAATCCATTCATTTATCTATGCACTCCTAACTGCTTTCAAGAAGAGACATTTAGAGCCTGCCCTACTATATGTGGGCCAGGCACCATGTCGGAACAAACAGCGATGTCAAGTATGGGAAAGGTGGAAGCGTTCCTCCCAGTTGTCCATGGAAGCACCTCCATGAAACTGGACCTTGTCTGTTTCAGGGGAGAGGTGCCGAAGCTTCATTGAACTCACACCACCAACCGAGAGAGGTGAGAAAGGACTACTGGAATTTGCCACGTTGCAAGGCCCACGTCACCCCACTCTCCGATTTGGAGGGAAGCGGTTAATGGAGAAGGCTTTCCTCCCCCACCTTCCCTTGGGGCTTGTGGCAAGTATGTGGGTTTGATAACAAATTTAGTTGTCATTGAGTCTGGGGCTTCTCTGGATCTAAATTGTTCTGTGATCTCCTGCTTTCTCTTCTTCTGAGCCCCGCAGAGTAACACGAATTCCCTCTAGAGCTGACTTTCTTTCATTCATATGCAGGAATGCAAAAAAGGAACAGCAGGGACAAAGTTCATAAATAGAAAACCACCAACAGCTCTAACCTACTCTTGTTGCCAAGTAACCATGTGGAAAAGCTTAGATTTCTCCTTTTTTGCTCCAAGGATTTTTTTTTTTTTTTTTGTAAAGTGAGAGGGAGGGAGGGAGGGAAGAAACAAAACTGATTGTCCAAAATGAAATAAGGAATAAGAGAAACAAAAATGATAAATACCAATGTTATATCCCTGCAAGACTCTGTGAAAATTAGATTTATTCTCAAATCTCCCTAACAGTATTTACAGTCAATCAAGTTTACTTGATTATGTATTGGGTACCAAGCAGAGTGAGAGCTGCTGAGTGATAGCAAAGAACCCCAAATTAAGGAATGCTCCCACCTAGTTTCAGCTGTCTCATTCTCCCTTCTCTGATGCTGTGTGAGGCTTAGCTCTTCTAATAGGCATCATTTGTTCTCCATTTGTTCAATTATCTAACTGGCAAGAGTAAGAGTTCTTCTTCCTCTGCTTTCCAACAGAGATCCTATGGTTATCACTGGGAGCCCAATTCACCTACATTGGACTTGAACTCATTAGCTTCCTCCTGCTACTAATGGACTTGCTGTTGTTCACTGGGAACCCTGGCTGCGGGCTCAAGCTGAGTGCCTTCGCTGCTATCTCTTCCGTCCTGTCAGGTGAGCACCCCCAAAGCTGGACAGGGTGAGTGTCCTCCGCTGCCCCGATGCACTAGCTGGCAGTCTCTGTCCAGAGGAGAGGAACGAGGAGCCCAAAGACAACATAAAGAATGGAGGCATGAGATACGTTACAGGCGTCTTTCATTTTAAACTGAAATAATGTGAAGCTTTATATTAGATCATTATGTACTTTGCAAAATGATGCATCTCTAGGTTTTTTTTATTTGCAAGTTTTCTCGATATGTTTGCTTTTCAGTTGTGACATACACATAGCTTCTTAAGACTGTTGGCTAAAGTAAGAGATGTATATATAAGATTAAGATTAAAGCTCACACTGGGGGTATGGGTGGAAAGAAAAGTAAGCAGCAGCCCTGGATGCAGAAACTTCCTCGAAAGCCCTAAACCTAAAGTCTGAGATAGCCTATTGCAAAGATAGGCATTCAAGAAGAAGCCCCCAACACATGATAGTGTTCTGGAAATGTGGTGGCATACAGGTGATGGAACGCCTCAACACAGGCTGCACTTGATGCAAAATGAGGAGGTTGCTCCAAAATCACGTTCCCTGTAGACGACAATGCCAGCCTTTCTCTAAGGGTGCCACCTTCTTGTTCCCTCTGTAGGCCTTCTGGGGATGGTGGCCCATATGATGTATTCGCAAGTCTTCCAGGCGACTGCCAACTTGGGTCCAGAAGACTGGAGGCCACATGCATGGAATTATGGCTGGGCATTCTAGTAAGTGCTTACCCTCTCCTGAATCCTTTAGCCAATCTTCATTAGATTTGCTCCCCTCAACTTGATGCTGGCTCCATGTCCTTCTGCCTTCCCTTCATCCCTCATCCCAGAGGCCTGTCAGTCAAAGAGAGGCCTGGACCATTAGGCCACACCCTTTCTTCCCCCACCTTTTGAGCTGGTAAAGAGAGAATTCCTCTAAGCTTGTTTTGTGAGGCTGTTGTCGTTTTTCTGCTAGTACAGCTAAAGCAATTACTTCTTCCCCCGATGAGTATGTTGGCCTTAGTAAATGAGACTGGTTTAGTATGGTTTATGGAAATGATGCTCTATATTTTATATACATGATTCAAAGCACTGGAGGACAGAGAAATAGAGAATTAGCCTTGAAATGCAGATTGAATTCCATTCCCTGTGAACTGCTTACTCTTCTCCTATAATGGAAAGTAACTTCTTCCTACCTCCATTCCACCCAACTGTGTTAGAAATAAACCTTCCCTTACCAGTCATTCCCTAACCCTTAAAAAACTAAGGAGTCAGTTATTTTAGATTTCTCCTGAAAGAAAAAAAAAAAAGCAGCAACCATGACAAAACTTCAGGGAAGGTAAACATCCTCTTTGTTTGAGAGCTCCTCACTTTCTCTCTTGAAGAATACTCTATTCTCCAACTTGGACTTATATAACTGTCTGGATAAGTACCAAGTACTTTAACAGTGTGAAAAGACAGCACTGGGCTCAAGTTTCCACACTAAAAGAGGCAATATGGAAACCCATACGTGTCTGTTATGAGATCCTATCCCTTTTCTAATGGTAGAATATGGGCTATTTGATTCAGGGGTCTTTGGTCTACTCCACCAGCTGCTACATGAGTTGAACTCATTTTCCAGACCCAAAATTTCTCACCTTTTGTCTGCCTTCAAGCCATCCTTGGCATTACCACAGCGAAGCTCGGACTATAAAAGTCCCATCAGAAACATCCCCAGCCGGAGCCTACTTAGTCTGTCAGTCAGAGGCAGCAGACAGAAACATGCAGTTCCAACATGTGGCTTGGCTTTCACCATCACTTGGCCTCATGAATTCCTTCACTAACCGCACACAACTTCCTGTTTCCTGGGCTTCCCAGAATCGTGGGGAAATTGAGGGGTTTGACTATCCAAGTTTTAGGACTGTGTTTGAGAAAGTTCCCTGGTATCCTTCCTTCTTTGTTGCGTCCATCCAGCTTCTCTTGCATACACTATAAACTTCCTCAAGCTGAAAACAACATCGTTTTCATAAGAGGCATATTCCACTAGTGTAACTTACAATACCTCCAGATTTGTAGTAAAAGTTTCTTGAACTGCTCTCACAGACTCAACTCTGTGGGCCCTTAAGACTGCTAAGCTCAAAACAAAGGGAGATGGAGGATGACTCCAGCATCTGAGCGAAGGGATGGCTCTGCTGGGGTAGCAGGGGGCTATTACACCGCTGTGGACTGTGTCCATTGTGTACACTGGAGCTGCAGGTTTGTGGAGACTATACAAGGGTAACAACAGCTTAAAAAAGAGTAGTTGAAAAATTGTGTGCATATGCTTATACATACATACGTATATATAATATATGTGTATATAAAATAGGTACACCAAGTATTACAAAGCACGGCACTAACAAGTAATCAATTCAACTCCTGGTCTGACTTTAACACTACACGAGTCTCCCTTTTACCATAAAATGTCCAGAACGTGCCCTAAGCCAGACCAAACTCAGTTCTCTTGCCTACATACCTGCAATATGGTGGAAGGCAGCACAGTCAGGCCCCTAAATCCCTATGAGGCAGCAGCCTAGTTTATTAGTAGGAAGGAATCACAGCATTTTTCTTGCAAACCTGTGAGAAAGATTCTTACTGTACAATTTTTTTGTATGTTTGTTTGTCCTTAGCACAGCCTGGGTTTCCTTCACCTGTTGCATGGCATCAGCTGTCACCACCTTCAACACATATACCAGGCTGCTGCTGGAGTTCAAGTGCAAGCACAGTAAGAGCTTCAAAGGAAACCTGAGCTGCCTACCACATCACCACCAGTGTTTCCTTCAGCAGCTGTCATGTGCAGCCCACCCGGGGGTTCCTTTAACCAGCTACCACCAGTACCACAGTCAGCCCATCCGCTCTGTCTCTGAAGGTGTCGACTTCTACGCAGAGCTACGCAACAAGGGATTCCAACAAGGCACCAGGCAGGGGCTAAAAGAAGAGCAAGCTGGCTCATCCGTAGAGGAAGAACAGTGTTAGGAGTACGTGGGTTTGGAGAGCAGTCTGAGCCCTACTTTACATGTTTGTTATCAACATGTGCTTAAGCCAATGTCTGTTTCATGAGCAAGGTTTTTAGAGGTTAAGAATAAGGGTACGTTAAAGAATAAGTCCGAAGGGGTGGTGCCAGGGGGCCACTGCTCCCTTTCCCTTCACAGCTGTCTCCTTTCACCATCCCCATGTCTCACGCGTTCAGAACTCCCTTCTCTCCTTGTTATGTCCCAAGTTCTGGGCTAAGCAATGGAGCTAAAAAGAGGAGTAATGTGCAGTTCCTGCCCTTTAAGGATTTATCAACCTGGTCATCTGTCTGGGATTTGGAGAAATGGAGGAGGGCAAATCAACAGTAGGTGACTGTGGCTCAACTTCCCATGGAGCACTTGAATTTCCTGGAAGTCACAGAAGACGAAGGCACTGCCTATTACACGTCCTGCGTCCACACAGTGGGTACCCGATGGAAATTTACTGAAAAATTATCTTAGGAGCCATTAGGAGACTAGTTTAAGTGAGAAGGCTCCAACTACATGCAGGGACAGGCCCACTCCCAGAAACGGTCCGCCAAGGCTATTCAGATAGGACTATGGTTCCCCAGTAGAGAACCATAAGGGAGACTTCCCTAGTGAACAAAGCTGTGCATACACTTCTCTCTGGATCCCCACCTTCTCAACCTTCCATTTGCCCTTTCTCTTTTCCACAAGGGAAAACATCCTGGATAGCTAAGAAGAATGAGAATGGCACACAAATGTGTTCCTATATTTAGTATTTATTTGTTCTGTAACAATTCACATTTTAAATAGTACTTCCTGACAATATACCAGCTGGCTCTTCTTAAATATGGGTAATAAGGACAGCAATTCACATTGAAGGGCTTGGTATCACCATACCACACTAGAAGGGTGAATAAAAGCCATCTGGGGGATGGGGAGGATGTGGTCTAGGATGGGGGTGGAGGGAGTTTGTAAGGGAAGGAGAGAGAGACTGGGAAGAGGAAGACCCCTGCATTTGCTAGTCTGTTATCATTACTATTTCTAGGTAGTTGTCATATTGCCTTTGCTGGCAACCTCATGCTGAGAATGGGGAAAGAAAGCAGCACACTTCCTATCTCAGCTATCTGCATGGGTAGATGCCTGCAAGGAAAAGAAAGTATGGGGAAACACTGGACAAGAAACCAGCATCCACACTGGTCAGACGAAGCTTCCTCAATCTTCAGCCACCTTTTAAACCCTGCAAGAGGGAGCAGAAGCCTAAAGCTTGTACTGTGATTAGCAAAGGGATTCAAACTTATCACAGTCAAAACAATCTATGTTATTTTGCAAACACACCACAAAGAATTTAGGGATATTATGTTTTTCTAGCTTCCCCTTATGTATTTCTGGGGCTCACCCAGCATAAACAGTCTTCTGTCCAAAACAACCCCTTCAAATCAGGTCCTCAGAAAACAACTTTGCGCTTTATTCCTGCCTCACGTGGCTACCTTCCCAGAAAGCCCCAACATGGTCAAGAACCAGGTTTAGGCCTAGATGGCTTATCCCAAGCTGCAAGACCACCACCCCAGTTTTAGGTATTCAATCAATTATAATTTAGTCCTCAGAACTCTCTACTAGACCAAATTAGATTCTAGGCTCTTCAAACCCTAGAAGTGAATCTGGAATTATCCCCATGCTCTCAGATATCCTGTAACTGTTTCCCCCAAGTTTACAATAAGCTTGGCCCACACATGCCTTCCAAAGTGTTGGAACCAAATGTGCTCTGAGGGGCTTAAGGCAGGGGGTGCCCGGACAGCTGGGAAGGCCAGTCTGCAGGCCAGGCAGCGTGCCCGCGTGGAGCTGCCACTACCACACTTCCATGATGGCATAATCCTGCCGCTGAGGCAGTTTGCACACATCCCTGTAATTTGGGATCCCTAATTTTCTGTAATCTCTAAATCTTCTGGAATCCCTTTATTAACACAAGCTAAAAAGATACAGGCTCAAGTAAAAAGAGAACCTGAGTTGCATTTGGGGATGAACTATCAGAATTATTCAAGAAGGAAAGCAGTTCTCCACCAGCTAACGAGATTTTCAGCTAAAAACCTAGAAGTTTAGTAGAAGAGAACATAATAGAAGTAATATATTTATATAGAAGAAGGGAGAATTGTAGGAGAAAATTCTAAAGAACTTAACCAATTATAAAAGTTATAGTATTTACATGAGAATTTTTCTTAAATACAATGCTTCAAAGGCTCTACAAGGAAGGAGACATGCAGGGCAAAACGGTTGCATACTAGACTTGGGGAGAAGTCCAGAAACAGCTTTGCTCTTGTCAAGCAAAGTAAAATATCCCTGAATAGAAGAGAGCAAAAGAGAACAAAGGGAGGACGCCCAGTAGAAGATGCTAAGAAGGCAGAGCAGAGATAAAGCAGAGATAAGGATATCTGCCTCAGTCGTTCCTGACTTCTGGTTTTTCTCTGAGCTGAGGGCAGTGTACACATAAGCACTTCTGGAGTTACTGCAGTAAAAAAGACGACTGGCAGGACGATCGAAGACACGTAGTAACATATGGACCTCATCAGAGGTGGGTCACTGAAGCTATATTTTTCTTGTTCCCTTTCTGAGAGGAATATCATTATTCTTATGGTCACTAAATATATAGAAATAGAAGGTGTGAGAGGAGAACAGGATACATCAGGCAGGGAAGAAATGAAAATGCTGGGATGGCTGTCTTGGTCTCCAACCTCTGGTCTTTCTCACTGCTGCTAAGGTTGAGAAGAAGCTAAGGAACAGGTGGGGAGAGAATAGAGAAATGATGAGTGACCCTCAAAATTAGAGGCAGGTCATCCGGAAGCCTCAAGATGACTAAACGAAGCAAATGTATTTCAGAAGAACAAGAAACTGGGTCCCTGGAGCTTAAGAAATATCTAGAAAATATTCCATCGCAATGCTAAAAAATATACACACAGCTTAACACAAAATTAAATGTTCCAGTGGAGAACTTCACTGAAACTTTCTAGCAAGAGTTTATAAATTAGACATACAAAAAATAAAACACTTATAAGATTCACATTTCCAAATTATCCACACAGAGTACCTAGAGGGTGTTAATGCAGGGATTGAAAAGGTAAGTAAAATACCCCAGCCACATGGTTTGTGCCGTGACCAAAGAACTGCAACATGCCTTCCAAAGTACTTTGGACAACCACGCAGAGGTGGTGAGATGAGGATGAAGATGTCTTCCTTCTCTCCAAAGAGCTGAATTTATACTGACAGGAGAGATGCGCAGCCATTCTGTTCACTTCTGAAACTAAAGATTCCATCAGACGACCTGGGGGAAAAGGTGCAACTATCAGCGGCTTTCATTTTTTTCATGGTGGAGAAATAGAGGAAACCTAAAGATCAGATATTCCTCTATATTCCTGTCCTTTTGTGCAATCCCAATGGCTTGTAAGTATCCTTCCAGAAAAGCCTAGAGTTTTATCTTCTTCCATGTTAAGCTCTTAAATTTTGACCTAGACCACCATATTAGGGAGGAGGGGGAGCTTTAGCATTTTGAGCTAGATAATTCTTTGTTCTGTGTAACTGCCACAAGCCCTGCATGTTAGCATCACTAGCCCCTACTCAGAAAATACCAGTAGTATCCACCCCTGTCAGTCACTGGGACAATAAAAACCATGATCCCTAATTTCCAAATGCCTGAAAACAACTGAGTAACATTTCTCAACGATCATGAAGCACCCTTAGAAAATAGCACTAGTCCAAAACAACTGGTTCTTGATACCCAGCTACTCGAGAAGGCTCCCACTTTTCCTATTTTCTAAAGAGCAAAGTTGGAGTTGGTAGTGTTTGTCCTAAACCCTCAACAGTAACCAAATACCTCTGTCAGAAGCTATTCACCTGCAAGGGAGAATCAACAAATTTTATCCTAGAGAGGAATCTTCGCAGTTCCCCCCGGCCGATTTTGGGGGTGGTCTCTTTTAGCTGGACCATTTGACCCTCCATCAGTGCCCACCGAAGACTAAGCTTGCTGACCACCAGGGGTGCCGGATGGCCTTCGGAGCTTGGCTCCATTGTTCTGGTAACATAAAAGGCGTCTTTCCAGAGGTCGTTAATTCCAACTGAGGAAAGACAAAAACAAGAGCAGTTAACAAGGGCAGAAAAATTCCACCAACAGGAGAGTGGTTTGATTCAGCAACTAGATTCATTCATTCATTTACTCCTTCATTAACTGATACAAAGAAGTTTACTGAGCACCTAATACATGCCAGACACTGAGCTAGACAGTGG
Organism: Eidolon dupreanum; assembly: GCA_028627145.1. Lineage (NCBI taxonomy): Eukaryota > Metazoa > Chordata > Mammalia > Chiroptera > Pteropodidae > Eidolon > Eidolon dupreanum. The sequence goes on along the minus strand of CM053503.1, from coordinate 20,799,480 downwards.
GTCCATAGTGGTGAAGGACTGGATGCTGGAAAAGCAGCACATTCTTCTCAGTCTTCGTACCTTTTTATCTCTGAAGCTGTTTCTAAGAAAGCCCCATATCGGGAAAGGAAAGGATATATCAACTATGGACCATTCAGTAGAAAAATGAGCACAACAAATGAAGTTCTAAGAATTCCTAGACTGTCAGTGCATAGTCACATAAACTATTCATTACCTCTTAGTTTATTTTGCCTCATCTTCAAACTAGGTGTTGTAATAAAGATGGTCTTGATTCTTAATTACCATTATTTAATGTTCACTGAATGACAATACTTTATGCTAATAATGAAAAATAGCTCATTTAGATCCAACCACGGGATTTTGCAAGCTGACACCTCCTGTATCCTGGCCCCTCATCACACACTAAGCCAGTGGATAGGTGTGCATACAAGTTCCCGATCAGCTATTCTTCCCAATGTAACCCAATGAATTGAGAATCACAAGCATTAGCTTCAACTTCAAGGCAAGTAAGTTTGTAAGGAGAGAGCAAGTCTTTGAAGGGCAAGAGAATAAGGAAAGAAGTAAAGTAAACACGGCGGTCTGCTCTTCTGTCCCTGTCAGGGGAGGATGGGGGTCCCATTCTCCCCCATCCTCCCCTGGCAGGGACAGGAGATTCCCTTAGACCAGCCCAAGGCAGCAGTGGCTAAGTTTCCAGGGCTTCGGTTTCCTGAATTACAGGTCTCTAATCTAGGATCCCAATTTTCCTACATGATATGTATATAAAGTAGAAAAATACTTTAAAAATGTTAACAGTTGTGAAGAGTGGTCAGAGAATGGGAAATTTTTCTTTTTCCCTTTGATTTTTCTCCTGGCTGCCATTTCTATGCAATAGGCATGTTTACTTTTAGTCGTCAAAGGAAAATCTCCACTGATCCTAAACCAATGCCCTGAGAAAACATTCCACCTCCACCATCTCCGTCACTGTCAGTTCTAAGTCCTGAGCAACTAAAGGTCAAGAAACTACTCTTATTTGCATTCCTGGCCCCTGGCGCAGTGCCTGGCATACAGCTGACACTCAGTAAATGCCTGCTGAGTGAGTGGCTGAATGAATCACTACCAGTCCTTTGGGAAAGAGACTGAGCTTTCCCCTCAGCTTGCAGCATAGTCAGAAGATATGGGTCCTCACCCTGTGAGCCTGGAGCCCCTCCCAGAGGGAATACTCCGTCAATGGTCCCAGGTACCAAGGACACCAGAGAAAATCTGAGTAGCTCAGCACACATGCCCTGCTGTCATCTGAAACCACATGTCCTTCTCTTGGTAGGACAATGTATCCTCACACACAGCCAGCACATCTCCCGCCTCATGTGTGTATACAGACCCCCACCGGCTCTGGGACTGACCCTCTGAAGCCGTCACTGTGCCCGTGGCGTTGGCCAGATCCAGAAGAATCGAAGGGAATGTTGGATGCAGGAGGTAAAGGTGGTGAAGGCTGAATGGCTCAGTTCCTAGGATGGCATCCTGACAATGAAAAGCAAAAGGAAGAGCAAAAGTAACTCTGCATTCCCACATGATGGTCTTCAGACGAAAAGAGCAGAGGACAGAGTGACTGTTAATTCCTCTCCGATACCTGATATCGACTACAAGGATGTGTTAGAGAGAAACTCCCATATATAAGAGACATACTTCAAAAAGCTCAAAACCCTGACTAATCTTTAAACCCTAACTTCAAACCACTATAGCTAGAAAATGCTTTCTCTAAGGGAAAAAAAAAAAAAAGGAAATTTATACATCCCAGGACAGAAATGTAATACATAGACCTCACAGTCTCCTGCTCATGGAGCGTTAGAGTGCTCGTTCACCCCTGTAACAGGTGGGGATGAATGGAGACATAATCTACGTATGTAAACAGAGCACGCCAAACAAATCTCCTTTCCTTCGATATTAAAGCTAGTTGCAACTGTCAGGCTAAAAAAATCACAAAAATCTTATCAGTTCTGGAAATATACAGAAAGTTGACCAGACAGAAGCAAGTCTTTAACTATAAAACAAAAAATGTAAGTTCTGAGTGTCAGTCTCCAGACTCCCTACAGAAGAACCGCGCACTGGATCTTCCTTTAACTGTAACTTCCGTGCACAGTGATGTTCGGCAGTGCACACACATGCAGCCACAGAGTTGTTAACGTACAGAGATACTGTGCATGGGTTAGTAAACAGCTGTTCTAGTGAGCTCCTGAGAACCTCCCCTCCCCGGGACCATCCTGGGCCTCCTCTCGTGGAGGAAATGGAACCCTGAGGGACGAGCGGCATCCTGCTCCTATATTGTCAGCATGGGAAGAAGTCTACTAAGTGAGGAGAAACAAGAGCAGGAAGCTTACAGCTGCCACACTCCCACAAAGCAGAAGAGGGCTTTCTCCACACCCTTAGGAGCCCAGGCACAATGGGGCAGATCTCTGGCTTAGCTAACATGACCAGAAAATAGTCAAACTCCTTCCTTACTGCCCACAGAATAGCCCAAATTCCTTAGCATGAAAAGCAAGGTCTTACACCACTTACCCCAAATCTGCCTTTTCCAGCCTTCTATTATTTACCTGCTCACCCCATGCTTCAAGAGTGTCTGATGATTATCTAAACACATATTTCACTTTGCTCTGTCTAACCTTTGCCAACCTCATTTCCCCCTTAGACTCTCTAACCATCTTCTCTTAACCATTTCCACACATTAAAACACTCCTTGTCCTTTAGTCCCCAATGGGAATGTCACCTCTTTCATGAAAAGCTCCCTAATCTCCCCAAAATTAATATCTCTCTCCTTTTGTGCTTCCATCTAAACCTCTTATCTGTACTTTCTATTATAGCATTCATTACATCCCTTTGTTTTGTGGTTATTTTTAGATGCTTATGTTTGAGAATCATCTGGTCCAATCCTCTTATTTTATTACATGAGGAAACTGGGAAATTAAAATGTTATACAAACTGCCCAAAGTCACATGTTGGAGCATGGCAGAGTTAAGACTATATTCTAGATTTTAAGTAAATCCTCAAATTGAAGGACTATATTAGCATCTTCGTTCATGGATAAAGAGCATGAAGCTCAGAAAAGTTAAGTGACTTGTCTGAGAGCACACAGTTGATGAATTCAGGATTCTCCTCCTTCAGGCTCCTCCATCGTAGGGGACTGACCACCTGCCTTCTCTAGAGGGCCAGCACTGTTTCCAGCTTATCCTTAGGTCTCTCTACAAGTGCCTGGCACATAGTAAGTGCTGGTCAAAATGTGTTGAACTAAATTAGAGTGGATCTCTCTAAAAACTCCCAGGCACCTATTAAAGGTGGCACCCTGACTCATCAACCCATCAAGATACTGCAGTAAAGCATTTAAGACTTTTTAAACTCTGCCTTCTATGTATCAGATCTTCTCTTCCATAAGCCCCCCAGGTGAACGCTCAACTTCAACCCAATCGATACCCCTTCTCACTGCTTTGCCATCCCTGCCCCCCCCCCTTTCTGCTGTCTCCGTTTATTCACCTCAAAGCCCAGCTTCGCCCTCCATAAATTTCCCTTGCCCGTTCCAAACTAGTCATAATGCTCTAACAACTGCAGCACATATGGATCATCTACAGATTTGGATCTGGAGTCTTAAGAGGACTTTCTATCCTTTATCTAGCCTCCCAAGGTCTGAAGCCAGTGCCAGGGGCTGTTGTCAGTTTTCACGCAGCTTGACTAAAAAGCAAAGGTGGGAAGCATAGCTTAGGAGGAAGTAGGTTGCTGCTCTGCCCATTCAAATGCTGTTTTGTCCTACCCATAATCACTTAGCAGTGTGGCTAGTCTAATAACACCTCCAGACCCAGTCAGCCCCATAGAGCAGTTGCCATCTGACAAAATGACAAAGGGATGGCAAAATGACAAAGGGATCCTCCGAAGCTCACTCACAGAATTGGGAGATGCAGCTGGCAGCTCTTCAGCCCAGAAGAGGAAGACAGACTTCTGGTCTGAAGTAACTGCTGAGGTGGTTGGTGTTTCTTTCATATGACATGGAGCACTGTAACTCCAAATAACGGAGCCAGAGTCCCCATCCACCACCATGATCTGCAAAAGAGAAGATAATGAGTATGGCCTGTCCTCAGAAAGGCAGCACGCCAAAGAAAACACACATACACACACGCATGCCAAACCACATAGATATTATATTAACAAGTTGAGCTTATTAGTGAATAAATTGGGTGTTCAGAGAGCATTAAACAGCAACTAGGAACCAGGACCCAATTTTCTGCAGCCCTTGTTCCCATTTCATACAGTTTAAAGGACTGTAGAATTCTCAGGTGAGAAGGGAGAATTATAAATTATCTAATCCACCTCTTATTTTATAGAGGAGAAAATGGAGGGTCAGAGACAGGAAATGACTTAGGTCGTTCCAGGTTTCTGACAGCCCCTGGACAGAGCAGCCATTCTATAGTGGTGGTGCTGAAACCGGATGCCAACGGCAGTGCCTCATTCCTGCTCCTTCCCCCTCCCTGACTGCAGCAACGCCTAGGGAACAGTGATCAAGCGGACACTATGTCCTATGTGCTCTGCTGAGAGCTTTCTTGTTTGACTCTATTGATGTCATAGCACATGTTGCTTAGCCCTGCGGTAGTCTCAAATTTAAAAAGGCACAGTCTAAACAGACAAGAAATAAGAGAAAATTCACTCCTTAGTTGCATCTCTCAAAGGATTAGTAAAGGAACTGAATCCATGATGCTTGGCAGCATTTATACCTCCTTTCACCACAAACACTTCACAACTCACAGTTCTGGAGCCTGTCATTTGCCAAAATCCCCAAGAAATTCTCCCATCTACCTCCAGCCCCAGTGCCTCTGCCCTTCAGCAAATGGAAGGACTGCACCTCTTGCAACAATCACTTCCCTGTTCTTCCAGTCCCTCGGGCCCTGCTGTTCTCTGTCCGGGCTCAGGCTCTGCCTCACAAAAGGTCCTGGAACTGCCTGGAGAGAGAGCCTCCTCTGAGGAAGCGGAGAGGAAACCAGGTGAGGAGTTCCAGATTCCCTTTGTTAGTCTTGGGCAGAAAAGAAGTCTAGAGACACTGCGCTAAATGATTTTATCTAGTTGCACACACTATTTCATTTAACTGTCACAATAATACTATGAAGGTAGGCAGTGTTGTTACCCATTTTACAAACACAGAAACCGCAGCTAGGCAAAACTGTGTAATGTGCCCAAGGTCACCAATAAGTAGTGGAGTCAGGATTAAAACCCAGTTTTAAACCCTGAGCATCTCAGTTCTTAACAAATCTACTATATATACCCTTCCCTTTTAATTTTCTTTGGAATGTCAATGAAAATTCCAATCTCTACCTGAAATTCCTTTGAAATACAATCAGACATTGCTTCTTTCCTATAAATACTGCTAGAAGACTCTCCCTAAAGGGACGTTGCATCATTGGATCTGTCCTCTGCTCGTGACCAAATAACCCTATTGCCTCCAACACCTCATCCAAATTTTGCATCTTTGCTTTCAGGGCTCTCCATCAGCTGAACTCATTCTGACCTCTCTGGTGGGACTGCCCCTCAGCCCATCCTTATCCATCCAGCCAGCAAACCCCTTCTCTGCTCCCATGGTTCTGCACATCTAACCCCTGACCAATGTGAAGCATCTCGACTCCCCTCATTCTGTCTGCTCCCCATAGCCCCTGACACTTTGTGAAGCTCCATGACAGCACTTACTCAATGTGGTAGAGCTGTGTGCGAACAGGCACCCCAACGACTACAAGCCATGGAGACAGGGGTCTTGTCTTTATCAGTGTTGCACCTCCACACACATCTCTGTGCATCCAGCACAGAACTTGGCATGATTAAGTGACAATTAGTGTTTGTTGAGTTCACTCTCAGGGAACAGTGTGCAATACACAGATATGTATTTTACAGTGAAGATAAACCAAAGAGCTAGGTCAATTATTAAAAAGAAAATTTAAAAATTCTAACTCCAATTGTAATATTAAAGAAATAAAAAATGGTCTATCCAATCATTATATCCTCACAATACACAATACCATGTAAAATCAGAAAGATCTTCAGTGTCCTTCAGACATGCCATACCATTCCACCTCTGGGACTCTGGTCTTGTGTTCCCAGCCCGGAGTGCTTCCCCATCTACTCCCTTCTCACAGAAATACAGTTCAGCTTTTGAGGCCCTGCTCCTCTTCCTTCTTTTATAAAGTCCTCCATAACAACCCGGCCACCACAGATATCTGACCTTCTCTGAAATCTTAGGAGTATATGAATGTACTGAAGTATTAAATGTATTTATGCCTCCCTTTCTCCACCAAGAGACTTCAGAAGATTCCTATAGCCCAAGTGTAACATAGGATCCGGTATATAAAGTTATCCTGTGCAGGAAGGAGGTTAGTTAGAAAAGCTCCCAATGCTATAGATTTTAGTACTGAATTATGAGTTTTTGTTTTATCCATTCAGCTAGACTTTGAGTTCTTTGAAGGAAGGAACCATATTTTAGGTTCTTTTTATTTCTCACAGTGCCTAGCACAGGGCTGGACACAAGGTTTATATGTTTTGATTGATTTGAGTCTCCAGGTTTTACCTTTTTCATCCCAACACCATCCTGTATCTGTAGAAGGAAGTCTAACGTCTGATCATCGGTGAAATACCCAGGAGTAGGCTGACTGCAAATGAGAACAAAGTAAGCAATTGATAGTAAGTGAAAAAGGAAAACAAAGAACTCATTCCCTCCCTTCTCTTGTATCAGACCCAGATATCAAGCAATTGTTCTGGGCAATATTTAAACATGAGAAAGTGGATCAAAACAGCAGACATGAGGAGCGCATGGCAAACCTGTGTAAACCTTGAAGGCTCAGTGTCCAGTAAGGTGTAAGATTTTGTCCCCGAAGCAGGACCAGGCCTTGTTTAGTTGTAATCAGGAGGTTGCTGCAGTTGGAATCCGCTGCCTTCACCATCTGGAGTAGTTCAACACCATCACTGAATTAACGAGACCCCAACAGTTAGTCTCCAGCTTGGATGAGATTCCTGACCCACTTATTTTGGCTTTTTCTCTCGGTGCACATGTTTGTATATACTCCTGCATTCATTTCCCACCACTATCTTATCAAGTGGGGCACTCTGCTGTTCCAGCTGAATGTCATTTTCTTGACCTTTTAGAAACCAAGGATCCCTAGAAAATGCATGTAAGTTCAAAAGGAACTCACAGGAGAAGTGCCGCAGAGCCATACCTGTCATGTTGGATACTGTGGGAAAGAAAACAGAGCCAAGGAGACTGGCATGAAAGGCAGATGGAGATCTGGACACAAGGCTTGAAATTGTCATTAAACTTAGACAGCAACTCATGGTATACCCTTCATCAAATTATTTCTTTCTCTGTACAACTGGGACCATTTTATTTAACATCTATCAAATTCACTGAAACAACATGATACTGCCTAAAAAATGCTAGAAAATGATTTGAAACTTCTGGTAGAAAAGAAGAAAGACAATTATTACCCAGGCCTGGTGCTAAATGGGTAAAAATCCACTGCATATGACAAACTTTGTTCTTTTAGTTAATAAACAAACAAAAATAAAAAATAAGATTTCATGAATATTATCTTTGCTTCTGGCAAAATGATTCCTCCACTAAGAAAAATACAGAGAGAGTAGAGCAGATACTTCAGCACAGTTTTACAAAAGCTATGTTAAATAAATCTATCTCCCTACCTGAAGGTTCCTTAGCCTCACCCTGCCCCACTCTGACTTAAACCCCTAAACAAATATCCTTCTTACAACCTATGTACAAAGGGATCACACACACATCATGGTCACTAACAAGTAGATATCAACACATTATGTTATCAAGGAAACCTCTCAATCATGTTAACCAGATCAGAAGATAGTATATTAAGGCTAGCACTGTTTCCCCTACAAGCCTCTGCCCACATATTCACCAGCCCAACCAAACTTAGAGACTCCATGGCACATGAGAGTGCAGGAGGTCTCAAGGACAAGGTCAGATACCTGCCCTACCTGTAAACGTCAATGAGGTCAGACAGGTTGATGGATCTTCGCTTTTCCCATTCTGGCTCTTCTATCTGCAGAGAAGGTGGTGAGCTGTCTCGATTTTGGGCCTGAACAAAAATGTCCCGCAGGGCGACAGCTTGGATATTTCCTAGCACCATAGGAAGAACCATCACTGAGAAGCTGAATTTAATAGAACTCTCCCAGGGTTAGGATCTGAGCAAGAGACTCAGAGCCTCATCAGATGAGTCTAATATTGCCCACCCAGACTGGTCCAACATGGGGTGAATTGGAAAGTGATTATGTGGCTGCTGGACAGAGTCTTCTCTTTGGAGAAAGCGGCAAGGGAAAGCAGAGTTAATAACCTGCAATAGGTGGCAGCAGTGAGCAGTCCGCGTAATAGGAGGTGATGAAAGGGCTGGTCAGCAACTTCTGAGCTTTCACCCTGTCTCACAAAAGAGGCCTAATCACACACACCAATGGGAAACAGTAGCACTAACTAGCCTTGCTTCTTACCAAAGCCAAACAGGATGTAGACGGCCCCACTTGCGGTGATGTAAACCTGAGGACCGATCAGATTCCCCATTCCCATGCTGTTGTACTTCACAGGTCGGCCCACTGGATTCCCTGTCCGGCCAGACACCAGCAGGAAGCACAGATCTGGCTGAAGAAGAGAAGGAAGGGGGTCGAGTCACTAGAAGTCCTATCGTTTCCTAATCAAATAGTCTGTACACATAGTCATTGCTTCCTCATTAGTTAAGGGTTCAGAAACACTTCCCAAAGTTGTAAAGCACAAAGCCAAACCTGCTTCACTTTATTTCCCTGGAAGTAAGAAAGAGAGGCAAATGTCCCATTCCTTGTTATATACTTGCAATGAGCATCTTTATGGTAGTTCAGACAAGTTCTCTGAAGCATAGTTATTGTTGATGAACAGTCTCCTGAGACCTGAATTCTATCCCAGAGCTAAATATAGAACAGCTGACCGCAGGATCTCTCCTATCCAGAAATCCCCAGTAATATTTAGTCCCAACAAGAATCAATGCAGGCAGTGATCTCTCATCATGATATTAATGTCTGGCCTGGCCACTATCAACTTACTCTCAAGCAAAGATAGGCAAACTTCTTCTGTGAAAGGCCACATGGTAAATATTTTAGGTTTTGAGAGCCAGATGGTTTCTATAACAACTACTCTACCACCATAGCATGAAAGCAGCCATGTTATACATAAATAGGCATGACTGTGTTCCAATAAAACTTTATTTACAAAAACCAGCAGTGAGCCAAATCTGACCTGTAGGCCATAGTTTGCTGACTCCTGCTGTAGAAGATTTTATTTGGGGAATAGAATTGTTGGTTAGGAACTATGGAGACTGTATCAATAACCTGACCTCAGTGAAGCTTTTGACAAAGTTGATCATCATTAATTCTTCAGACAAGATAAGGAGAAATGGTTTTCCGTGTGCCCAGAGAAAAAGTCAATGCCAATCCAGAGGGAGGTTTTGTGAAATGTCACAGTACTGTGCCACTGTCCCATTCCTATTAATCATTCTTATCAAAGACCCAAATTATTAGAATTTGAGCTTATCACAAAGCTGAGGGAGATAGCTAATTCACTGTATGAGGAATTCAAAATTCAAAAAAAGTCTTAGGCTGTAAGATGGGTCAAAGTTTGGAAAAAGAAAGTGAGTCATTAATTGATTAATTAAAAGACATGGGTGATTATAAACAAAAACTGAATCTTAGAAAGGCTACACAATTTTGGCTGCATTAACAGAAATACAGTCTATATAAAAAGAAGTAACAATTTCCATATGTTGCTGTAACAGGTTACATTACAAATAGAAAACTGTTTTCAAATATAGGCACATTTTAAAAGAGATATAGACAAAATGGAGTGTAAAAGAAAAGAAATCAAAAAAGAGAGGGGTCTGGACTTCGCATGGCATGAGGAATAGTATGAGAAATTGGGGATATTTAGCCTCGGGAGTAGCAAGCTTAGAGGAACGAGGTTAACAGCTAAAGGGCTTTCATGGAGAAAGAGGATTAGATTCATTCAGAGTAGCTCTGTGGGGCGGAAGCTGGACAATGAATGGAAGCTATGAGAGAGCAGATTTCTCATCAATATGACAGAATTTTCTAGACCTGACCAAAAGTGAAACAGATTGTCTCACAATTTAGTGATATGCTCATCAGCCTGAGTACTCAAGGAGACTTTGGGGGCCAACAAGTCCAGAATACTCCATCAGAGATTACGGAATGGTGTAAGAGGGTTAACCACCTGGCTTTTAAGGTCCTTTCCCACTAGTGTTCTAGGCCAGATCAGTTCCTCTAACTTCAAAACTGGTCAGCTGTCCCAAGCCCACCTCGCTCTAAGCCCGGATCTCAGAATGCAATTGCTCTGTCAAAGACCTAACATGTTTCTTTCCTTGTGAAGAGAGAGCCTACCATATCTGTAGCTTAGAGGAAACAGGTTCCTCAGAGTCTTTGTTGCTGATATAAAAGTCAGAAGAGGTCAGTATAAAGATAAAGCCACTGCTCTAAGCCCACTGCTTCTCCAACATTTTTCTAGTATAGTCTACCACATCTGTACACTACTGTGCAAGTGAGTAAATTCTGTGAGGCAAGTTGAGTACTTTTTTTGTTTTCTGGTAGAGACAAACAAAAGGCACAGATCAGCAAGAAGCCAATCCTTCTAGCAGAGGCTCCCTCACTATAGAGGGTCTGTGAAGGCCCAAACCATTATCCCATCAACCACTGCTGGCTAATAAGATGCCACATAGGGTATTAAGGTCTAGATTATAAACTTGTTCAATGTCTTGCTATGCCTCTGCTAAACATAATTCTGTTAAAAGAAACTCCCCATACTTTCCACTTTGGGACTTCAGAGAATCACTCCCTCATGGATATAATCATTGAAATTTTCCTCAGCCCCCAATCTCATTATTCACGGTGACTGTGATAAAAAGAAAGATTATGTAAATATTTCCTGAATTCTTGGTTCAGTCTACTTCAAGACCAATTGGCCAGTTGAAGAAAAACTAGCAGAAAGTACTCTTAAAACAGACTAGCCTTCAGAAATTTTCCTCATCTTCTTTCCTCTCATCTCACAAACATGAGGTATCCTAGTGAATTAGAACAATGCTCCTCAAAATGCATGATCGATGGAGCACTTTGAGTTAGTTTATGGTACTCTTGGCAGAAAAATCAAAAAACAGTGATAGGTTTAATTCTGTTCTAAATATTTCTTGCAGATTTTACAACTCATTTTATATAAATTATGAAAATCACAACAGCAAACACAGGGTCTATTAAAATTAAAATAAGCTATCCAAGGAGGCAAAATGATCTGTATCCACATTTTTCCACAACTATTCTTTGCCAGTTGTTCAGTTCTTTTGTCCACAAGCATTTCCTGGCAGACTCACACTAGGATGTCTAAGAAAAAGTCTTAGAGAAACTTTGACATAAGCTCAGAGAAAAGCTTTAGAAATAAAAAATTTTTAATTGAGATAATTCTGTTCATTAATGTATTCTTTCCTGTGATTCTGAGGAGAAAAAAAAAAACTACTACAATTTTCTCTGGGCAGAGAATAATCGGTTCCAGGGTCCTGGAGTTCCAGCGAAGCATAATTTAAGGACCACTGTACTGGAATCAAAGTCCGTATTGTCACAGCCTAAACTACAACTATCATTCTTTGGTTACTGTTGTTATTTCTTGTGTGACTTAAAATTTTTTCTATATTACTTTGATGAACTTTCTGTCTTTTGGTTTTATAATCGAAATAAAAGTTAAATACATAAAATATAATAAAACTAACAATACATACACATGCAAAAAAAAACACCAGGCACTACTCTAGGCACTTTAATACATTAGCTCTAACTTTCCTAACAATCCTGCCAGTAGAAATAACATTCCCATTTTACATACAAAGAAACCAGGGCTTGGATAGGTTCTGTGGCTTACCCAAGGCCACAAAGCTACAAAGTGGTAGGACAGGAATTCAAACACAGAACTATCTGACTGCAAAGCTCCACCATGTTACAGTCAATGGAAACATAATGAGACAGCTGGGAAAATGGTTTCATAACGGTAATACTCTCAATCTCATAAAGCAAATGTATTTAAACCTATGCCCTTGTAATAAGATTTCAAGCAGCATTTCCAATAACAATACTAGGAACTGACTAAAGCTAAAGCATTCCCTATAAGAAAAAGGACCATTTAACATAGAGCATACCTGCAATTGTCCAATGGCCAGAACCACAATATCTCTAACACCATCTTCATCCAAGTCAGGCAGCACCACCCCTGGGGCAGCCAGGGTACCATTGGATAAGTAGTCTGGGTTTAAAGTCCAAATGGCTTTCCCTAGAGAAGGACAAATAGGCTAATCACAATTGGGCTTTTAACCTCTGGAAAAGGCAAACGCAATGCCCCTGGGCCAGAAAAGAGAAACTCAAAGACTGAACAACAGACAGCAACTACTACGCACTATTTCCTTTAAGTTTTTATGTTACTGGGGAGGAAGGAAGCAGGGAGTGTGAGCTAAAATCCTCAAGTATCTGGCTCACAAACCCATGCAATAACTTCACACCTAGATTTTTTAGATAAAATGGAGATGCTAAAGTCTCTCCAGGAGAGAGGAGCCCACTTGTTTGAGACAGAGGAATTGATCTGCTAGAGATTATTACAACTATTAAGGAACCATCCAGCTTATGGTGGGTGGCCCACAAGAAGACCAATTCTCTCTCCTACCATGTGTTCACATGAGTAGAGAAATTATAGGTTTCACAGGGAAATTGTAGGTTTTCAAGATGACTTCAGCTCTAGAGTTAACTCACGTTCAATTTTTTTTTTTTTTTTAACTCAAAAGTATCCCATGACCAAACTCCAACCTCTGAAACTGGGAAGGATGTTATCTATTCAGCTTCACTAGAGTCCAAGGTGTTAACAAGCATATTGGCAGTATACTTATGACTGCAAGGAGCCTTCATCTCTTTTTCATTTCTTTTGTCATAAATGTCTGAATGTAATAAGAAGATAAAAGGCCAAATCAACATGCCTCAGCAAACTTTATGTTCTTCACTGATACACTTTTTAGTAGTTAATGCCCAAGTTTACACATGGACCCCATATACATCAAATATGAAGAGACAACGTTCGGCTGTATTGTACAAAGAATAGAATAGGGAGACCATTTACAAACCAAAGGCCTCCAGGTAGTTCCTGTCTGGATAAGTCAGGTTAGCTCTATTCTATTGTCAAACGGGTAAATCGTAAGTCTAGTACTCAATATATTCTACCCTTTTCTGTTATCTCCCTTAATAACCAATTTCCAGAGTAGTAAATCAGATTTTCCACCACGTGAGAGTAGAAAAGTCCCTTCTCCACCAGATTGTTCTCATCTGAGATTACGGCTCACTAGAGCAGAGATCTTTTATGACAAATGATCTTTACCTGATGTCGCATTGAAAGCACTGAGCATCTTGTGTGTCCCTGTCACAAGGCAGATGGTTTCGGCCACATTTCCTGGCAGCAGATCCAAACATTTAATATCTCGAGCCTCCTCGGGAAGGGGACTAGACCAGAGTGTGCTGCCATTCATCCCGGAAAGGCACACGAGAATAGAAGCTGGCCTCAAGACACCTAAAAGCACACAAGAGAGACAAGAAAGGAAAAGAGGCAGAGAAGAAGTAGAGATAATCAAGAAGCCAGGAAATCAAAAATAAATGGTGGAAAGGCAGCAACTCAAACCTGTGTTTTTAGCTCCCTTCCATATTTCTGGCAACAAGGTCTGAAAACAGTACCTTTCATATCTGCTCAACACATCCCTCGTGCGAGACTAGAGCTGTGGATCTCCTCCAGGCTGCCTTGTGCAACTCCACTCCTGCACCTCTCCCAACACATCTGTTTACATGTCTGTCACCTCAGGCCCCACCAAATACTGATATCCTTAAGGATAAAGACTGCTGCATTAATTTCTGTATCCTTGGTGCCTTAAAAAACACCTAGCACATATAACAACCAATTGTTTTCTGACAGGAGCAAAGGAAAAAAATCAAGAATAAGGAGATTAATTGTTGAGAAAAACAACAAAAAGCCAGGAGAAAAAAGTGGGACTAATACAGAATATGTGCAGAGCAGGAAGCAAAATACCTGAATTCTAATCATCACTAGCAAATGCTCCCTGAGAGCAGACAATGTATTGTTTAAAAAATAAAAAATAAAAACCTAAAGATTACACTTAGCAATAAATGTTTGACATAAGGGTTACAGACATGAACTTAGCAATGATCAGTAGGTCTTCCTGGTCTAGGATTTCATGGAATCAGCTGATTTGGCCCCAGTCAGGAAAGAATACTTGGGAAAAGTATCCTAGGTCCATAATCCTTTATGTCATTTAATTAACATCAGAATGATACTTCTCTCTCTTGCCAGTTTTACATTCACTTTCAGGATGGGATACTGAACCTATCTCACATACTTTCCACCTCCAGCAAGGACTAATACAGATATGGAAATATAAGTCTTAGAGCTTTATTGTACCTATTCCTCAGTGCTACTAATTAAATACACAACCTAAAAACAAGGGACAAATTGTGGCTGTTTCAGCTTCGGCTGCTAGAAGCAGTGATACACATGACAAAGTGTGGTAACGAATGTTCACATCCAGACGCCCCAGGAATGCTGCACTGTCATTCCCCCTTAAGGCCCCCAATGACTCCCCATCATTCTCTGACTCATCTTTTTCCAGGTGGTGATGGGTTATCTCTTCCCCACTAGTCTGTGACTCCTTAAGGCAAAAAGACTATACTCATCCTGTTTAGCTCAAGTAAGGTGCGACGAGCACAGCTTCAATACGAAATTGTTGAGTGAATGAACAACAGAACCAATAAAAAACACAATCCTTCTTATGCTCAGTGATGCAGATCTTCTAACTCAATGTCTGGGGTTATGAGCGCAGCGGTTTGACATAATTGTTAAAGACATGAACTCCAGAGCCAGGGTCCCAGAATTTGGATTCCGGCTCTATCATTTCCTAGCTGGAGGACTTTGGACAAGTTCCTCAACCTATGTCTCAGTTTCTTCACCTGCAAATGGGGGAAAATAATATTAGTCTACCTCACGGGATTGAGTTGAGGGATACATTTGTCCACAATATATGTTATGGACTTACGATGTCACAGAGCACATAGAAAGCACCATATGTTAGCTATATTATTATTTTTACAGTCTGTTGCCAAATCAGGCTGGTTCATATTGCATCCAAACCCATGACCTTGTCATTATGGATCCTGAAATATAGCAAACCATGCAAAATACCAAATGACTAAAAAAAATCTCTAAATCTAAAAGTGAATGGGGGAAATTTTTATTTCAAAGGCTAATGAGTCACAGGCAGAAAAAAAAAAAACATAACTAAGGTTCAATCATAAAAGTCAGTTTCTTGCCTGGAGGTTCTCTCTGTAACAGATCTGTGCCTGAACTGCTTCTACCAGTGCACAAGCCCCAGAAAGCAAGTTCTAATGACATCAGAGAGGCATGCAGCCTAGAATTCTCTAAAATAGACCTAAATGTTATTACAGGTCCTGCATGATTAAAAAGTGGTTTCTAGGACATCCTCAGCCTCAAACTTGAGTTCTTGTATCACTTTACAGACTATAGTTTGAATTCACTTTAATGAAGGCTGCAGGACAAACCAAAAGCCCCTGTGTACTTATGCTGAAAATGCAAAATGTTTTTTTGTTTGTTTGTTTGTTTGTTTGTTTGTTTGCAGTTGACATGTATGACAGCTAGGATCCCAGGAAACAGCACACTCAATTAGAGTAAGTTGTGGAAGGTTTAATAAAGAGACTATAAGATGTGGTCAGGGTACAGAGAAACCACAGCAAACAGTACAGTCCCTCAGAACCGTTACCACTCCCAGACCCAGAGGGACAGGGGAGGAAGTGATTACTGGAATCCAGAATAAGAAAGTCCTGTCAGAAGACCACTTAGTAGGAGCTGTAACCTGTGATCTAGTATGTAGCCAGACTGAGGTGACCCAGAGGAGAGGGAGCCAGAGGAACACATCCCCTCTTCTCACTCTATTTATTCCTCTCCTCCAATTTCTTGCTTGTGCTCCCCACTGGCCAAACCCAAGTGGAAATTCACAGACAAGGGGGACCCTTGATATAAGCCGTAGAGGTCAACCTCCCAAAGCAGAGCAGGATGGAGAACAGAGACAGAGGAGTAAACTGGAAAATACCTAGCCAAGATATATGTGTGAAAGATGAGTTAGTACGTGAACAAAAGCTTTTTGCGGGGGATGGGAAGGTAGGATAATCAATGTTTACCTAAGAGGCTATGGAAAATTGGGAGAAAACACAAGAAATCTATGTACTACGCTGTGCACTGCAGGTAGGTGGGCAGGTCACTTCCTCTCTGGATCTCAGCTTCTTCACTGACCACTAAAGTTACTTTTAGCTACAGCACTTTGATTTCGTGAAATGAGTTTTATTTACATACAGAAACTTTCTGATAACGTTTATCATGTATGACAGATCCATGGTGACTTTCTATTCACTGCAGACTCTTTTTTACACTGCCCTCCCACCCCCACCGGAGACAACCCTGATGCTTCCTCTTAGCTCACAGCCCCTCCAATCAATGAGCTTCCCCTGCAGCAGCCTCTAAAAGACACAGCTCTTACCAATCGCACTCGCATTCCTTGAAGTTACAAAGGAGAGAAGTACATCACGCAGGCCATCTTCATTCACATCAGCCAATTCCAATGGAGACAGGTCCCCATCTGATAAACACATAAAAAAAAAATACTTAGCAAGTTACCACAAACCTGTTAAAAAAGAAATGAATACATAGTGCCAGCACCTCTATAAAATCAGGCAGACTTTCAGTTCCTAAATAGGTGCAATTCTGCCTATTCCTCTTGTTAGGTACACCTAAAATCCCTGGACGTTATATATGACAAATATAAGAGGACTCTGCAAGGTAGTGAGAAGGCAGACCTACTAGGGGCTGTGAGACCCAAGGAATGACAAAGTGATGACTCCTGTGGGTTTTCTTTTGGCTTCAATTGCCAGACAGGGTGCTGCAGAAGCCAGCAACCCAGAAATGCCAACAGGCACAGACAAAAAGGCCCAAGGAGAGCTGGCTCTCCTAACCTAGCAAGACAGAAAAGTTTTAGATAATAACTGCTCTAGTCCAACCAAACAACACAGATAAGACTGTGGCCCCACCCTTGGAGCAAAGGCCAAGTGAGGAGTCTAGACTTCCACCCTTACCCCACTGTAACCCTCCACCAGGGTTATGTCAGAGAAGGCTGGGTGGGGAGCCAGGACTTTTAGCCTTAGCAGCACTAAGGCCCTCCAGACAACTGAAGACTATAGTTCCAGCACTCCCGCACTGAGGCAGACCCCTCTCACTCCCGCTAGAGTGGTGCTGACAGAGACCTAGTGGAAGCCTGGACTCCCATCTCCTCCTGGCAGTGACAAGGTAGGCAGAGTCACAGTCACCACCACCACCACCACCACCCCCACCTCGAGACACACACACACAGTGTGAAGTCAGAGGATGTCTATCAAATTTGAAGAGAACCTACATATGGCTAGTGGAAGTATAAACTGGTACGATCACTATGGAAAATAATTTAACACAAACTATTAAGATTGAACGTGCATACACCACTTGACCCAGGAATTTCACTCCTAGGTTGATGCCCTAGAGAATTCTTATATATCAGGAAACATGTACAAGAACCTTCTGAGCAGCATTACTTTTTTCAAAAATGGAAGCGACCTAAATAAATGTTCATCAACAGTAAAATGGATCAATAAATCATGAGATATTCATACCATGGAAAATTGCACAGTGGTGAAATGAGTAAACTCCAACTATAGTACCTCGATATGGATGAACCTCAAAAATATTTTTAACAAAAAAGCCAGTCACAGAAGGGTATATGATTACATTTAAATAAAATTAAAAAAAAAAAAAAAACAAGCAATATTAGACACTATACAGTTTAGGGATACATATGTGGTAAAACTGTAAAGAGAAGTAAACAAATAATCAACTCAGAATAGTGAAACCCTTTGGTGGGCAGAGAGGAATATGGTCAGGAAGGATACATGGGACATTTCAGAGGTCTTTATGATGTTTTATTTCTTAAACTGGGTGGTGGATACACTCAGTTTGTTACTAGTCTTTACACTGCATATAAATATTACAACAGCTCACTCAGAAAAACCAAAAAAGTAAGGAAGAGAGGAAGAGATAGTCTATGTGGGAGAAACATAACTCAAGTCACATCTGCCCAGTTTCACCTTAAAAGAGAAAGATGAGAACACAGAACTCATTGGAAGCTACTCTAACTAGGATCAGAGAATTTCAGAGATAAAATATTTCCAGATCAAGATGACAGAAGGGTGTGTCATCTATAGCAGTCCCAGCTAGAAACCCCTAAGTAGAGGAGGGAAAACTGTTCCTCTACTTAGGGGTTTCTAGCTGGGACTGCTATAGAATAACAAGAGAAAAGCATCCAAATTTTATTTAATGAAACTGTGCACGTACTGGGAGTCCCCAGAGAAAAATGAAATGGCTAGGCCCTAGCTCTTATATCCTAGGTTGAACAAAGAGTGGCAACTGTGGAAAAGTAACTAAAACATATGAGGAGCCTACAGAAAGATAAGAAGTATTTTAACAAAGTATGTTTGTACAGACTTCCCTCAGGCTCAACAGCCTGTCTCTGGTGATAAGAATGTTTCTTTCCTTCTGGTACAGAAAGAACATCTTTCACATGGGAGTTTCATCTCCTGATTTCAAGAAGAACCAAAGGTCTGTGGCCTTCTTGCATCTGCTGCTGTCAAAGTGCCTCTAATTAAAAATAATCAATACACCAAAGTGACATATTTTGGGGTAGTCTTTTTTGAATCCCTTCAGCCTACTGCAGTTTATAAAAAACAGGACCACTCAAGCACTGACAATTTAGATGTAATCCGCATTCTTGACCCAGAGCAAGCTATGTTAAGGAAGCCTGCTCCGAAATGAAACAAAATTGCTAGAATTACTTGGGCCACACCATCTTTACCATTAGGAGCAAGAAAGGTATGTTGCTGCAAGAAAACAATCCTCTTTTACTTGAAAAGAAATTATTTTAAAATTCAAATTAGGCCAGGCTTCTATAATTAAGGGTACTATGAGAGAGCTGGCCTCTGTTTGGCCAGGCCTTGGGCCTTATTTTTCTCTGTAAATAGCCCTTCCTACAGCTTTGCTCTCCCTGATACAGTGTCAGCTCCGTGACACAAACCCAGAAAACCAGAGCTCTGTCCTATCTATGTCTAATTAAGACCAATGCCAACAGATATACAACAAAGCAGTGTTCTTCCCAAGTTTTTAGAGCTGTACCAATCCTTCTTTTTGTTTCATTTAAAATCTTAACCTCCTAAAGGAACCTCCACATGCAGGGGGTGAAATGCTATATGACAGACATTTATTTCTAAAGACTTGGAGGAAATTTTCCATGTAATCAGAAGTTTTACAGAATTAGGGCTGAAAATCCTACAACTCACCTCCCTGGGGGCCCAAGTGTCGGCTCCAAGTGCTGTGCAGATCTCGGGGGGGACAGGGGATCAGGAAAGCACATACGAGCACCAGGATCATTGAGATCAGCAAAGTTAGCAGAAAGACAGATGTGCGCACATACGACACAATGGAAGAGGTGGCCTTCTGCTCCAGGCCCCCGAGGGGTTCCGAGGGGTACCCCTCTGAGGTGACCTCTGAAAGATGTGGCTTTGCAGCCCCCGCAACCTCGGCATCTGAGTCAGGCTCTGGCGCTTCTCCCAGAGGACTCTTCCCATTTTTGACCCCTCCGTTCTTCTGCTGCAAGTCAAGCACAAGATCATCTTCACTCTCGTCACTGTCAGCCTGTGTGAGGGGGTCGTACTCCCCTAGGTCTGGGCTCTTCTTCCCTGAAAAGACAGAAAGCCAGAGTGTCAAGGAGAATGAGGAAGGAGAAACCCTCACCAAATACATGGCAACTATAAATACCTAGGAGAACAAAACAAATCTAGGTTTATGAGCTTGGACCTTGGTGGCTCTCTGTAAAATAGATGCCAGCAAAGGGAAGAATGGCGGGACAGGGGGAATCACGATGTTCTAGAATTACTGTTTTCATGAGTTTAAGATATTGGAAAAGAAACAAAGCAGCAAATTTCAAATACTTTTTTAGTTTAAAAAAAAAAAAACCTCTTAATTTGTTTAAATCTCACTAATGAAAAAGGCCATAGCTCTTATATCAAATTTCCATATGCCTAATGTGAGTATTTCCTTTGGTTTTCTGAGATCTGTGATGTGCCATTCTTTCCTGGGATGTCCCTAAACCTTCAGAACAACTGTTCTCTGTACCCGGCTTGTCATAGTCTAATATTTGTGGCTTCCCAACTGTTTCTACAAAACAACTTAGAAAGTTGAATGCTAAATATCATCTGAAGATGTTTTACTGAAAATTCATTTCTGAGAACCTTTCTGAGATTCTGATGACCTGTCAGTACATGTTTCAGTAAACAGTGTTTAATCTCTAAAAATGCTATTATGAACACATATTCTGGGATGAGCTGGATCAAGCAGGAACACAGAAGTAAAAGACATGTCTTGAAGCTGGTTTACACAACAAGCATCGATTTTTACTTAGACCCCATGTTTATTTGGGGTTGCAAAGAGGTAGAAACTACAGGAGGGCTTAAGCGCACTTCCTCCCAAGACACCTTTTGGCCCTCACTGCCAATGACCTGATGATTTTATGCCTTTATTTCATGCTATAATCATGTAAAAACCAGAAAATTTTTCTGTTTTTAGAAATTACCTGGTAAGCTGTAACTAATGTAAATGCTATGGTTAAATCTTTTATTAAGAAGAAATATAAAAGTCTAATTTAAAGGGAAAAAAATCTTGATATTAATCTCTGCTTCTGGTCACTGTGATCTTGGTAATACCACTTCATATAATATGTCTCAGTTTGCTCCAGACATGAAGCAATAAAACACTACGGAGACCAATATGGGAAGCAAAAGCTTTAATGTAAAGTTTAGTGTTTGGTACATAGAAAGTCACTAAATATTTGACTAAAAAATGAAAATGCCACAGAATAATTTTGTAACATTAAGTATTTTGCAAAAAACACACAGAAGATACTGAGTAATCAGACATTCTATTAACTAGAAATTTACATGTATTTTCACTTTCAGATTTATACATTTTTTCCAATAAATACTGTATTTTATTTTTAAAGACATAAATTATAAGAAAATAAACAAATTATTAGGAATTTGATTCAAACTAGTACTTCCAGGATATGCCATAGTGTCACTATAGGTTCTAGTTAATCTCATAAAATTTATATATCTACTCTATGAACCAAATCATTTTATTAACTAGGGTACTTCATTCCCTAACTATCCCAGGTAACTTTAGTTATAATAATTTACGAACAGAACCATAGGTTGTTGTAACATTAACTATAAAACTTTTTAAGTGATTTTTTAACTAAAAGAGTATACTTGACGAAATTTAAAAAATGTGCTAGACACAAAAATGGAATATTATTCAGTCTTAAAAAGTAAAGAAATTTTGACACATGCTATGACACAGATAAATCTTGAGTACATTATGCTAAGTGAAATTGGCTAGTCACAAAAATACAAATATTGTATGATTCCACTTATATGTAGTTAAATTCATAGAAACATAAAGCAGAATGGTGCTCTCCAAGGCCTTGGGATAGGGGGAAATGGGGAGCTTATTGTTTAATGGGTATCGAGTTGCAAGATGAAAATGTTCTAGAAATTGGTTGCACGGGCAATGTGAATATACTTACCAATACTGAACTATACACTTCAAAAAGGTTAAGATGTTAAACTTTGTTACGTGTACTTTACCACAATTTAAAATTTTTTAAATAACAAAAAAAAAAAAAAAAGGAGGCAACTGACAAAGAGGAAAACATACACAGCAGCCCCAAACCCCAGGCCTGGAAGAGACTCTAAGAATCACATAATCTATCTTTAATTTACCCCAATCCAAACTTGCAACTCTTTACAAAATCCCACCGAACCGCCACTTAGCACACACCTCAACATAAGCAGTATTAGGGAATTTATTGCCCTCCAATCTGAATGTAGTTCTTTACACTTATTCAAGAATCTACTCTGGGCATTTGCCAACTACCTGTCCTAGTTTTAATTTCTAGGACCCTCTTCCACATGCAAGTCCTTCAAATACTTGAAGGTAATAATCCTAAGAAACATAAAACACACTATTTAAGAGCTCATCTTTATAATAAGACAAACATAAAGTCAAATCTTAGCTCTGTCTCTTATTAACTGTGTGACCTCAATTAAATTTCTAACTTTTGAAACCTCAATTTCCCTATTTATGAAATGGGATAATTATTATTCCAATGTCATAGAATTTGTTATGAGTATTAAATAAGATATATGCATGGTCCTTAATGCTAGTCACACTAAGTCCCAGTTTCTATAATTACTGTTGGCATTACATCTCTCATCTTCCCTCACCAGTCTTCTCATCCCCAGGTTACAGATCTCTCTACCTCTCCCAAACCACTGCTCGAAGAAGCACTGTTTCACGTGTTCCTGATATCATCCTCTGGACACAGTGTAATAAGCCCGTGCTTTTTAAAGTACATTCCCAGAACTGGATACAATCGCAAGGGTGCCCTCTGACCAGGGCAGGGAAGGGCAGGAGCAAGTCCTTCCTAGTTCAGAGAGTACCCTATAATTCAATTACTGAAACCTAAGATCTTGCCAGCTTTCTTGGCAGTCATATCATACAACTAACTTATTCAACTAAAACTCCCAAGCATTTTCTATACACACTCAAACCATCCATAATTATACAATGTCTAGCATCAAGTGAAAAATTTAGCATCAACACTTAACAAAATTCAGTCTTGCTAGTCAGTTGTCACCTTGCAACAGACCCTAAAACAGTATCTTTGTCAAAATTAAATCATTACTAAAATATTGGTTAACAAAACAGTTTGAAGAAATGCATTTTTATGACAGCATATACTATCACAAGCAGGAAGAAAACTTGGCTGTGTATGCTACAAAAACCTGTAAAATTTTTCATTAGTTTATAAAAATTTGCAAGCATCCTTTGAAAAATAAAGCTGTTTGGTCCCTTTAAAAAGATTATATGCTTCCAGTTAATGATGGCAAAGGGATTCATGTCAGTCTCTCTCCAAGGCTGAGGAGATTCAAAAATAATAATAATAATAATAATAATAATAATAATAGGACAGCTACATTCCCAAACTTCAATTTACAAACAATTGTTGCCAAATGCAGTGAACCTTGTATCCAATTGAGGAAGCACATTAAGAGTAGGCACATATAGCTCAGGTATCCAGCAATGAGCAGAACTCACAGAATTATTAAGGACAACAATAACGATGATGACTACAACGATATGTACTGAGTGCCTACTGGATGTGTACTGAGTGCCTACTATTCCAGGCACTGGTCCAAGCACTTACATATATTAACTTATTTAATCCTCACAACAATCCTGGGAGGAAGATATTATCATTATCTCCATTTTATCAACAAGAAAACTAAAATACAAAGAGGTAAGTTGCCTAAGATCACGGAACTATCGAGAAGAGCCAGGATTCAAACTCAGGCAGTTTAATTAGAATCCACAGTCCTAACCAGTAAGTTAAAATACTTCCCATATTCCACGGATATACTGCCAGAATAGTCATCTCTTGCTTGGAAAGACAAAGTCTGGGCTCCCAGAAGCACCAATGAGCCCCATTCACCACCACCAGGTCAAAAGCAACATAAGACAATGGAAAAAAGCACAGCCTTCTGGAACTTTACAAGAAACAGGCTGTGAGCAGGTTTAAAAAGTAGCTGTGGCACAATTAGTTCAGGAGAGGTGGATTTTTTTTTTTTTGACAGTCTGGGTCGAATCAGGAGACAAAAACCAGACAGTAATTCAGAGGACAGGTTTAATATAGAAAATTATTAAACAATGAAGGGAGAATAAATATATAGCTGGGAAGAGAACTCTAAAAGTCACTGAAGGATTGAGAGGTGAGGTCTAAGGAACAACAAATTTGGCATTTAAAGGGTCCAGGTCCACTTTCACAGATCAGACAGCAAAGGTGACTTTGGAATTCAGGGGCAATAAACTGATAACTGACACAACAAAGAGAAGTAATGCTAAGTCAGCATGCTAAAGCCCTGTGACAAACTGGCAATCCATGCTAGTCAGGATAGTGACATCCACCAAGGAAAAGCAGTCGGGAGAAAGGCTGAGTTAACAAGCCTAGATTAAATTCTAGCTTCCAACTGCCCTAGCCTGTGCCCATATGTCAGCCAGAAATTAGTTATAAAACAACTGCCCATTTAAATATGAATAACAATCAGAAAGGAGCCATCACTAGTAGTCACTTTGTAAGATACCACAAAGTTCTACAAATATTCAAGAAAGAAGTTACAACAAAACATAGCAAACCAAATCAGCTAAAGAACAAATAAGTACTAGACAAACAATACCATGAAGTATAAGAAATAATAAACAGATATTTCCCCATGGAATTCAAGAAATTAAAGAAAATAGCCTTCTCTGAAATAAAAAAACATATATGTAATATTTCTAAGAAGGAATGGCAAGCAATTCAATAGAGATGACAAATAAGCAGGACTCGGGAAAACAATGGAAGAAAATAATAAAACAATTTTAGAAAAGATATCCTTATTGGGATCAGCAAAAAGAATAGACATTGCTGAAAACAGAGTCAGAGACATAAAGGACAGACTGGTGAAAATCAAGAAAAATAAAATAGAAATAACAACGGCTGGCAGTTTTGAACACTAACTATGCACTCTTTCAAGCCCTTTTTCTGTCTTATCTCATAAATCTTCATAACAACTCTTTGAGATAGACACATTACTATCTTCATTTTAAAGATAAGGACACTGAAGTTTGGAAATGTATGTAACTGGCCCATACTTAAATAGCAAGTAAGTAAGTGATAGTGCAGGGATTCAAACTCAGGCAAGCTGGTTTTGAAGTCTGTACTAATTACCTATGTGCCTGCCATGGAAAAGAGCAAGGCTTTTAATAGGACTGGAAGAAAGGAATGGATATAGAAAACAAAGGTCATCCAATATATGCATAACTGAAGAAGAGAACAGACAAGAAAATGGAAACAAAAACAATATTTAAAAGATATACAAAAAAAGTTCCTGCAATAAAACAAGAACTGAAACTGCAGAAGAAAGGGTACACTGAGTCCCAAGAAAAACTGATGCAGAAAAATCAATATTGAAATGTATCCTAGTAAAGGCATTGAACTTCAAGGACAAAGAATCATATAAGCAGCCAGGCAAAGGGAAAAAAGAATCAAGTCACTAATTATGGGAACAAATTTCAGGCTGATTTCTCATAATAATATACAGTACTAAAAGATCATGCAGCAATATGTAAAAAAAAAATCCTCAGAGAAAAAACATGGGGTGCAAAGTACAAGAACTCTCTGACCCAGACACGACATTTTTGAAGTATAAAGGCAAACATTCAAGAACTCAGAGGCTGTCTCACTCCTGAGTCTTTCTTTAAAAAGATCATAGAAGATGAGGGCACTTTGGCACTCTCTGCTGATTTCAGCTACCATCCACATTTTCAATCACTGCAAAATCTTCACACTGATTTCACAATACAGCAATATAAATGAGCTTTCTACAGCTATCATTTTTCCTCTTAGAAAGACTAAGGATGCTGGTTACACAGTATCCCCAAAATGGTATAGAGGAAAACATAAATAGAAAAGAGATGCAACTGTATTGTGCCCAAAAGTGTTCAGGAAAATATACAATAATATATACTATTCTATGACATGTACTATACAACTACGACTAAAGGTAAATAATTCACATGATGGATTAGTTTATCCCGGGCACATAATCATCCTAAATTACACATATTAAAACAAACCATTACAATAACATTATGCTCTGATGTTCCCTTTGGTGTTTGACCTTCAAACTTTAAATGGACTAAAAAAAATATACTTAAGAGATAAGCTGTCCCACAAGCTCCTTTATGAATGTCACATTGTCCTTGTTATTAATTAACCTCATTCTATGCATGTGAGCCAAACATCTTTCCATCTTGAACTTAGTGGATGGGCATGAGACTGTGAAACACATTCCCAGCGACTGCTCTTTCTTCATGAGGTTGATGACTCTGTCACTAGCTCACTATTATATCAGGCCTTCCTTCAGGTTATCACATTCATAAATTATCATGGTGTAAATGATGTTAATACTAATAGCTAACACCTATTGAATAACTATTATGTGTTGAAGGCTAATAAACCTCTAAAGTACATCCATCTCTTTTACTATGCCAAATTACTCTATAAGGTCAATATGTAGTAGAATGTGGCATATAGTGAATATTCCATAATATTATTACACATGAAGAAATTAAATCTTAAAGAGATTAAGTAACTAATCTGGCAAAGACTGGATTTGAGCCTGCCTGTTTCATGCTCTTAGTCACCATTCTATTCTGCTTCCTTAAACATAAAAATAGGAAGGATGTCATTGTGGTGATCATTTCGCAATATATACAAATATCGAATCACTACACTGTACATATAAAACTAATATATGTCACTTCTATCCCATTTTTTAAAAATAGGAAAATAACTAAGGTAACCCAAACATAGTAACCCAAAACAGGACAGCAGCTCACAGTCCCAATTACAGTGTATCCGAAAGAGCTATAAGAAAGCAACTTCTATCTAATATAAAAGCTCAGAGTTGTGTTTGGGGTGGAAGAGAGAAGAGGTAAGAGGGAGACAAGCTAAAGTACAAACACCCCCCCCCAAAAAAAAATCCCACATCACATGAAAGAACATATGGCTACTGTATTTGGGCCTAAAAAAGTAGCAAACATACCTGACTGCTCAAGGTGAGCTGCCGTCTAAATATAGGCGAAAGGACCAGACTGTGTTTTCCTACCCTATCAACTGACCAAGTTACTATAACTGAATACTCCAGGGAGTAATAATGCCACAGCCTCAGGATGTGAGAATGAAGAAGAGCTCAAAAATTTCAAAAACAAGATTTTATTGCATTCCCATCCTCAGAAAATAAGTTACTTATGCTGCGGGAGGGGGACAGAACCTAAAAGAATAAAAGAAAGAAAGCTAAATATGTCTAATATCTCATTACCCCCTTGGGAGGATATCACAAGGCTACACAAGGCTACTCTCTTCAAAGTTAATTAATCCTGCAAGTAAAGGGACATGCGCCCCATTTCATTCAAATGTTACACACACATTCTAAGATATTATCAACATTTCTTCTTATGTTCTAATGAGCCCATGTGAAAAGAAATGTCTTGGGTCATAAAGTCTGGGGACAGAAAGGCATATTTATACCAAATCATATCTAACCCAGTTATCCACGGCTCAATGTAACAGACTGGAAGCTCCTTGATAACAAGCATCCTGCGATCCTCCTGCAGCCTTATGCTGGATATCCAGGAGACACCCAACTAGCCTTTTTAAAGATGCTAGTGAGAGCAACTGCTTTTCTGTTGCTTTTCTAACACTTTAAGTTATCAGCAAACAAATATTTATAGCTTAATGTTAAAATTTTAGGTAGAACCATAAATTTTTTAAAGCCTAAATATTTAAAATTTATTTGGGCAGAATAAATATACTTACTAAAATAGGAGGTTTCTAGCAGCACAGTCCCATTCTAGAGGTTTAAGAGGGGTTGAAAAACCTTGGAGCTGCTCCCCAAAGTACTGAATTAGCTCTGGAGGCTGTCATCACCACCAGCGCCTCTTTAAACAATATTCCATACATTACCTGCAACTCGCAGGTGCCAAATCATTTCCCTCATAAATGTTTAGCTTCGACAACCAGAGGCTGACCAAGAGGAATCAAAAGCCCAGGATCTAGCGTTAAAAGACCTCGGCATTCAATTTCAGATTTTTCCAATACTGCTTGGACGACCTTGGACAAGTCAATTAGTCGAATCCCTCTCGTTTTCCTCTTTCGTAAAGTAGGAAGAAAAATACCTGTGCCACCTACCTCACGGCTGCGTCAATGCTGTCATTAAGTGAAGAGGCTACTCCAGAAGGTCACACGTCTTCCTGCCGCCCCCTCCCTCCGCCCAGGTCCAACCCAAGAGAGGAGCTGGAGACCCAGCGGCACATCAACCGCGGCGCCAGGGAAAGGATGCTCCCCTCACTAGCCCTACCCCTGAGACCGCGGCGACACGAGCTCTGACATTCGCCGCAGCAGCAGCACCAGTCCGCTCCCGGCCACCTGCCCCGCAGGTCTCCGGCTATCCCTCCTTTGGAGTTTCCCAGGCTCGCCCCGCGCCGGCGACCCCCGACCCACCGGGCGCATCTCTCGCCCCCTGGTGGTGCACGGACCCCAGCCTGCGAAGACTGCACCCGCTCCCTCCGTGCGCCTGCCGCTCCACCCGGATTGGGGCCAGGCCCCGACCGGCTTCGCCCCAGAGCCTTGCCTCCCAGTCTCCCCAGGCCCTGCAGGGTAGGGGTGGTCGCGAGGCTGCGACGCCTTACCCGGGAGCTTGAGCGCCCTGGACAACACGGTCGCCATGGCGGAGGCCCCGGTGCGCGTGCGCGCGCCCGCGTCTTGCCGGGAAGTGTAGTTCGGGGCGGGCGGTGCGCGGGGCTAGGACCTGCTAAGGTGGGAGCTCCGCGGCGAGGCGAGGCAAGGCCAGGAGGAGCAGCTGGGCTGCGGCCTCCGCGCCCACGTTCAAGCGACTGCAGGCACTTCTCCCGCCCACTCGAAACCAGGCCCCTTACTTGGCAGGTGACTTTACCAGCCTGTCACTTTCCTCCTCAGTAAAATGGGGAGATGGTAACTCCCACGTAGGCTTGCTGCGAGAATGGAATGACAAACTGATCCGAAAGGAGGCGCGGGTTGTGAAATGCGCCGTGGGCTGTGAAATGTGCTGTGGGCTTTGGAGTCAGACTCCTGCCAGCATCCCCTACTAGCTGGGCTGTCTTTGGGCAAGTCACTTGGTATGACTTAAGTTTCGACTTCATTTTTTTAAATGGATACAATACTATCGACTTCACAAGCTTACTATGAGAATTAAATTATGTAATCTGTTTAAAACATACAGTACACAGTAAGCACCTGTTTACGTTTCTTAGGTAAAGGTTGAGGTTTCCTGGAGCTCTAGCCCTCATCCCTTGTTACCACTTTATCTGCATCACGCTCTATCTGGCAACTTTTAGCTTGAAAGGTCTAGGAAGTAGGAACTGACCTGCTTCTTCCTCACATGCACCAAGAGATCAGCATTTTAGTGTATGAATGCTGAAGGTGTTATCTAGTATACCCTCCTTGTTTTATTGAAGAGAAAACTGAGCTCTAGAAAGGTGAGGTAACTTCTTAGTGTCAAACAAAAGCTCTAAGACACCTCTCACTTGGACGACACCTGATTCCCATGAGAAATTTTTGATAGGACTATCCTGTGGGTGTAATTTGAGAGACATTACCAACCATCTCCATCACCTTTTTCACTACAAAAAAAAAAAAAAAAAAATTGTCACAGACTCTGAAGCCAGGCCATGAATTCAAATTCTGACTTTACCATTTCCTAGCTGCCAGATCCAGGGCTAGTTGCTCAGTCTCTCTCTGTTTCAATTTCCTCATCTGCAAAATGGGGATGAAATAGTTTCTATTCCACAGAGTTGTCCTGAGAATTTAATGGATATATGCAGAGTACTTAGTAAAATGCCTGGCACCTAGAAAGTGTTTTTACAAGTGTTAGTGCTTCTTTTGTTAATAACATCAATTTTTGACAATTTAATAACAATAACAAATTTAGTAATAATTTAATAGGCTAGTAATTTATATATTTATTTTTTCAGCCTTCTACAATACCTGAAATTTCTACTGTTTGCCACTTCTCTGGGAGTGAAATATGATTCAAAATCATATTTTACATCTATATAGGTTATCTAGGAGGAGCAGTATTACAAGTCACAATAAGTCAGTAGTTGCTTTCCTGATATCAGATTAGTTAATTGGAACACATTCTTGAGATTTGAAAACTGAAAAAAAAAATTACATTTAAGACTTGCCCCCGGAAAGCTCTCCTATTAGTTTTCCATTGTTTTCCATTTCAACACTGAACCACAGATAAGAACAGGCTTTCTCTAATTTAATGAACTTTTCTTCTAACTAAAGGAAAAAATTCAAACCAGCCATCAAATGAATCAGAATCTTGCTTTTACAAAGAGAAAACCTGAGTTCCTCTCTAGTTACCTGCCCAAACACCCACTGAAGTCACTGTGGAAAATGCAACCGCCTGGGGCTTCCTGACTTCCCAACTTGGCTTACTTCCCAGAGAAGTGAAACAAGGGTGGTTGGGGAGGGATGTCTGTGGACAGCCTAACCTCCAGACCGCTGTGCCTGCTATGGAGAGAAGAAATTCTATTTCTGAGTCACAACTAAAGCTAGAAGAGCCCCCTCTATTCATACATTGATCTGCAGTGGGAGTATTCTTCCTCAACCGTCTAAGCTTTCAATACCTTGTAGAGGAATTTCATATTTGCTGGTTCTTTTTACCTTTGTGATATCCCAAGTGTTGCTCAAAATCTCTAAGAGCCCTACGTGGGCTCGTGAGCAGATATGGTCATCTAATACTTACCATTCCCTGGACACTGTGGCCACTTCTGCTGGTCTTTATACTCCCAATAGCTTACACTGCTTCCTCCTGGAACCAGTACAACTGTGTCCACCAGCAGCTGCCACCCCCTCTTGGTATCACTGAGACTGCCAGGCCTTGTGGCCATTTCTATCTCCTTTCAAAGAGTGTTATTTCTTTTTGATCTCCCACCAGTCAATGCCACTTCATATTTTAATGCTGTTAAAATGTCAAAGCTGTTTAGTGCAATGGCAACTAAAGAAGACTGCCTCTCTCTTCGTTTTACATAATTCTTCTTAGAAAAATACCAACACTGTGCTGCCTGTTCTTCAAGGTCCAATGCAATATTTTCATTAAATAAAGCTTTCCATTTTTACAAACAATTTCAGTGGTTTTAGATAATAACAGTTCATTTCTGCTCATGTCACAGTCAAAGTGAGGGCAAGCATAGGCAGCATAGGGGCTCTATTTCTTCCTGTCATTCGGGGACCCAGGCTCCTTCCTTCTCGGGTTTCTTCATCCTTAGAGCCTGGAATTCTCCGCTGGATCATTTGCATTCCCGATCATGTAGGAAGTTTTATGGGCCAGGCCTAAGGTGGTATATGTGACCTCTGCCCATGTTTATTTAGCCAGAACTCA
Organism: Eidolon dupreanum; assembly: GCA_028627145.1. NCBI lineage: Eukaryota > Metazoa > Chordata > Mammalia > Chiroptera > Pteropodidae > Eidolon > Eidolon dupreanum. The sequence continues at coordinate 20,768,109 of CM053503.1, read as the reverse complement.
GACACAAAAGATGTGTGTCAGGAAAGTATGAGCTCAGGAAGAAAAAGAGGATCTAACCAGTCTCTACTACACTAGTCACTCCAAGTCTTTATAGAATACAAACCTGAGTTTTTGGTGGTGAGGAGGGGGTTCAGGCACTCATCTACTTAGAATTGCCCTTCTCCTCTAGGGACTAAAGCTTTGTTCCTGAGCTACAGCTTTCCACTGTAAGGTAAAGCTCTCCCAGGAGGCTCCTCAGTCTCACCACAGCTAGATTTCTGGAGGCCATTCCTACATCTGTCACTAAGGCTTGGACCAGTCTGAACCCACTGGCAGACCTTTCTCAGGCTCTGAGTGCTACCCTCTGCTACACTGATATCAAAGAGAATCAGGAAGCAATAATCAAAATGAGATCCAAAAAAGCTAAAAGAAAATACCGTAACAAATAGCAACCAGAGCAAGACTGAGAAAATCAAAAGAGATGTTCAGCAAAGATTATTTTGGGATTAAATGCAAATGCCAAGGACCTTTTACACTCAGCCTTGCGTTTGGATCAGGAAATTCAAAAAGGGCATGTACTGTGGCATATTCACTTCTTATAATTTGACTCTGTGACCAGGAGTTGCATGGCTTATCAGGAAGACAAACAGGTTTATGTTTCCAGAGCATCCTTTAATAAAACACAAGGGCTCATAGAGCTTAGATTCATACAGACTTCTAGTCTATAAAACATTTCAGAGCCTACACTATAAAATGCTGTCTGGGCCTCGAGATTTTATTTTATTTTATTTTATTTTTTATGATGACACTGGTTAACGAAATCCAGTAAGTTTCAGGCGTACAATTCAACAATAAGGCATATATATTGCACTGTGTGTTCACCATCCATAGTTAGGTTTTTTTCTGTCACCACATATTTGACCCCTTTTACTCCATCTATTTCCCTCCATCCCCTCCCGCCTCCTCTGGTAACCACTAGTGTATTGTCCATGTACATGAGTTTCTGTTTGTGTGTCCTATTTGTTGCTTTTAGGTTTATATCTCACATATAGGGTGATATCATGTGCTTTTCAGCTTTTTCTGTCTGGCTTATTTTGCTTACCATGATTATCTCAAGTCCATCCATGTTGTTGCAAATGGCAGTATTTCATCTTTTCATATGGCTGAGTAATATTCCACTGTATACATGTACCTCTGCTTCTTTATGCGATCATCTGTTATAGGACACTACAGTTGCTTCCATACCCTGGCCACCATGAATAACACTGCTATGAGCATCGGTATGCAAATATCTCTTATGTTTTCAAGTCTTTGGAGTAAATACCAGTAGAGGAATTGCTGGATCATATGGTACATCAATTCTTAGTTTTCTGAGGAAACTCCATACTGTTTTTCATAGTGGCTGTACCAATTTGCAGTCCCACCAGCAGTGTATGAGGGTTCCTTTTTCTCTGCATCTTCTCCAACACTTGTTATTACTTGTCCTGTTGATAACAGCTATTCTAACAGCTGTGAGATGGTATCTCATTGTGGTTTTGATTTGCATTTCCCTAATAGCTGGTGATGTTGAGCATCTTTTCATACGTTTGTTGGCCATTTGTATGTCTTCTTGGGAGAAGTGTCTGTTCAGGTCTTCTGCCCATTTTTTGACTGGAATGTTTCTTTTTGCTGTTATTGAGTTGCATGAGTTCTTTGTATATTTTGGATATTAGGCCTTTATCAGAGGCATTGCTTACAAATATATTTTCCCATTTCGATAGTTATCTCTTTTCTTGTTGATGGTTGCTTTTGCTGTAGAGAAGCTTTTTAGTTTGATGTAGTCCCATTCATTTATTTTTGCTTTTACTTCTCTTGCCTTTGAGGTCAAATTCATAAAATCCTCTTTAAGTCCAGGGTCCTTGAGTTTAGTTCCTTTATTTTCTTCTATGCAATTTATCATTTCAGGCCTTATATTCAGGTGCTTAATCCATTTTGAGTTAATTTTGGTGTATGGTGATAGACAACAGTCTAGTTTCATTCTTTTGCAAGTGGCTTTCTGTTTTTCCCAGCACCACTTATTGAAGAGGCTTTCCTTTTGCAATTCTATGTTTTTAGCCCTTTTGTCAAAATTATTTGCCCATATAAACATGGGTTTACTTCTGGACTCTCATGGGCCCTGAGATTTAAACAAAGGCTTCTTCTTAATAAGAATTCTTAACGTTTAAGAATGACAGTGTAATTAAGGACAGATCCACCCAGGCCAACTTAGCTCTTTCCTCTAGGCCATTGTCATATCTTGTTCATATGTCTACCGAAGCACTTGTGGTAGCAATGGGAATAGCAATAACTATCATTTACTGAGTACTCATCACCAACAGGAGAAGACACTGTTTTGGACCCTTGCCAACCTTGATCGAAAGCTCTGCCCTTCTCCAGCTTCCGCCCCCAAAAAATCCAATGGACCAAGCATATTGTGACTTGTGTAGTTTTCCTAAAGATTCCAGGAAATCAGAGGGAGAGTCACAGGGCACACAGTATTTCACCAAAAAAAAAAAAATCTGTTAGACACATCTCTTCTCCCAGGTCTCTGCTCCTGGCTCCATCACTGCATCTTCCTCCACCAGGACCAGGTCTGTCCTGCCAGGTCTGTCCTGCCTTTAAGCTTTCTCCTCCTCCCTTTCCTGACTCTTGCTGCCATTAGCCTGGACATGAAGCTGGAATCTCACCTCCATACTACAGAGGGCAGAATCTTAGCATGGGAGCTATCACTTCATACAATGGAATTCTTACACAGCGTTCTCCATACTATCCCTCCAATACATTCTTGTTTAATTCTCACAATAATCCTATGAGGTAGGTATTACTACCCAAGTCTTACAATGATGCTAGATAGATAAAGCTGCTCGTCCAAAGTTGCACAGGTCCTACATTCTTAAGGATTTGAATGCTGGCTTGTCTGTTTTTTAATCACAGCAAAGACATTAAATACACAGCACATGTGCTACAATTTGTCCTTTCTCCATTCATTGCACATATCAGTCACCACATTCTTTTATAGTGAGCTTATACTCAGCTTTAGAATCCTTAACTCAGCTATCCAGGGGGCCGCTACATATCAATCTGATTGGGCCTAAAAACTGAAAACTATTTGTAACCTCTGCCTCACTTAAAGCATAATAACCAGGCTAAAGACCCTGTTAAGACAGTACCTGATTCATGATAAGTGTTCAATGATTGCAGCTGGTATTTGACTAATGATTATTCTAATTGGTTGGGAGTACTAGCTGATGAGTCAGACATGTTCTGACTGATTGGTCAGACATAACCTATGTCTGATTAATTGGTCATAATGAAGCTATGCTGTACTGGTTTGTTAATATTTACCTACAACCCTAGATGAGTCTTTGGTTCTGTGCCTCTAGCTAACTGGTTAAGTTCTAAGTAATGCTCCAAAAGTCAATAAATTAGGGCACCACTGGTTGTGTCACTGACATAGTAGAACACTTCATTTTTCCGCCCTTCTTGGAGTATTTCTCATAAACAGCTGTGTGTTGTAACAATTTGAATATATGTCTACCATATTAAAACTCCTATACTAAATGCTGAATTCTTAGAGAAGTAAGATCTTTGTATCATTTTTAACCATAAACAATACAGAGCACATTGCCCCAGATGTTTATTGGGTAAATGGGAATTCATGAATGAAAGATTAAATTATGAGAGAAGAATGAAATCAATTTAGAAAAAAAAGTTCAAAAGAGGAGAGGGAAGGATATTTTTATAATTAACAAAGCTTTTTTTCCCCTTAAGTTCACGTTCCTCAATTCATGTCATTCAAATGTTCTCAAGGTCTGTCACTGCTCTTCGTACCAATGCCATGGTCCAAGCATCCAGACTGCATGACTTCAGGAACCCCAGTCCCTATGCAGGTTTATCCCATGGTAGTGCTTGCACACTCCAACCATGCTTCACAGCTGTCACTTCTCCCCTCTCCCTCTGGTAGATGAACTCAGCTTTTCTGATAATCATCTCTGCTCATCTCATCTCTGTGTCTCTATAAAGCATCATAACAGAGTAAGGAACTCTGACATTTGGTATTAAGTGCCCTGCTCCTGGTGTCCACTAGCTATATCCTTCTCAAGGGGCCATTCCTGGCCAATTCTTTCTGCAGAGCTAGAGGTAAAATTGTAAACAAAACCAGCATGATCCTTGCCTTCAAAGACCTTTCAATCTTTTGGGGGAGATGAGCATTAAGCAAGTACTAAATAATGTATCACCACAAATTGTGATGAGCACTATGAAGGAAAAGAACCTAGTAACTTGAGAGGGGGAGTAACAGGGAGAATATAGATTAGTTTGGGGAAGGGACAAGGAAATGGCTTTTTGAGCAACTAAGACCTGAAAATTTGGTGGAAATTGGCGTTGTAAAGACTGAAGAACAGCAAGTGTGAAGGCGCAAGTCAGAGAAGAGCCTGATTCAGTGCAGGAAACCAGTGGGCCTGGAGGAGGGTTCCAAAGAGCTGATGGTGAGAAACGAGAGACAGAAGCCAGATCATGCAGACACCTTAAAAGCCTTGACGTTGAAGGACTTTATTCAAAACAGTGACATGATCCAAGTGGCTGCTATGTGGAGAATAAATTAAAGGAAAACAAGAATGGAGACAGAGCAGTTACAGGAAAAAGGTCATGGTGGGTTAAGTTACTTAGGCCTTGTCTCTCAGACACAAGTTCTAACTTTTTGCCTACTCTTCTGTTCTGGCAAGAAAGAAAATATGGGTGCTGTTTATTTTCCTCTAACTATACAAACTATTAAGCTTTACAGAAGTCATATCTCTTCTCCTGTGAGCCTGACTGTA